>CM076582.1:1284010161-1284322308 GCA_034641835.2 Pinus albicaulis | reverse complement strand
CCTTCATGTAGAAATTAGCTGAATAAATCACTTATTCACTGAATATTAACCCGGTCATATATCAATTTCGAATTGCATACATAACACATAACATTCTTCTACGATTAATTGTCACATGCGGAAATAATATAGAAGCAATCTCACATCAATTCAATCACACATTAACTCAGTATGTATGGGGAAAGCCTATAGCTGAAAACCCCGCAGCTATTGTGTATATTATAATGGAGAAATCATGTAACAATCATAGTACAAAAACTCTTCACAAGCTCTCATGCACTACCTCCCATGCTACACACTATCAAGCTAGATCTAGCAAATCACTTGCTCCAATCCTTAGCCACTTGATAGCCAACCTTGATTGCGTATGTTAATGCTAGGTGATGGCCTCCTTATATAGATAAACCACCAGCCTAAACTTTGCAATACTCATAGCTTACTCCACCTATCTATGTGTTGCAAATAGCAACAGTATAGTTACAACCGATAGCTAACTCTACCCTTTCATCTATCTCTTTCACTGGTCTTCACTGAACTGATCATGCACTGTAGTGAACTGAAGTGTTCTTGAGTTGACTAATGAGTTAATATTTAGTAAATTAAATATTATTTAATTTACTCCACTCATATCTAGTTGATTAGTTAGTTTAACTAATCCCAACTAGTTCAACTGAAATAAATAGAACACAACTCCACTATTTGTCCCGTTAACTCCTCCAAAACTTCTGCCACTGAAGTCTAACTGAAGCCAACCATGCAAGATGCCATCAAACCCTAGGAACCACGTGATTCCTTGTGTCAGTTGCATGAGCCACCTCCATGACTCAAACTGAAGTGCGCCAAGAGAGTAAATTGCTGTTTATAGTCAAAATATTATTAAGGGTAAATAATATTTGACTTCCATATTTTTAGGAGATCAGTCTAAAAATAGCCTGGGTCCTAAAAAAATAGGGTCTCATCTATTTTTACCGACATGTCGCATCCATCAAGAATCTCCAAGTAGAATTCCCAAATTATGCTCCGTATGTCTAAAAATAGACATAGTCTAAAAATAGACTTTGCGCCGGAATTTGCCTGCGGGCCCACTTAGTGAAGGCGACTTCATTTCACTAAGCTCCATCATCTTGCTGCATTTTCAACACTCCCTCTCAGCAAGATATGGATTATCTGCAACCCCTATCCTGCCTCTGTGGAATTCGAACTTGCTTCTGGTGAGCGCCTTCGTCAAGATGTCGGCATCCTGATCCTCCGTGGGAACATATGAAAGCATCATGATTCTCCGCTGAACACAATCTCTGATATGATGGTACCTGATGTCGATATGTTTGGACCTATCATGAAATACTGGATTAGCCGAGAGCTTGATGCAGCTCTGGTTATCACAGTAGATCACTGTAGGCTCCAAATGCATCCTAAACAAATCTGCGAGGATCTTCCTCATCCAAATAGCCTCGCATGCAGCCAAACTTGCTGCCATGTACTCGGCCTCTGCTGAACTGAGTGCCACGGATCTCTGCTTCCTGCTGTACCAGGAAACTGCTGTCGACCCAATGCTGAAAACTCCTCCAGAAGTGCTCTTCCGGTCCGTTGGACTCCTTGCCCAATCTGCATCAGTGAAGCCAGAAAGCTTCACTCCATCCTCCTGTCTGTACCATAGACCATATCCCGATGTGCCTCTGATATAGCGCAATACATGCTTGCCCGCCTTCCAAAAGAGCTTGGTAGGCTTAACCATAGCTTGCGAAAGTTGGTTAACTGCATAGCATATATCGGGTTGAGTATTGACCAGATACATCAACGACCCCACCAACTGTCGATAGACAGTGGCATCCACTACCTCCTCCGAAGTAGCATCTCCCTTCCTCCAACCTCCAGGAAGAGGGGTATCAACGGGCTTGCAGCCTTGCATGTTGAACCTCTCCAGAATCTCCCGGGCATACTTGCCCTGAGAAACAAACAGTCCTCCACTGCGCTGCCAAATCTCCAATCCCAGGAAATAATGAAGGATGCCCAGGTCCTTCATCTCAAACTCTCGTGCAAGATCCTCCTTGCATGAAAGTATCAGCTGCTCGTCGCCAGTCAAAATCAGATCATCTACATACAGTACGATGATCAACAGCTTCCCCTCCACCACAATCTGGTACAGGTTAGGATCCGCCTCACTCTTGGAGAATCCAAGCCCGGTGAAGTAGCTGTCTATCCGAGTGTACCAAGCACGAGGTGCTTGCTTCAGCCCGTACGGTGCTCTCTTGAGTCGGCACACATGCGACTCACTGCTGAAGATCTCAAAACCTTCAGGCTGCTCTATGTACACCTCCTCCTCAATAAATCCATTGAGGAACGCAGTCTTCACATCCATCTGATGAATGTGCCACCCCATCTGCGCTGAGAGAGCAAGGATCGTCCGTATGGAAGAGTACCATGCGACAGGTGCAAAAGTCTCCTCATAGTCAATCCCCTCGATCTGTGAGAAGCCACGGGCGACAAATCTCGCCTTGTACTTCTCCACACTCCCGTCAGCCGCCTGCTCCACCTTGTAGATCCATCGCGAACCTACAACTGATTTCCCAACCGGTCTTGGGACAATCTCCCATGCACTGTTCCTGATGATCGAATCATATTCTTCGATCATGGCATCAACCCATGCGGGTTCCTCTACAGCTTCCTCAAAAGAGGATGGCTCCGTCACAACACATTGACTCACAAGAGCCATGTATCCAGTGTACCGATCCGGTGACTGCCTCTGTCTGCGCTGTGCTGTAGGTGGTCCTACAACCTTCTCTGCATCTCGAGCCAGTCGCTCAGCTTCTGTAGTGCGCATGCGCCCTCTGATGGTTGGCGCTGCACGGGTGGTTTCTTCCACCTCCTGAACTTCCTCTTGTGGCTGATCCACATCCGGAAGCTCCTCCTTAGGAACTAACAGCTCCTCATCTACATGCAAGTGTAGCTCCCTCTCAAGCGAACACTGCATGGCTTTCTCCTCCTCAAATTTTATATCTCGTCGCACAACAGTCTTTCGACTGTCTGACAAATACACCCGATAGTTGTGAGGTGTATCGGTGTACCCCACAAATATTCCAACCTCAGCAGTTGGATCCAGCTTCCTTCTCGCATCCTTCGTCACATGCATGTAGACAGGAGAACCAAAAATCCGCAAATGGGAAATATCGGGCCTCTTGCCAGAATAAGCCTCCTCCGGTGTACTCATGCCAAGAACCTTGTGAGGACAACGGTTCTGCACATACACTGCTGTATTGCATGCCTCGGCCCACAAGTGAAGGGGTAGGCCCTGATCATGCAACATCGCCCGTGCAGCACCCACGATCGTTCTGTTCTTCCGCTCAGCCACCCCGTTCTGCTGTGGGTTATGGGGTGCGATGAGCTCTCTCCGAATCCCTTCTGCGCTGCAGAACTCCTTGAATTCAGCGAGATGAATTCACCACCGTTATCACTCCTTAGAGCAATCACCTTCTTCCCCGACTCCTTCTCGACCAGTGCCTTAAACTCACAGAACTTCGCGAATGTATCGCTCTTCTTCTGCATGAAGAAGATCCAGCACTTTCGAGAGAAATCATCAACAAAGATCACATAATACATGTGCTTTGCTGTCGAAGCAACTGAGAAAGGACCACACACGTCTGTGTGAACTCTCTCAAGGATCGTCGTGGCGCGACTATCCTTCTCGTGAAAGGTAGCTTTCACATACTTCCCTAAAGTACACCCCTTGCACTGATCTGACTGCGCAAGGGTGCCCTTAGGAAGTCCAGTAGAAATCTGCTGCAGAATCTTCAAAGCTCCATGGTGAAGATGGCCCAATCTCCTGTGCCATAGTTCGCCCTCATCATCCCGGCTCACCACATCTCCGGCCTTGCATGCCATAGCTGCGCAGTCATCTACCTGCAACTGATAAAGGTTCTGAGTTCGAACCCCTATCTTCCGGGTCTCTCCAGTAGTCTTACTGCGCAGGAAAGCTTTTCCTTCGCTGAAGACCACATCATAACCCTTATCCTCCAACATCGCTACTGAAATCAGGTTCTTCTTCAATCCCGGTACATGCATGACATCCTTTAAGACAAAGGGTTTACCAGACTCCCTCTGAAAGGATACGGTACCGATACCAGTCGCACTGTATCTACCGTCATCGCCCATCTCGATGTGCATACCCAAATCCTTGTCCTCCAGATCTGAGAACAACTCACGATCTCCCGTCATATGAAATGACGCACCGCTGTCCAAGAACCACACCGATCCCAGCATACTTGAAACTAAGCATGCAATCAGTGAAACTTTGACAGCCACCCCCACACTTCCCGGCTCATCTCTGCACTGAGTGAACTTCGTGAGGTATTCGGCGATGCTGTCGCCCTTCTCCATCTTGATGTTCCTGAGCTTATCTTTGAGCACCAGCTTCCTTTGGGTGCTCTTCTTCTGGAATAGATCCGTCAAAGCTTTCCACATTAAATATGGAGTAGCCTTACCATGAAGGCTGGATACAATATGATCCTTGACGCCCTCCAACAGGATCCTTCGACATTTCGCGATCTTCTTTTGCCATGCATCGACCAAAGCTGCATCGGTGGGCTTTGGGACATCCGCATCCACGAACTCCTTCAGACCATTATCTTCTAACACTGCTTCCATTCGATCCTTCCATGCAACATAGTTCGAACTGCCTTCAAGAGCATATTCGAGTCGCAAACCATTGAAAGAAGACATCTTTCAACACGGGCACCAAGAAGAACAACCTTCTGCAAAATTCGAATTCCAAACTCAAAGCTCTATCGCTTCCGATCTATACTTGAAAACAAATTATTTCCAAATCAGAGATTGACTGCAAAGGGCATTCACCAAATCTTTCACCTTACAAAGAAGGATGAATATTCCGGAGGCTACCTGGCCCGCATGCAGACTCTGTCCGAGGAAATAAGTTTGCAATCACCGTAATAGACTTCGACAATTAACTTCGCTTTGATACCATGTAGAAATTAGCTGAATAAATCACTTATTCACTGAATATTAACCCGGTCATATATCAATTTCGAATTGCATACATAACACATAACATTCTTCTACGATTAATTGTCACATGCGGAAATAATATAGAAGCAATCTCACATCAAATCAATCACACATTAACTCAGTATGTATGGGGAAAGCCTATAGCTGAAAACCCCGCAGCTATTGTGTATATTATAATGGAGAAATCATGTAACAATCATAGTACAAAAAAACTCTTTACAAGCTCTCATGCACTACCTCCCATGCTACACACTATCAAGCTAGATCTAGCAAATCACTTGCTCCAATCCTTAGCCACTTGATAGCCAACCTTGATTGCGTATGTCAAAGCTATGGGATGGCCTCTTTATATAGATAAACCACCAGCCTAAACTTTGCAATACTCATAGCTTACTCCACCTATCTATGTGTTGCAAATAGCAACAGTATAGTTACAACTGATATCTAACTCTACCCTTTCATCTATCTCTTTCACTGGTCTTCACTGAACTGATCATGCACTGTAGTGAACTGAAGTGTTCTTGAGTTGACTAATGAGTTAATATTTAGTAAATTAAATATTGTTTAATTTACTCCACTCATATCTAGTTGATTAGTTAGTTAACTAATCCCAACTAGTTCAACTAAAACAAACAGAACACAACTCCACTACTTGTCCCGTTAACTCCTCCAAAACTCCTGCCACTGAAGTCTAACTGAAGCCAACCATGCAAGATGCCATCAAACCCTAGGAACCACGTGATTCCTTGTGTCGGTTGCATGAGCCACCTCCATGACTCAAACTGAAGTGCGCCAAGAGAGTAAACTGCTGTTTATAGTCAAAATATTATTAAGGGTAAATAATATTTGACTTCCATATTTTTAGGAGATCGGTCTAAAAATAGCCTGGGTCCTAAAAATTAGGGTCTCATCTATTTTTACCGACATGTCGCATACTCCAAGAATCTCCAAGTAGAATTCCCAAATTATGCTCCGTATGTCTAAAAATAGACATAGTCTAAAAATAGACTTTGCGCCAGAATTTGCCTGCGGGCCCACTTAGTGAAGGCGACTTCATTTCACTAAGCTCCATCATCTTGCTGCATTCTCAACACTTCAGGACCTTGATATGGTTGAGATTCTGGCTGAGCACCAATAGCACATAGAGGGGTTTACCTTTGGGATTCCATATTACTGGATCGAAGAGCTTCCCATGTGACTACAACGACACACAATTGGGGTTCCTAACTATTGGATGCAGTTGCTTCATAGGATTGATATATATATAGCATGTTACCACGAGCACTACTAGTTTACTTGTGACATTCTGCATACATTTTGAGGTCAGATGACCAACGTGTCTTGGGCACAAATTTTGTAAAAAACCTATAACTATCTATCTATATGTTTTCAGAGTTTCTCCTATGTTTAATATGTAATCCTATTCAATGTTGTGAATATTTAACTATGTCGCAAATGTCTGTCTAAAACTTGATTAGCTAACGAATCAGTTAACATGTTCAAATTTATGGAAATATGTTGATATTGAACAAAATCAAAATGTTTTTCCAAAAGTCGAACTCTTAGGAACAATCTAAGAAGTGTTAGATTTCTAGTAGTATAAACACTAATAAGTTGTAATACTAAAAGTTGTGAGTCTAACCTTATGATTATACGGTTAATACCAAATGAAATGGAATCAGAGAGAATTCTGATCAACGTGCTATACTCAGTGATATTGTTCGTCGATCTGCCAATACAAATCCCTTGAAAACTCACTAACTTGTCGTTCAGAGTGAAAATGGTCCACGCTACAGAGGATATATTTTGTGTACTACGACTAGCACCATCAGCATATCCAACATGTGGTTCTGAATATTCAGACATCTGCCATAAAATGTAAAGAATATTACTAACGTAAAGAAAACTCTAAAAAACAAATTGAGATAGTGAATGCAAATCAACAACATATAAAAAAATATAATACAAAAAAGTACTATACTCATGATTAAGCATAGTAACGTTTCAAATACAACCCATTTCTAGGTTGTGCCAATGGAATCCCATCATAATCAACTAACTCATAGGCACCCTTAGCAACAACTATTTTGAAAATATAGGGGCCATGCCATAATGGCTCGAATTTCCCTATACCTAATACATCAGCTTCTTGGTCGTAAATAAGGACCAAGTTGCCCTCTGAGTAGATGTGAGGCTAGACATTTTTATTGTATTGTGCCTTTATACGTCTATTATGCGCTTCATTGGCTAATTGGGCTTCACGACACATTTCATCAAGATGGATGAGGTTAAGGAGACGTGCTTCTTCTTCTGAGGTGTGAGGTAACAAGTCTATCGCAAGTTTAAAAATGATATTTCTCATTGGATTGGTAAGATAGCTTCCAGACCATACACCAATTGAAAAGGAGTAAATCCAATTGCGTTTATCACCAAGGTTCGATACACCCACAAGGTGGAGTACAGGATCAAGTGCCAGCTCCTTTTACGGACTCCTATCATTCGTTGAAGAATTCATTTAAGAAATTTGTTAATAGCCTCAACTTGTCCATTTGATTGTGGATAATAAGGAGTAGAATTATCATGCGACAATTCTAACTTGGCTGTCAATTTAGACATCATATGGTTGCAAAAATGCTTCCCATGATCCATAACTATAGCTTGTGGGACCCCAAACTATGCAATAACATGGTTGAAGAAAAAAAATGTATTTTTTTGTCCTGTGTGATTAAATGTAGGCATCACTTCAGCCCATTTGGTAAAATAGTCGACTGCGACAATAATATAACCATGCCCCCCAGACGAAGGAGGGTTACAGGTCATGAAATTAATACCCCATTTTGTAAATGATCCAGTAGATACAAGATGATTCATTGGCACTAGCAGTTTGTGGATTTTACTGTTAGTATGATTCTTTCATCGTAAAATATCACTTTAGCTACGCATAACAAATAGCGCTAACATCGATTATGGTTGCAAAATATCTTTAATTTTTCTGCACAAATTCAGATATAAGCACAAAAGACATTAAGCAGCTAAAATATAACATGGCTCCATAAATCCAATGGACAAGACAAGAAGAATTTATTTAAAAGAATTTTGTATTATATTAAAGAATGGGGCACCTGAGAGGAAAACAAGAAAGGTGTCTTTCAGTTCTCCTCAGTGGGATGGGTTGTTGAAAGTCCTCAGTGTTTTAGATCTAACATTTCTCTCTCTTATGGGTGTAGAAAAACAAACATAGAACTCAATGGGAGTTCACAAAAAAAAATGGAAAATGGTGACCAAGAGTAGATACAGAGTGATCTAATGCAATGAAGGTGACTAATGAATGGGGAAAACCCTTCTATTTATAACAAAATATTGGGGTGTTCTAGAACTCTGTGCATGAATAAAATATTATTAATCAAATTCTAGAATCACCCTTTAGGAATATTTTATTATATTTTTTGGAGGGAAAAGGCCTTTTGACTTGGGTCAATTCCTTTATTTATAAAAAATAAATAAATAAATGATTTATTTGTTATTTTAGGGACATGATGGGAATATAATTAAATAAATAATGATTTATTTAATTATTTAAAAATTATTTAGTCAAATTTAACTAGGAATATTATTTAAATAATGATTTGAATAACTTATTCCTAGGAAATACTTAAATAAATAATGATTTATTTAATTAATTTCCTTGTTTTGGGTTAAATATGACCAAGAAATATAGATAAATGTTATTTTATATGGTGAAAGCAATTTTACTTAGAGTAAAATTGGTCTTACATGGTGTACTTGGGTTCATCTAATGATAATGAATTAGATGACCAAAAAAATGGTGTAACATTTACGATAAAAAAACTAGCATGCATGACAACTGCTGACTGCGAGGATGAAATATCAAAAAATAGTAGGCCAAAAGTAACTGACGCGGAGTATCTTCTGTACGATAGCATATCCAGATAATTGTCCACCACAAGCCCCAGCATGACAATCATTTAACACTTTTTCGGCCTCATCATGAATGAGGCACCTCCTTAAAATGGTATCGACACAACGACGATAAAGTGTATCACCAACAATAAAATAATCTTTGTATTGGTATCGAATACGTTGCTAGTCAGAGCGAGAGGTATTAGGTCAAAAATTTTAGGTTTGGAGATAAATGATGAAATCTCCATACCAAGGATCAGATGATCTAATCAGAAATAGAGACTCATCTGGAATAGATGGTTTCGACATAGTAGGAGTACTATCAGAGGGAAGGTCTCAAAGAAGCTCAGCGAAAACTAAAGAATTCTTTGACTTGGATTTGATGAATTCCAAATCAAATTCCTACAAAATGAAAATCCATTTTGTATATTTCCCCCCCAGCAATTGATGTGATAAAATGTAAGTCATCGAGTTGCAATCCGAAACTATTTTTGTTTTTTGGAGTAGGATATAATGGCGAAATCTTTGGATAGATTGAACAACTTCCAAGTCAAGATTTTCCACGTACGAGTACTTAACTTCTGTATCATTGAGATTATGACTCAAATAATAGATCAAATGTTCAATTCCATATTCTACTTGGACCAAAACCATAGCGATGGTTGTTTCAGCCGTGGCGATATATTGGATATAATCATTTTGATAATTTGGAGGATACATTAATGACGCTCGGACAAGATGGTCCTTGACAGCATCAAATGAAGCTTGCGCAACTTGGTCCTAATGGAACGGAACCCCATTTTTCAATAATCAACTAAATCCTTTAGCCATTTAGGCATAGTTTGGAGTGAACCTTCTCAGGAAGTGTAATGTTCCAAGATTTTAGCCTCACAGCTAAATGGAACATTAGAATTAGCCGCAGCTCTAACCGGTAAATAAATGGGTAGAAAATCCCATAAGTCTCCTAACTAGGAATAAAATACTCCAAATGTGAAAGGGGATACTCTTTCTAGCCTAATAAAACACCTCCATGTGTGAACAGGGATAAAATGAAGCTGCTTTGACTAAGTCAATAGTGTAGTTTTAAAGGAGGAGGAATCCAAGGAAGAATAACACAGTTTTGGAGGGAGATGTATATTTGGATAGAGATGACCTAATTGAGTGGGGGAAAGGGAAAGAAAAAACACATATTATATAAGGAAGAGGATGGTAGCATTATTCTTCATCTCTTATTTTATTATTCTTGTCTGCCAAGACTTGTTGCTGCTTTGCTGCTTAGCAGAGTTGCAGTGTTGTTTAGCACTCGGTGTTCCCGAGCAGGAATCCGACCTCTTTCCTTTGAGGAGCCTCATTGGGAGAGTTTTAATTCATAATTACACATCAGGTTTTTAGGCCAAGCTTCAGCCATCTTAATAAATGTAGTTTTTCCAGATATTGTGTAGTGTTGCTAGGTGCAGCAGTGGAAGGGATTGGAATCTTGGTTCCTGAGCTAGTTTCTCATTGGAAGAAGGTTTCCTTCACTTTAGGGACTTGTTTGGAGAGCTCTAGAGCTTATTTCAGATATTTGGTATCAGACCACACATTTCCCATACATTCCTAGCGTTGTTTCTGCTAGGGAATGCGTTATTTTGGAGGCAGTGTCCATTGCATGGTTTGGTGGCTATGTTGCTGAGTTTCCTTGTGATTGATAAGTTCATACTTTCATGGGAGGAAGCCCTTGAGGGATATACATCAAATCAGACATATTTCCAGCCTTGTACACTCATGTGATTCAGTTTTGTATTATTGATTCAGTAAATTACTGAATATCACAATTTGTATGTAGAGTGTTTGATAAGAAGCCCTTGCTGGGTTATCCTGTATTTTGTACAAAGGAGAGTAGATCTCATTTTCTGAGGATATTTTCTAATATAATTGCAGATCTATTTGTATCTATTATTTTTATGTGTAAACCCTCTCTTGGACTGTGCAGTGCTTTTATGCAGCAACTCCAATATTTTTCAGTTTGGGGTTTTAACACATTTTTTGCCATCCTAGGTGTGGGAGATCTGTTTAACCCACCTAGTTTGATTTGTTTTAGCTCTATTATTAGATTTAGGTTTCATATTGACTAATATATGAGATCCAAGAGTCAATTTCACTGTTTTATTGCATATGTTGCTGGAAATGTGTTATTACTGCATGATTCATGAACTGTTCCGGTTGTGTAATATTATAGCGATATCAAAGCATGATCTCTAGCTCAGCCCATGAGATACAGCTATGAAAGGAAGGAGAGATGGAAAAAAGCTAGAAAGCTTCACTATGTGAAGGAAGAAAGGAATACAAGCTTATAAATCTTCTTCCAAATTCTTTGCAGAGCTTTCAAGGAGAGCTGAAGAAGATGAGATTGGAGATGGGATCTCCAAAGGAGGTTGAATCTAGAGCTGAATCTAGATTTGCACATGATGAGTGTGAGCACGCAATTTCACTCCATGATGCACAACACAGTTAAGTGCCCAGAGCTATCTTGAGATGGATGGGAGGAGGAAAAATACCTAAGAGGAGAACTCTTAGTGATTTGTTGCAAGAGTATGAATCTCAAACTGAGAAATTTAGAGATCATACTGATTTCCAAGTGTTTTGCAAGGTCCAGGTGGAGAAATACTAGCAGCAGGATGCAAGTAGATTTCTTCTATCTACTTTTTCTAGATCACCTACATGTTTAGTTGGAGCTTGGGTGAAGGATCTATAATCCTATTTGCAACTGCACCACATTTCTAGAGATGAAGCTATCAGAGTTGGAGTGCTGCATTTCAGAGGTAAGGCCCATGCATGGTGGATTTTTGAATATTTTTCTTTAAGAAATGCAAACACTTCCTCTTATGCAAGATTCATAGAAACTTTTATGGGGAGGTTTGGTGAAAAAATTCCTAAGACACATGAGAAAGGAAAACTTGATCAAACAAAACCCTTGCATGTGATGGAGGAAACCCCACTTCAAAAAACCATGGGAGGAGTTGACATCTTGCATTACACATTGCCGGTAGCAAGACCTCTAGTTCATATTCTTAAACAAGAGGGCATGAGTATCTCCTTTTCATAAGAGGATCCAACTGTTGAGATGTTGCCCATACACATTGTGGAAGATGAGGGAAACAACATTGTCACATCTATAGAACATGCAGTGCCTCATGTAGAGGGAGGAGGATCACATGCTCCAACAGGAGGGATTCTTGTGCCTTTGCAAGAAGTTCCCCAACATATCATACATGGAGGTCCAAGCACAATCAGTGAGCAGCATGATTGTGCAAGACTGCAGCTAGAAGGAGAAGGAAGGAAGGAAGAGCAATATCATTTGATGAGAGGCACACACCCTTCTCTATTTCAAAGAGCCAGTGTAAGAAAAAGGAAGATTGTATTGTTCTATGAAAGCAAGGGCAAGATTTCCCAACCATATGAGCAGTCTACTCTTGACATTGATGTCTCACTATATGGAGGCATTCAACCTGGGAGGCCACCTAATTTGGAGTTTATGGACGACATCTTGTCTTCGGATTCACCACTCTTACATTTTGGAGAGGTGAAGAGTTTTGAGGAAGAATTTGGCATGGGGGATGTCAAAGTTGTAGGCAATAGCATGAGGAGAGCTTCACATGCCAGATCACCAGTGCTATCTCTTAGGAGGATTGATCCTTATTGGAGATCTCAGCTCTTGGTAGAGTACTCCAAATATCTTGGTGCATGCATGATTCTTGATGACCCAAATGGAGATCATATATACATGGTGGATGATGTGGTCATCTATTCCTATGGCGGGATCTTCTTGACTAGATCTTCTAGTCTCAAGTAGAGGCTGCTACATGCAACACATGAGGACTTCTCTTCCATGCACTTTGATGCATATTTCCATTTGATGCAGGAGTTCACTTGGGAGGGAATTTAGCATGACATATATCAGCATATGGAGAGATGCATAGCCCAGATGGTAATGGAGAGGTGGTCACAGCCACTTCCCTACTCTTTGGAGGTGAGGGAGAATTTCCAGTTGAGCCATTTCAGCTCGAGATCTCAAATACGTGATGGAGGAGGTATCATTTCATATTTTGTTTTATACTTCTTTTCATTATTTGAGCAAAATGATGTAACAAGAAGAATTATCTCTTCTTGCATATTTTATGATCATGTACTTGCAGCTACTTGTAGCCTTGATTTTGGCTATCCTTTTGATGGTTTGTGGGGGAAGCCACATGATTCTTGGTGTACACCATTGACACCATATTGTAACTTCATATTTACATCTCATGAGATGAATGTGGCAGAAAACAAGTGGCTGGTAGAGCACTTGTTATTTCTTATTTTGATGATCACAAAGGATGCATTGCGTTGGTTCCATGAGAGGGACCATGATTCACTCTCCGGTTGTCATTTGGCAGCTTGTTTTTATTGTATCTTGCTTCCATGTATTGCTGATGTGTTTTTTCTCAAGGGAAGATTTGTATGGAGAGAGAAACCAATTGGATGGCATGGCACCCATATGATAAAGTAGCAGAAAAATTGTTGGTATGGGGCATCATATAAGTTGACCATCATGATCTCACTTCATGGCTTGAATGAGGGAGATATGAGGCAGCAAAAAAAATTGTTGTTGCTATGGTTAAACTTGGGAGAGTATGGGAAAAATTCTTCCCATACTTCTCATGATATTTCTGGAAAGAAGGAAGACACATTCATGGTGCAAGAAGGCTACCCTTCAACATTGGAGGATTATGAGAGGCTTCCATTTTGGAAGAAGATATTCTCACATAGCAGCATGATGGTGGATGGATTTGGCATGAGGAATGTCAAAGGGAGAATTCATGGAGTGAAAAGAGCCTTGCTACTAAGGCCTACATCACTGTCACTTGAGAGCATGTTTCTATTGTTGGAGTGTTCCAAAGGGAGTATGCACCCTCTCCTCTTGGAGATTTTTATGAGGAGACTCTTACGGGAGGGCTCACTCATGGACCTCACCTTCATCTCACACATGATGCATGGTAAGATATACATTTATGTGTTTATTGATTACTCAATGGATTATTTGTACTTTCTCACCATGTTCAAACAGTGCATTTCTCTTCAAGAGAGCAAGAGTATTTTTTGGTTTCATGGTCACTTTAGGGCCAAATTTTATGATGATAGCGGCCCATCTATACATGAATTTGGGCAAGTGTATTGTTATTTTATCTATGAATAGCTGATAGAAATTTATGCTTACTTCCCCATGTTGGAAGAACAAACATGTACAACTTATAACTTGTTGCAGAACCACTTGCCACATGACACTCTCAAGTACTAGTTGGGAAGACTGCGTAATATCCACTTGGAGAACCTTTGGTACCATCCAAAATTGCACATAACCTTCAAAAATTTTCTGATTTGGATGCCAAATGGTAATGATGTGCCATTCATCTTGAATGGAATAGTTTGGGTTGGCATGTTTCATGAATTTGGGGGGAGAACCTTTGGAGAATCAATATTCTTCTTGCCATTGAAGGACAATCATGTTGCAACCCAAGATCAGCATGCCCTATACACTTATCATAAGTGGAGAGGAGGAAAATTTGGGATAGGACCTCTTGCCTATCATGTTCACTTATTCGGCCCACCTACATTTCTGGAGCACAAGGTGGAGGAGATTTTTCATGAGTTGCCATGTTGGAGGGTGACTCACTTAATTTGGATGATGGAATGGGTGAGGAAGGAACTCATTCACCATGTTGATCATCACTCCTACTTGGTGGAGGCCATGAGACAAAAATCAAGGCTCCATTCAGATTTTCCACCTTTTATTGATGTAGACCATTTGGTTTTGCACGCTAGGGAGGAAACACTGGATTACAATTTATTTGCAGATTCTCTTGATGCAGTGATGGAGGCTATTGAGGGGAGGCCACATGAGGAGGAGGGGAGAAATTTTTATATCCTTATACTTTTCTTGAGGTCAAGAAAAGGTTTTGGAGGGGTGGACTGTAATGTTCCAAGATTTTAGCCTCACAGCTAAATGGAATATAAGATTTAGCAACAACTCTAACCCGTAAATAAATGGGTAGAAAAGACCATAAGTCTCCTAAGTAGGAATAAAATACTCCAAATGTGAAAGGGGATATTATTTCTAGCCTAATAAAACACCTCCATGTGTGAACAGGGGTAAAATGAAGCTGCTTTGACTAAGTCAAGAGCGTAGTTTTAGAGGAGGAGGAACCCAAGGAAGAATAACGCAGTTTTGGAGGGAGATGTATCTTTGGATAGATATGACCTACTTGAGTGGGGAAAATGGAAATAAAAATCACATATTATATAAGGAAGAGTATGGAATCATTATTCTTCATGTCTTATTTTATTATTCTTGTCTACCAATACTTTTTGCTGCTTTGCTGCTTAGCAGAGTTGCAGTGATGTTTAGCACTGGGTGTTCCCGAGCAGGAATCCCACCTCTTTCCTTTGATGAGCCTCATTGGGAGAGTTTGAATTAATAATTCCACATCAGGTTTTCAAGCCAAGATTCATCCATCTTCATCAGCGCAGTTTTTCTAGAGATTGTGCAGTGTTGTTGGGTGCAACAGTGGAAGGGATTGGAATCCCAGTTCCTGAGCTAGTTTCTCACTGGAGGAAGGTTTCCTTCACTTGAGGGAACTGTTTGGAGAGCTCCAAATATTATTTCAGATATGTGGTATTATACCACACATTTCCCATACATTCCTAGTGATTTTTCTGCTAGGGAATGTGTTATTTTGGAGGTAGTGTAAATTGCATGGTTTGGTGGCTATGTTGCTGAGTTTCCTTGTGAATGAGAGGTTCATCCTTTCATGGGAGGAATCCCTTGAGGGATATACATAATATAAGACATATTTCTAGCCTTGTACACTCATGTGCTTCAGTGTTATAGTGTTAATTCAGTAAATTACTAAATATCACAATTTGCATGCAAAGTGTTTGACAAGAAACCCTTACCGGGTTATCTTGTATTTTGTGTAAAGGAGATTAGATCTCATTTTCTGAGCATATTGTATAACATAATTGCAGATATATTTGTATCTATTATTTTTATGTGTAAACCCTCTCTTAGACTGCGTAGTCCTTTTATGCAGCAACTTTGGTATTTTGTAGTTTGGGGTTTTAACACATTTTTGGCCATCCTAGGTGTGGGAGATCTGTTTAACCCACCTAGTTTGATTTGTTTCAGCTCTATCCTTGGATTTAGGTTGAATATTGACTAATACATGAGATCCAAGAGTCCATTTCACTTTTTTATTGCATATGTTGTTTAAAATGCATTTTTACTGCATGATTCATGAGTTGTTCTGATTGTGGAATATTATAGGAAGTTAGCCTTTCCTTAAAGTTTCTGTATCTGAAGTAAGTTTGATGGTGTAGGAAAATCAAGAATGGCCTGAACCTTCAGTGGGTCTATTTTAATTCCTTATTTTGAGACTACAAATCCGAGCAATCGACTGGAACCAACACAAAACACACATTTATGTGGATTGAGGCGTATCTTGTAGTGTCGGCAACGTAAGAAAATAGCTCTCAAATGCATTAGGTGATCAGCCTGATTTCATGAATGTGCTGGTAAATCATCTAGACATGTTTGAACAATGTGCTTGATGTCGTTGAAAGCATAATCCATTTCTCTCTGGAAATTTTCCACAACATTCTTTAAACCAAATGGAATTTTCCTATATGGGAATGTGCCCCAGGGACAGATGAATATTGTCTTATGTTGGTCATTTGGGTGGATATTGATTTGATTATAGCTGGAAAATCCATCCATGAACGAAAATATTTCACATCCAGCACAATCGTCAATAATATGGTCGATAAAGGGAGTAGGATAGTTGTCTTTTGGACAAGCATGATTAACATTCCTATAATCAACGCACACTCTAATGGTTCCTTGTTTTTCATAACAGGAATGATATTGGAAACCCACTCAGTTAGGGAAACAGGGTAAATGAAACCAACACGCAAAAGTTTTTCAACTTTTGCTTTGATGGTAGCGGCTTTCTTCGAATGAATAGGACGAAGTTGGTTACGCACTGGTTTGACATCAGGATACATATTAATAGCGTGTTCAACTATACTAGTATCTATGTCTAGAATTTCCTTGTAAGACCAAGCGAATACTTCATGAAATTAATGAAAAAGAGAGCGATATGAATCAAGTTCTGATGGAGAATAGGATACATCGACATGAATATTTTCTACAATGCTAGTTTTGGTTGAAATATCGATAGAAATGGTTTCTTCAATATTTGATCATTTTTGCTCAGAATCGATTGCATTAATTGGAAAAGAATTCGAAAAGAAAGTTTTGATGGATGGGTGATATAGTTCAATGAGATTATTTTCTTCATAATTTGGAAGATGCGAATGATGATGATAATCTCCCCATGGTTCTCCTTCAGACATCATAGCTTCCAAAATAAATTCATCTATCAAAAATTTTGA
This sequence comes from Pinus albicaulis, assembly GCA_034641835.2. NCBI lineage: Eukaryota > Viridiplantae > Streptophyta > Pinopsida > Pinales > Pinaceae > Pinus > Pinus albicaulis. The sequence continues at coordinate 1,284,304,899 of CM076582.1, read as the reverse complement.
GGAAAATGGATCAGATGGAGTACCAAAATCAAAAGGAATGGTCAAGCCAAACACTCGACGATGCTGATTTCGGATTTGCTGCCCAAGCCAAATAGATTGATTGTTATGCCACCTCAATAGGGTTGGGTGGTAAAACATCATCCAATGTATAAATATTAGAAACACCCATACTCTCCCTTAAGCTAGATAGAGTGGAAGAGATCATGTAGCAATTCTCTATACTCGCAATTTCTGCCGACGTTGCGGGTGGTGGTAATGCAAAGGTTCCCATAAGAGTGGAATCCTTTAAGAGTCCTACACCAATGTTCTGGATTTCTAGTTAGGGTAAGTGAACAAACAGAACGCTTCCAGTTACCTATGAGGTAGAGGCAAAGAAGGATAACTCATTAATGACTGTGATTGTACCTTTATGTGGAAAGGAAATCATTCTAAAATATGTAGAAACAATGGCAATCATTGCATATACCCATGGTCTTCCAAGTAAAATATTATAGTCAAGGGGTCCATCAACAACCTCAACATCAATATTTACTTTTTTCCCCCCTAATTCAACATGCAGGTTATTGATAATACCACAAGGTTTATATGTTCTTCCATCAAAAGCCTTCAACGTCTTTGATGATTGTGATAATCGCGGTGAGCCAAGTGAATTCCAACAGTTTAGATGCATAATGCACGTAAATTCTCCCTCATCAATAATAGTATGATGAACAAGGTGTTTGAGAACATTTACTTGGATGGAGAATGCCAATTCTACTAGTAATTGTGGCACATAGCCCGTATGATTAAAGATGACAAGATTAGAATCAGTTGGATCAAATCCACCAATTACCGACAATAATGCCTGCTTCTGGGAGGGAAAATTTTGTAATACCTCAAGAGCAGACATAGTTGAAGGGGATTGAGCAAAATATTCAACTATATTATAATTTTTCCAGCTCTTGCTCCAGGATTATATGTTGATTTATGAATTACTCCCTTTGTTGGCTTAATTGTCAATTCATTAATAACAGTAGGTGGTATTAATTCATTAGATGGATTTTTTGTCAAGGTATTGGGTTGATTAGTGGCCGGAATACCATAGTATTTATTTTGCATCGACACCAAAATATCTTGTGAAGGTTTTGTGGTGGATAACATTAACACTTGGGAACTCGAGCTCGATCTATAGCAACCAAATTTGCGTCTGGATTTGGAAATGGGTATGTCAACACAGCTGATGCATGGGATGTCCTCATGATTTTTGATACTTCAGCATGGTGAGGACAATCCCTAACAAAATTTTCCTCGTTACAGATTATAAATGGATAGCGAGGTTTCTGTGGTCTTGACGGTTGATCAAATGATCTTTCCTGCAGGTTAGAAGTTTTCTTTTTCTTTGATTCCCCTTTTTCTTACTTCCTGCTTGCTTGTCACTTTTGCCTTTGTTAAATGACACGGCATTAATTTTGGAAGTAGGAGCAAGATCAGATGCAGTAGCGTGGTGTGTTTTTGTAGTGCCTAGCAAGCCATCTCTGGCATGAGAGTCCTTTATTTGAGGAGGAACATTGAAATTAGATCGTGGCGCATTAGGAATTTTTTCATAGAGCGTGCCAGGTTGAGTATAAATCAAGTTCAAATACTGGGCACGAGCGATAACTTTCTCTTCTGTGACGACGCCACCTTTAGCCACATCTTCAATTATAGATGGTAACAGGGACTCAATGAACCATTCAGCAAGGAGCTAATCGAGAACAAATGTCTTAACCATTCGTCGACGGTGACACCACTCATGAATACGATCAGAAATGTGAGTAGCATTAGTTTGTTTGAAATTGGTCAAGAGTTTTGTTCCAGTTTCGTATCTGATCGATAACTGGAAATGGGTCAAAAATACTGTAGTTAAGGAAGTGAAACATTCAAAAGAAGCTCTAGGTAGTTCAATGTACCATTTAGTAGTTGGACCTCTAAGCGTACGCTGGAAAATACGTAGTCAAAATGAATCATCATTCAAGGAATTTGATAAACACCATAAATGATAAGTCATGACATGAGTCGACGGATCTTCTCCAGGGTTTCCATTGAATTTAGGAATGTCGAAAGGTAATTTATGAGGTATCACTGGCCACCAAGGAGCATAATTTATAGGGTCATTGGTTAGCCGATTTAAATCTGGTAATTCCAAGGTTGCAACAAAAGGCAACTGTATATTAAGGTAAGTTTGAGCATAACCAGGGTATGATAGAATTACTAGGGCAATAGGTCTTTGAGCACCAACATACAGAATCTACTGCTGGTAACCTAGATAGGGGTTGTTTTGTATGGAAAATGCTTGATAATTCTATTGAACAAAACCTGGATATGATACTTGTTGAAATGAAGTTTGAGGAATTTGTGCCTATGGTTGCCAAGGGATTTTTCGACCAATTTTATAACCCAAATTAGTATAAGTTGGATTTAGTTGATATGTATAACCATGTTGCGTTTGTGATACCCCATAAAAAGTTACACTAGCTTGTGAATAAATAATTCTTGATACAGGTTGTTGTAAATTAACCAAAGGATTTTGAGTCTGTGGACCCAACATTTGATGATATTGAGTTGAAGAGCTCACCTGATAAGGTTGATGTACAATATTTTGATTCTGTAATAGGGGTATAGATGTATTAACAATTGGTAATGAAGTGGGTGTAACAGGTTGAACTGGTTGATATGATTGTAAAACCGTTTGTGGTTGGATAGGTAGAGTGGGCTTCCATTGAAAAACATTCTTGTCAACATTAGTTTGACCAAAAAGTGACTGAGTACTTTCATATTGGGTGACCAAAGGTTGCCCCCTAGAATAAGGAGGATAATAAGACAAAAAATATTTTTCCTCGAATGGTGGGAGTTCAGTTGATATGGTACTTAGAGGAATTGACCCATAAGGACCGACTTGATATTGCCCTGATGATGGATGTAATGAATCAATTTGTTCAGTAATAACTATAGGACTAAAAATTAAAACACCAGATGATGACATTGTAAAATACCATGAACGTGAATATGCACTAGAGGAAGTGTCAGACAATGATTTGTAACCTGTTGGGACCGAAGGGCCACCATGAAAATATCACTCTGGTGAGGTTGTGAACATCAACGAAGTCTCGAGGGTAGGAGCTGACGTAATTGGAACAGCAAACCCAACCGAAGATGGTGGTTTAGACATGGTTGTTTGATCAAATGTATACCCTCGAAAATAAACAGGACATTGAATGGAAATAGGATCAACAAAATCAGATGGAAACGATTGAGGAAAATATTGGTACAGGTAAAGGTCACCCCCAAAATGGGTTGGACTTAAAGGTGTATCGTCTTGTGGGATTTCTTCAATTGCAATTAAACCAGGAGGAAGAACTTCACCGTCAGGACCAAAATATATTTCAGACAGTTGACTGTGTGATATGGGAGTTTCAATAGCTATAGAACTTTGTGGGATGACCAAGGTAGGAACAACTTCCAGTTGTTCGACTTTAGGATTCAGATGTTTTGGAAAAGAAGAGACAGGATCTAGATCAATTTGTGATTGAACAACATCGGGTCCAGGAGGTATGGTCTCAACGATTGAATGGATCGTGACCATAGGTAGCTGTGAAGACTCCGTTTTGAAAATAGTAAATGAATTGGGATGCGTGAAAAAAAATTGAGCTAACTCTGGGTTAAAAGATAATGTTTCGCCAGAGGTATGAATTGTACTTGATTCAGAAGATCGTGGTCACCTTTGCCTACCAGAAGTAACTTCTGGTGGTAAAGGTGGTTTAAAGATAATATACACGAATGACGGGGGATAGGATTGTGTTATTCCACGATTACTGATTTATTTTATCAAAAAACAAATAAACAAATAGAGGGTAATGCTAGGAAAAAGGGTTTACCAAGAAATTGTAAACTACAGAATACCTCCTGGCAAACCAAGAAGTACAGGCAGAAAATCTCCCCGAATGTTGTGTTTGGTGTATCAAAATTTCAAGGCAGCCGACTCGGTTTACTATGGATGGATCGCACCTAAAATTTGTCCTCTAAAATATACCCGAAGGTACGTGGAGGCCCAAGTCTGTATTAGAACTGTCTGATGTGAAACCGTAGAGTCAGAGCACGCCTTTATACTTCTCGTAGTGTAACACTACCCGATATACCCGAAAGTACGTGGATGAGTTACAATGTACTTACGTACATGGAGTGAGGTATCACACTCAGAATGTATCACAGACAAGTTAACGATAGCTACTATGTTTTACGACGCCGGAACACGTCTCTAGCCTAGACCTTCTAAATGTTATCATTAGGGATCCAAAGCGTTGTTAAGTAAATTGAGATTTATTTTATGTTGATCTTGCTTAACAATTTTCCTTTCAAACGTTCATGACGATGATGTGTTTGAAATACCTAAAATGCAACTAAGAATGATAAACAAACTTTCTCTTTTAGCTTTTTCAATGAAGAACCTAGCTAATAAGGGAAGAGAGAAAATAATTTGAGAGCAAACAAATCAATGAACAAAACAAATCAATGAATCTCAAACTAAATAAAGATTTCCTAATGTTCCTTTTGCATAACACACATTATTCTACATGCATATGCAATTTTTTTCTTTTCAGTTTCCTTAATGTTATGAATACAGAAAAGAAACTAGGTGCACTAAATCAACAATTCAAATGCTTTTTACTTTCAAGAAATGAAGAATACAAACAAAAATTTCTCTTTTGAAGGAAAAATGAGGATTTCAACAACAATTTCTCCTATCAAGGAAATGAAGATTTTATGACAATTTCCTATTTCGAAAGAAAATGATTCTTAATGCGACCATAAAAAATAATTTGAAATCAACTTGTCAATGATAAAGAAAAACTTTTTCAAAACAACATTGAACAAATTTCCAGTCAAAGGAGAAGAAATATATAGAGTCACTAGTCAATTGAGCATCAAAATTTTCAGAACACAGCATCAAACAAAACTGAAGCAAGTTACAAAGTCCAATTCAAGGGAATTTGGTCACTTTCAAGAGTCAACACAGTCTCCAAGGGGAGACAGTACTCTGCAATGCAGGATTGGAAGGAAGACAATGCTCTGCAAAGAACTGTGTCTAGTCTAAGGGTGTGTTGGGCATAGTAGACAAGGAAAAATACTACTGTTTAACTCACTGTCTTTGCAAATTAAGCTCTGAAAAAATTTAGTCTTTATGTAAAAGAACTACTGGGTGGATAAATAAAGCAAATCAGAGGCTCTAACACCTAGAACTAAGAGAAATTCTCCCGAGTGGAGTCGCCAGTTTGTTGGGCCAAAATTGTAATATATGGATAAATTACGCTTCCCTAGAGAGGTGCTAGTCTATAACAACAGGTGAAAGACTATATGACTATTTGTCCTAACTCAGAACAGATCCATAGAGAGGATTGGAGGCTTACTTGTTCATTCGCTTCCAAATGGCTCCTTCTGTTGCTTCCACTGCAGCTTCAAGTTCAAGAGGTTGTGAGTTGAATGCTTCCTGCAAGAAATAACACTAAAAAAGTAGAAAATGCAATAATATATATATATCTATTCAACTTAGTTAGCTAAATCGGTAAAGCATAAAGTATATACATCAACTAAGATCTTGCAATATGGAAAATCAAATCCAATACAGATGCATATAGGGAAAAATAAGTTGTGTTCTTTATTGATGATAGAAGGAGAGGTTACAACCAAATGACTGATTTGAAGTGACCCTTCCAGTAATGGTCCAAAGCCTCATCACATTGTAAATCTGTCCAACAGTATCTTCAAAAATCAAGCTCTCAATTGAAAACTCTCCAGCATTTATCTACTCAAATTCTTTCTCTTTAAGCACTTAGATCTGTGCTCAATTTATAGATGAAATTTAGGTTGTTTTGCAACCAATATATTTCCAAAAATAGGCAATACATGTTTCCCATCATGTAGATGTCAAATGGACACTTGGATCCGAAGCTTGACACATGTGAACTCTTCTAGAAGGCACTGGCCAAGTGGAGATTCTGGAACAATGAGGATTTCACTCCCAATGTGACCAACACACCTTTGAATGTTGGGAAGTTCTTTGCAGAGCAGCCTTGCATGGGACTACTTGCATATGCAACGCACTTATGCCCCTTATAGCCTGCGTTGGTGGGCTCTCATATGCTATACAATAAGCTTCAAACCATGGAAACCTTTGCTTGATGAAGGTATTGCTTGATTTGTCTTGTTTCTTGTCTTAGGGCATATAGCAACGAAAATGATAGGGAATGATAGACCCTTGATCATCGGTCTTGGAGATGATGCCCAGTTAACCAGGTTCTTTAGGAATGGCGCCCAAATTGACCTATAATAGAAATGTTTGTCTTGAATAATTATCTTCTTTAGTTGAATAAAATAATTTATGGCTTTCCCTATCTATTCATTGCCTCTTCATGCTTATGATATTTAGGTCCCTTTGTTAAAAATTACATATGATAAAGGATTCTTAATTTCCCTTTAACCTACTTTTTATTCTTACTATTTATGTCCATCTCATTAGCCCTAAAACCCTTGAAGATCCATTAACCAAGTTAGATTTTCCCTGTGACACTCCCCGATCCATTGATGAACAATTCATGACTTTCACAGAATTCATTGCCCAATGATTGAGATATTTCCTCATTCTATCTATGTTACTTAGCCATCGTACCCAACCAAAACAATTAAACAAACCCCACACTTAATAACTAGCCTTAAAATCAACCATCCAAAGCAAACAAGTTCATATCCTTTGCAAACAAATAGAGAGAGCCCTCTCTGAGTCCAGGAAGGCTAGGTCTTAGGACTCCAAAGACTGGTCTGATGTTGCCCTGTCCATTTGGTCTACCAATTTGGTAAATCACGGGATCACAACATAATGGCGATAACGGTGGGACATTCTGAGTTAGTGACAATCTAAGTACTCCTTTGAAATTCATAAATCCTTTTCAAAACATAGGAAACTCCAACTGATAGCCAATGAGTAGAATCTAGTTGTTTCACAATATTAGCTAAATGATGATCCAGGTATAGGACACTCATACAAACCTTAGGGCTACATAAAGAACTCAGAGAAACCCCAAAAACATTCCTATATTGGTTTTTTGTCAATTATTGGTGGTGGACCATACACATTTATATTCAAAACAACCAAAAATATCCACCTAGTGACTCCACTAGCCTCCAGTAGGCCTATTACTTCACTAGTTCTCTTTAGAATTCCTGGGATTGGGTCAAATCAGCCCTAAGAAGTTTAGGAGCCTAGTCCCACATTGTAGAAGTTTACTAAGCACTAAGAGAGGTCAGCCTTTTAAAAAACAGTCCTAAGCCTTCAGCCTCTCTCAATTTTTAGTTTGAAATCTGGCTTCATAAAGGATCATTACCAGATCTCATCTAGACCCTAATCCTCCTCCTATAGTTGATGATCAGGAAAATATTCTATGGAAAACTTCTAGAGTTGGAAATTTAACTATTACTAGGACCATTCAAAGAGAAATATATGTCCCTAAAAACCTTACAGTCTTGAAAGATCCTCAGTTTGACTTGTGCCATTCAAAGAACCTATTTAGAACCAAGTCACATAGTGATATTGACCAGACTGACTTTGAACCTAGAGATTTGCATCAGATTTCTAGTAGATAAGCCTCTCCTTCTACTCCTCTCAATTTCCAGCTTCTGCATCTCTTTATCTCCTTCCATAACAAATATACTCATAATCAGTTTTCTGGTCCAAGTACTTCCACCACACCAATCCACACATCCACTATTCAAAACACTCCCTTCCATCCCACATTCCCTCTCAAAAACACACCTCTTGTAAATCTTCCATTTACTCCCATCATTGAATCATGGTATGCTTCCTTAGTGTTACCACAACCTTTGATTCCTTTACCAAATGATTATCAATCTAGAATTCCCAAATTCACTGGAACTAAATCTACTACTGCCCAACAGTATGTAGATAAAATGAATTATGCCTTTGACAAGATGGAAATAGAAGAAGAGGCCATTAAGATGAGAATATTTGCCCAAAGCTTAGGAGGAGAAGCCAAAAACTGGTTTAAAAGTTTGAATCCTAGTAGAATTAATGATCTCCCTTCTCTATACCAAACATTCATAAACAAATGGGAAAATAAAAATAACCCTCTCCAAATCCTTTCAGAATATAGCAACCTTAAAAGAAATGCTAGGGAAATTGTCCAATATTACTGCACTAGATTTAATAGTGTTTAAAATGCACTTCCCCCAAACATGAAGCCTCCACTAGGCTTAGCCTTAGCAAAATTTCTAGAAGGTTTTGACCTAGACATGGCCTATCAGCTAAGAGAACTAGGCCCCTTGAATTTAGAAGATATGCATAAGGGAGCTGTAAGTGTAGAATAAAATATGATTCAGAAAAGAGCTAGGTTGAAAAAAAAAAAAAAGTTACATGCAAAGATGAAACAATGGCCTCAACCTCATCATCTGATGCCAAAATTGATAACTTAGTGAGGGTAATGGAAAGAATGTTGGAAAGGATAAACTTAACTGATAGAGCACCTCCTAGGGAGAACCAAGTAAATCCCCAAAATAGAAACATAAATCCAAATTTCAAAAGAAATCCTATTAAAAATAGGCAAAGAAATAATGACCAACAAATTAGGCCTCCTTTCCAAGGCAACTATGTGGATGAAGAAGAAAGCGAGACCAAAATATTGGAGGAAAATTATGTAAATGTAATAGGATCTGACAGTGAGGGTGATTTTTTTCTCACTGAAGAAGAAAAAGGATTCTTTTCCTTAGACAAAACTGAAAAAAACCATGAGGATTTTGAAGATTATCAATTGGGATTTGAAAATGCTATAATGGAAGTCCACAGACAATATGATCTTAGGAGCAAAAAGAATCAAGAGTCCTCCAAGGATAATAACACAGAAATTGTTGTTAGGAAAACCTCAGAAAATCCTCCTAAGAAGACAACAAACAGTACCAACACTATGGCTAAGAAAGCTGATTTGAATAAAGACAAAATCAGTCAACAAAGTGTTGACCGAAGTTGCCCCAGTACTTCTACTAGTGGCCCTAAAAAATCTATCCAGGATAACAGTCCTAATAAAACTCAGCAAATCAGAATTGCTAAAAACACTATGTGTGACAAAGCAGATGTAAATATGTCAAAAAAAATACCACCTTTCAGCCTTGAGGGAGAAATTTCCAAGATTAAAATTAGCATACCCTTAGCTAAACTAGTAACCCAGGATGTATATAAAAATCAAGTTTTGAAAGCTTTGAATATAGGAAATGATATTGATACTTTAAACTTGACAGATGATAAACCAGCATTGTTTTTTTGTCCTGAAGAAGAAGGAAAATACCAAGAAGGGGATGTCCCTCCCTTCTATGTCAGCTTAAACATACATGATAAAATCTTGCACAATGCCATGTTAGACTCTGGTGCTTCCCAAAACCTCATGCCAAAAGTGGTGATGGAGAGATTAGGCCTAGAAATTACTAAACCTTACAAAGACCTTTATTATTTTGATTCAAGCAGAGTCAAGTGTTTGGGTTTAATTAAGGATTTATATGTCAATCTGGCACAAATTCCTACTAAGGGTCTAGTTATGGACATAGTAGTTGTTGACATTCCCCCAAAGTATGGCATGTTTTTGTCCAGATCATGAGGAGCCAAACTTCAAGGGAACCTTCAAATGGACATGTCTTATGCCACCATCGCATTCTTTAACCAAACAAGAATATTATACAAGGAATCTCATATGAAATATATGGTAAGAAACCTAGATAGGCTAAACAACACTCCTGTTTATTCCATTCATTCAGAGCTTGATTAATTTATCTTGTTTAATGAATATGAAATCAGCAAATAATAAAATTAAAATGAAAAATATTTGAGCCCACTATCACAGCGAAATATGTCCTCAAATGAAAAACATAAAAACTCAAACTTTAGCAACTTTAAACAGCATAATGATAGTGATTTTGAAATAGAAATGTTGTGTAACATGAGCTTTGATGGCTCTTATGGTAAAAATGGTTTTGGAGCTGGTGTATGAATACATAATACAAAAAAAGGACATTCCTACAGAATATGAAGCTCTCCTCCTTGGTTTACATTTTCTTAAAAACATAGGAGCCAAGAAAATATCAGTCCAAGGAGATTTAGAGCTGGTCATTAGGAAAATATAAGGGGAGTATTTAGCCAAAAACCTAAGATTAAGAGAATATAGGAATTCTTCCCTAGATCTCCTGAAGATATTCGAGAAATATGAACTCACTTTCATCCCTAGAGCTCAGAATAACCTTGAAAATGAACTTGCCTTTGTTGCCAGCAATTGCCAAATTCCCCATGTAAATGAACTATTCACTGTCAAAATAAAAAATCGGCATACAGTACCTGACAATGAAAACTATTGGTAAGTGTTTGAGGGTGATAAACACAATTTTTTTTTTGCAATCTAAAAATGATTTTGTTGTATCAAAACCCATCTCAAGCCATTAAGAAAGTTGTGGATAATCCAGAAAGCTTCTTAAAAAACATGAAGAAGATTGTTTTGATAGAAAACAAGTCCACATAACAGAGTTGTCCTCTACTGCTAATATAAACCAATTTGAACATCTTTTAAAGGAAGAATTACTTGACAATCTGGACCAAAAGGACCTTGAGATTCTATAATGCAAAGATGATTCAATACCAAGGGACCTTACACCGTTAGAGGAGCTTTTTAACTTTAATGATGTAGCTAAAAAATGAAAGATGGAGCCTACAGAAACTAATGTAGAAGAACATAACATAGGCAACATGTAATGAACCCAAAATGACCAATTTATCTAGCACTCTTCCTACTCATATAAAATAGGAATATATTGAACTTTTCAAAGATTTTGGAGATGTGTTTGCATGGGGGTACGAAGATCTGAAATCATATGATATCAACATTATTCAACACAAAATTCCTATCAAAGAAAATCAGAAACCTTTCAAACAAAAACTAAGAAGGCTAAACCCTATTTTATTACCTTTAGTTGAGAAAGAGATCAAAAATATGTATGATGTTGGGATCATAATTCCCATTAGATACTCAGAGTGAGTTTCCAACCTTGTATCTATTAAGAAGAAGACCGGGGAGATTAGACTTTGTATTGACTTTAGAAATCTGAATAAAGCCTCCCTAAAAGATAATTATCCCTTTCCTAAGATGGATCACATACTCCAAAAGGTGGTTGGATCTAAAAGAATATCACTGCTAGATGGTTTCTCAGGCTACAACCAAGTGCTAGTACTCCAAAATGATCAACACAAAACTGCCTTTACCACACCTTGGGGTGCATTCATGTATGTTAAAATGCCATTTGGTTTGGTGAATGCAGGGGCACATTCCAAAGGGCCATGGACATAGATTTTTCAGAAGACATAGGCTATTTCATAATCATTTACCTTGATGACATCACTATTTGCTCCAAAACTAATAAAGAATACTTAGTCCATTTGAGAAAATTTTTTGAGAAACGTAGGAAATATGGCTTAGCTTTGAATCTCAGCAAAACACTCTGTGGTCTGCAGGAAGGAAAACTCCTAGGCCACATAATCTCTGAATAAGGAATCAAAGTAGATCCAAAAATGATTGAAGGCATATTAAAAATCAGCCATCCTAGGAATATCAAGGAATTGCAATCTTTCATTGGGAAGATCAAATTTTTGAGAATGTCCATCCCCAACCTTGCTGAAATTTTAAGGAATATCACAAACATGCTTAAAAAGGAGACAAGAATTAAATGGACCTTCAAAGCTAATTTATAAATCAAACCTACCAAGCTGATTAAAGGACAAGGCTTAACAAAATTCATGGCTGAATCAAATTTCCAAGCATTAGATATGAATATGGTTGATTTTTTAGAAGAACAAGAAGAATTCAAAGCTCCATACATTGAAGAAATATTTTTGAATTCCTCTTGGTATGCTGATATCATATATGTTCTTATTTATCTCAATACTCATCCTTCTTTATCAAATAATAAAGCTAGATTCTTGAAACATAAAGCTTTAGATTACTACATTTTAGATGGAGTTTTATATTGGAAGAATGTTGTTGGCATATTGCTTAAATGTTTGCTTGAGAGAGATGCAGGAAAAATCATGCACCTGCTTCATGAGGGAGAGTGTGGAGGTCACCTTTACTGGAAAATCATAGCAAAAAAGATTCTTAGAGCTGGCTATTATTGGCCCACCCTTTTTTCTAACACCCATAAACTAGTCATGACTTGCCATAAGTGCCAAATTCTTTATGGAAAGAGAAAAATCATACCTTTACTTTTTCATCCCATCGGTATTGAGGCTCCCTTTCAACAATGGGGCTTAGACTTTATTGGAGAAATCCACCAAAACTCATATGCCCAACATAAGTGGATCCTTACTGCCACTGATTATTTTACCAAGTATATAGAGGCTATACCTTCTATGAATGCTACTGACTCATTCATTATCAAATTTATTGAGACCAACATATTATCCCAATTTGGTTGTCCTAGAGAGATCATTAAAGACAATGATGTTGCCTTTAAATCCAAAATAATGGTTGATTTCTACTATAAATATCATATCACATTGGGACATTCCACAACTTACTACCCCCAGGGTAATGGGGTAGATGAGTCCTCCAGCAAAAGTTTGATCAACATTATCAAAAGAATACTGAAACAAAATAAAAAATCATGGCATAGTAAGCTAGTTCATGTGTTATGGGCTGATAGACTAACCACCAAGAAATCAATCATTATGACCTTCTATCAGTTGGTGTATGGCATGGATGCAGTCTTTCCAACATCCTTGGTAGTTCCAATTATGAAAATCCTCAAAGAGGTGCAATCAGAAGAAAATGACATGTAGAGAAGGTTGATCCAGCCCATTCATTTATAACAATCAAGAGAGGAGGTTTACAAAAGAACACAAGAAGTACAGGAAATAATCAAAAATATCTTTGACGAAAGGACTAAAGCCAATAATTTTCAAGTTGGAGACACAGTTCTAAAATGGGATTCTAGGAGGGAAGACAAAGGTAAACATGGCAAATTTGAGAATCTGTGGAAAGGACCTTACATCATTCATTCAATTAGAGGTCATAATGCTTTCTTTTTACAAGAGTTGAATGGAGAAGAGCTATTTGGAGGTCCTATCAATGGCAGGATGCTCAAACACTATTTTTGTCAAGAATCCTAGCCTCAAATTTTTCATTCATTATATATAACATTGCATGATAAGAGATCATAAAAAAAAAAACTAAAAATTAAAAAAAAAAAAAAAAGGAAAAGAGGGAAGATTTGAAAAGAGGTATAGCCCCATACCCAAAAAAAGTACTACTGAAAGTGTGCAAGCCCAAATGCCACTACTTGTTCAAAAAATAAATCTTGTTCAATCATATAGCCTAATCATGGTTGAACATATTTAAATTTATGTTGATAAGTTAGTGTAAAAATGATTGTCAAAATTACTCAAGCCTGGCTTATCAGGAAGGATAGATTAGGGAATAAAAGATATTGGTTCCACATGCTCAAAATAGAACCAAAGAGGAAGATAAAGATGCATAACAAATGATAGATTACAACCCTTACCTTTCTATTTAATTTTATGCAAAATAATTTTTGTGTGCAACTTGTTCCAATGCCCCAAACCATGGTAAGTTAGACTGCTTAATCCTGATTTCAACCATGCTTTCAATTTTATGTCAATAGTTTAGAGAATCAAGACTACCAAAAAACTTAATCTTGGCAATCAAATAGTTTAGGTAGAGAATAAAAAGCATTCACCAGCTTAATCTGAATTCTTGGAAGAAATAAGGATATAAGTAGATAGTTTATTTCTGTTTTAAAAATAAAAATGTCAAGAGTTTTCTAATTCAAATGCACTCAAAGAAGAAAAAATGTTACGATAAGTAGATTGGGTAGGAATTAATTCTGTTGAAAGAATCCTATGTTCCAGATTATTAAGATCATCACTTCAAAAGAAATATCAGCAAGTGAAAAGAAGGGAAAAATATGCCCAGTGGAAGAGGCACTAGTCTTAAAAAGCTCAGAGATTTGGTAAACTGAGAGTTCTAGACACCTCCAAAAAGGAGCTTCCCTCCCCAAATGGAGCCACTATTAGTCATCAGTAATTTTTTCTGATATCAAAATATGACTTAGTAATGGTCCTAGATTTCTAAAAACAAAATGTGAGTTTTAGAAATCTCACTACATTCATTATCCCAAGTCAAACTACTAAAGTTCTCCCTCTCTTCCCTCTAAGTTTCACCTCAATGCTCCAAAAAAGACTTCATTTGTTGGGCCTATTAACCTAATTTTCACTACCTTACCCTCACTCTCATTCCCTCCCTTCTTCCCTCTGAAAAAACCATTTTTCCCTTTCCTAAAAACCCTCATCAAGCACCCCCCATTCATAATTTCTCTTTACATGTATTAAATAATGTAAAAGTCCACGTTTACATTGTTTAAAACAAAAAATTAGGCCTTTCAGGTGTTTTACTTTATATATGGAAACTCTGTTTTATATTTAAAACTCGCCCTTATCTACAAATAGGCCTTAAGCCCCTTTTTCTTCTAAACCCTAGCACCCTCACACTCATAAAACCTCGACCTCCGGTATCCCTAAGCCCTTCCCCTACGCAAATAAAGCCTCCGCCCTTTTTAATTTCATAAACCCCATATACCTTATAATAGGTGCCCCTAAAACTTTTGGAATTATCAAAATATGGGCTCGCCTCGCCTCCCACTATGTCTAGCACCCTGCCAAACCTTATAACTTAACACGTTTTGGTTAAATTATTAAGGCCCTGAGCCCCATCCTCCATTTAAACCTGCCATCCAACCGAACAATTCCACCTATCCTACACTACCGTTGGCCTGATCAATTGTTCACCACCTCCCGGATGCGCGTCAACTGTTGATCACCCATCCCGAGATCCAACAACCAACATAAAATATCATAAATAATGTTGTTATGGGGTTATTGTTTCATAACCCACACAAAATAGGCGATTTTCCCTGCCATGTGGCTCCTCCTGAGTCATATTGCGCACCTCCAACCAAAAACCACTTACCTCCCATTCCTTGTGCGATAAACCGCTCCCGCTTTTCAAAAACCCTCCTAACTTCCATGCCATTCTTCAAACTTTTCCTGCTCCCGTTCAAAATTCTCCTGGTTGCACCTCTGGAACCTTACCTCCTGCACCATCCTCTCCTCTGCAAATCCCTTCGACAGTCCAAAACCTTGAAAGTGCAGTGAAACCCTCCTCGCAGGATTTTTAACTAATTGTTGATGTTTTTATGCAGGTTTTAATGGTGGACATATATGAAATTATTCCGCAGGGCCTAAATTGGCCATAGAGAGGGCCTATATGATGATCTAGGAGCTCAAAACAAATCAATAACGACCAGAGGGTTTGTGCCAATATTTCCAACCGATGAAACATGATCATCGATGGATCAAATGAACCCTCTGGCCATAGAAGAAAGTTTCCCCTAGACAGAGAAGAGAAAATACAGTCAAAAGAAAAGTGAAGAGAAGGAGTCAAAAGGATTAAATGGCTAATCCTAATTAAAAGCCGAAACAAAATGATTAGCCAGTCAAAAGCAGAAGATTAAAGAAAGCAGGAAGACAGTTGAAAAGAGATTAAAGGATAAAGGCAAAAGATCAAAAATATTAAAGAAAAATATGATAAAAAAAAAGTCGGAGCTTAAAGATAGAGTTTAAGACATAAACACAGAGATTAAAGATAAAACAAAGGGAATATTAACCCAAAGCAAATTCGAATGACTCAGCCTATGGCATTTACTCTTCTCAAAATATATTTTTGCCACCTCGTGGTTTGTTTCCTTCAATAAAGCATTAGGCAGTTATTGAACCTAGCCAAAGATATTTATGTCTACCAAAAAATTATTGTAAAAGTTATGAATAGGCCTTAAAGTCAAACATTTCACCTATATTCCCTTCCGAGTTAAGATAGAAGTCGTTTTTCAGATAAATATCTGTAGATATTCCTACCTTGGGCCTTGCATGGTCTTCAAGGTTAGGAATTCATTAACTCTATAATAAATGACACTCAAACCCTAGCTTAGCTTCACCTCCTCATTTGTAGATAAATAATTCATCTAAACCCATTATCTTGTTGGCATTTGATGACTCTTTGAAGTAATATATAGTCTCTTGTAATTTGAAAATAAATTGATGTCGAAACTTGTGGATGCCCTGATTTTTTTGTTGATGAAGGAGGCTAGATGGAAGGATCCCTGAGCCTGGTTGTCGGTGAAGTGCTTCCAATATGTTATTTTTATTTCTTGTTTCATTATGTTTCCATATTTCTATGTTCTAGTAGAGTAAAGGATTTAGACTAAGAAATGTTTCTAAAGTCACCTTAGTTCTTTTTGTTCTTCGCTGCCTTAATGTTTTCTTCTGCTAGGACATTTTAGAGAATTCTTAATTTCTCTCTAGACACCCCTAACTTTGTTTATTTCATGAATAGTTTAATATAGTTCGTATCCAGAATGATTTATGGCTATCCTGGCTTATTTGATGTCACTAAAACACTGTTTCTGAATTCTCTCTCTAAAGTACCATTAGTTAAAGTCTGCCAAAGAGGTTTTGTTTCGATCATACCCTTTGTACTTTCTTAAATAATTGTTTTAGAGATCTTCATAGCTATAATCAAATATGTTTAGGTGTTCCATATTCTCTGATTACAATTATATGTGTGTCTTGAATGTTTTTTTTCCTTGAAAGTGAAATCAGTAGAAGTTAAATGAGTTTCTCGCCTTCTATATTTCATTGGAAATGTTTGTCTTGAATAATTATCTTCCTTAGTTGAATCAGAGAATTTATGGTTTTCCTTGTCTATTGATTGCCTCTTCATGCTTAGGATATTTAATTCCCTTTGTTAAAAAGTACATATGATAAAAGATTCTTAATTTCCCTTTGTCCTACTTTTTATTCTTACTATTGATGTCCATCTCATTACCCCTAAAAACCTTGAGGATCCATTGACCAATTTAGATTTTCCCTGTGATACTCCCCGATCCATTGATGAAATTTTCATGACTTTCAGAGACTCCATTTACCAATTGTAGAAATTATATACAAGATGCATGTATATATATAGATTCCCCTGGTCTCACAATATTTAACTTCTTGCAAAATATAAAATCATTCCACTCTTAATCTTTTGCGGAAAATTAATTGCAAACACATGTGAAGCATAAATAAAAACAATCACACATAACACAGTTGTTTAACAGGAAAGCCTGAAGCTGAAAACCCCAACTATCATATATTATGTATCATGGACATCATGTAACAATATCATACATATCTTAGTACATAAAGCTCGTAGTACAATCAATCGTCACACACTAACATAGAAGAAATCTACAAATCCATGCACCGATCTCTGCCCTCCTGCTAGCCTGCCTCCACTACACAATTCATACTGAAGAATAGCTCTGAATGAATTCGAATTACCCTTGCCTTGATTGCGCAAACCTCATTGGAAACTCCAATGTGTGTGTGGTGTAATCAATGCATCACTATAGTCACAACAGATAGTCCATCATTCCCTTTCACCTATCTCTCCACTGGGTCTCCACTGGAACTGACATGCACTGTAGTTAACTGTTGTATTGTTAAGTTGATTAATGAGTTATTATTTGTGAATTAATTAACTAATTAATTCACTCCACTCTCACTATTGTATCATTCAGTTAGACTAGATACAACAAGCTCAACTGAGTCTAACTGAGTTAAACTGAATACAACTCCATGAACTACTCTTCCAACTCTGTCATAACTTTTCCACTTTAGTTCTAACTAATTCCTCCATGCATGAACCACTAGTTTCCCTTTGGAATTGTGTAATTCCCTCAGCCCACTGATTTTCCAAATATGTGCACTGAAACTAAGTGCCCAAGAGAATAATTTGTTGTTTATTGTCAGATTATTATTAAGAGCTAATAATAATTGACACTTCTATTTTTATATTGACGATCTATAAATAGACTTCACCCAATATTCTAAAAATAGAATTTCATATATTTTTCCAACTTGATCAACCATCCACAAGTATAATCTTGCAACTTTTGAAATATGATCACCATGTCTAAAAATAGACTTAGTCTAAAAATAGACTTGTGCCAAAAATAGCCTACGAGCCCACTTAGTGAAGGTGACTCTTTTCGCTAAGCTCATCATCTTTTTGAATCTCAACACTCCCTCTCAATAAGAGGGATTATATTTCACCCTGATTTTGCCTCTATGGTATTTGAAATTTCGTGGTGAGCGCCTTCGTCAAAATATCTGCATCCTAATCCTCCGTAGGAATGTACTGAAGAAACATGATCTTCCGCTGCACACAATATCCGATATGATGATACCGGATATCAATGTGTTTAGATCTATGATGAAACACATGATTAACTGAGAGTTTAATGAAACTTTGATTATCACAATGTATCATTGTAGGATCTAAATGTGAACCGAACAAACGAATCAAGATCTTCCTCATCCAGATAGCCTCACATGCAGCTTCACTTGCTGCCATGTATTTTGCTTCCGCTAAACTGAGTGCCATCGATCTTTGTTTCCTGCTGTACCAAGAAACTATCGTAGATCCGATACTAAAAATCCTTGTTGATGTGCTCTTTCTGTCTGTTGGGCTTCCTGCCCAATCTGCATCCGTGAAGCCATGCAAATTTACCTCATCTGTCTATCTGTACCATAAACCATACTTAGATGTGCCCCTGAGATATCTCAGGACATGCTTTCCTGCCTTCCAAAAGAGCTTGGTAGGCTTAACCATCACTTGTGAAAGCTGGTTCACCATATAGCATATGTCCGATCTTTTATTGACTAAATACATGAGTGAACCCACCAACTATTGATAAAAAGTGGCATACACTACCTTTGCCGATGAGGCATCTTATTTCCTCCAATTTCCTGGAAGAGGAGTGTTTATAGGCTTGCAGCCTTGCATGTGAAAATTATCCAATATCTCCCAGGCATACTTGCCTTGAGACACAAGCTGTTCACCTTCCTGCTACCATATTTCCAATCCAAGTAAATAATGAAGGAGGCCCAAATTCTTCATCTCAAACTCCTTTTCAAGATCTGCCTTGCATGAGTGTATCAACTGCTCGTCACTTGTTAGCATTAAATCATCAACATAAAGAAAAATTATTGAAAGCTTACCCTCCACCACAATTTGGTACAGGTTTGCATCCACTTCACTCTTGGTGAAGCCAAGTCCATTGAAATAACTATCGATTCGAGTGTACCAAGCACGTGGTGCTTGCTTTAGCCCATACAACGCTCTTTTGATCCTGCACACATGCGACTCGCTACTGAAGATCTCAAATCCTTCTAGCTACTCAATGTACACCTCTTCCTCAATGATCCCATTAAGGAATGCACTCTTCATATCCATCTGATGAATGTTCCAACCCATCTTCATTGAGAGAGCAAGGATGGCCCATATGGAAGAATACCATGTGACAGGTGCAAAGGTTTTTTCATAGTCAATCCCCTTGATCTGTGAGAAGCCCCGGGCAACAAATCTTGCCTTATACTTCTCGATGCTCTGATCAGCAGCTTTCTTTACCTTTTAGATCCATCTTGATCCTACCACTGATTTTCCCACTGACCTTGGAACAATTTCCCAAGCACTGTTTCTGACAATGGAGTCATACTCCTCCACCATGGCATCTACCCATGTAGGCTCCTACACTGCTTCTTCAAAATAATATGGCTCTATCATGATACACTTTCTCATCAAAGCCATGTATCCAGTAAATTGGTCAGGTGACTGTCTCTGTCTACGCTGTGATGTAGGGGCTCCTACATTTTGTGCCACATCAAGCTTCAGTCTCTCTGCTTATATGGTATGTTTTTTGCCTTGTTTGATGTTTGGTTCTGCATGAGTGGACTCCTCCACTCCATTAATCTCCTCTTGTGGTTGATCCACATCTAGAGGATCATCTTTGGGAACAATAATTTCCTCCTCTTCATGCAAGTGTAGCTCACTCTCAAGAGACAAATTCATGGCTTTCACCTCATTGAATTTTATATCCCATTGCACCATAGTCATCTGACTGTCTGGAAAATACACATGATAATTATGGGGTGATTTTGTGTACCCCATAAATATCCCAACTTCTGCAGTCAGCTCCAACTTCTTCCTAGCATCCTTTGTCACATGAATGTAAATAGATGAGCCAAAAATCTTCAAATGAGAAATATCAGGCTTGTTACCAGTAAAAGCTTCTTTAGGTGTACTCATGCCAAGTACTCCATGAGGACAATAGTTTTGCACATAAACCGGAGTGTTGCATTCTTCCGCCCACAAGTGCATTGCTAGGCCCTGGTCATGCAGCATCGCTCGTGCAACACCCATGATCGTTCTATTCTTCCTCTTTGCGACCCCACTCTGCTGTGGGTTATCAGGCGCTATGATTTCTCTTCAAATTCCTTCTTTTATACAGAATTATTTGAATTTTCCCGAGATGTATTCACCACCATTATCACTCTGTAGATCTTTCATTTGCTTCCCCAACTCCTTCTCCACCAATTATTTGAACTCACGGAACTTTGAGAACATTTCGCTCTTCTTCTACATGAAGAAGATCCAACATCTACGAGAATAGTCATCAACAAATATAACATAATACCTATGTTTTTTTGTTGAAGCAACCGAGAAAGGTCCACACACGTCTGTGTGAATTCTCTCCGGGATCACTGAAGCATGGTTCTCCTTCTCATGAAAGGTGGTATTCACAAACTTACCCATAATACATCCCTTGCATTGATCTGACTACGCAAGAGTACCCTTGGGAATTCTAGTAGAAATTTGCTGCAAAATATTCAAAGTGCCATGGTGAAGATGGCCCAATCTCTTGTGCCATAATTCGCTCTCATCCCAGCTCACCACTTCTTCTGCTTTACCCACCATTGCAATGAAACCATCTACCTCTAGCTTGTAGAGATTCTTAATTAAAACCCGTATCTTCTTGGTTTGACCCATTGTTTTATGTCGAAGGAAGGCTTTTTCCTCACTAAAAACAACATCATAACCTTTGTCTTCCAACATTGCGACTGAGACCATGTTCTTCTTCAAACCTGGAACATGCATAACATCCTTCAACAAGAATGGATTACCAGACTTCCTCTCAAAGGTAATGGTCCCAATGCTATTTTCACTATATTAACCATCGTCTCCCATCTCTATATGCATCTGGAGGTCCTTCTCCTCCAAGTCACTAAACAACTTCTTGTCTCTCATGATATGGAAAGGCGCACCACTATCAAGATACCACATCGATCCCATACATCTTGAAACCAAGCACGTGATCAAAGAGAAATCAAATTCAAATTGCAAGGCTAAGGCCTCTCCAACTTTAGCTCCAACAAACTTCTTGTTCTTCTTCTTCTTCTGTGGGAAGTTAGTGGCGAAATACCCATGTTCGTGACAGTGAAAACACTTCACTTTGGACAAATCCTGCTTCTTACCTTTAGCATCAAATTTTGAAGGAAATTTATTCCCCTTCCCCCTCCTTGATTTGGCAGCCAAAGCCCAATTCTCTTCATCTTCATTCTTCGATGAAGAGCCATCCCTGGTACCCCGCCTTATCTCCTCCTGCACAAGATCCAACCAAAGTGGCTCCCATCCTGGCAGTTTCTCCCATCCATTGATAGAGTCTTCATAGCTATGCCAACACTTCGAAAGCCCAAGGAGAGCCAAGCTCATCAATTCTTCTTCATCAATAGTAACCCCCACACTTCCCATTTCATCCTTGCAGTGGACAAACTTCGTGAGGTATTTTGGAATACTGTCTCCCTTCTCCATTTTCATTTTTCTGAACTTTTCTTTAAGCGCCAACTTCCTCTGGTCGCTTCTGCTTTGGAACAAATCTATCAAAGCCTTCCACATTAATAATGGAGTGGCTTTCCAGTAAATTTTGGACAAAATATGGTCCTTCACACCTTCCAACATAATTCTTCTTGTCTTTGCTGTCTTCTTTTTCCATGCATCAATTAATGCAACATCACTAGATCTCGGGTTAGGAACATCGCTATCGATGAACTCCTTCAGTCAATTATCCTCTAGCACTACCTCCATCCTTTCCTTTCAGTCTATGTAATTCAAGCTCCCATCAAGGGCATACTCCAATTTCAACCCATTGAAAGACATTTAAATGTATACTCAACTTTTGCACCAAGAATTTTCTGTAGCAAATTCGAATTTTCCACTAACACAAACTCACCAATTCTTCACAATTGCAATCTTCAAGAATTAACACTACTCTGATACCATGTAGAAATTATATACAAGATGCATGTATATATCCAAATTCCCCTGATCACACAATATTTAAATTCTTGCAAAACACAGAATCATTCCACTGTTAATATTTTGCGGAAAATTAATTGCAAACACATGTGAAGCACAAATAAAAACAATCTCACATAAAATAGTTGTTTAACGAGAAAGCTTGAAGCTGAAAAACCAAACTATCATATATTATGTATCATGGATATCATGTAACAATCTCATACAAATCTTAGTACATCAAGCTCTCAGTACAATCAATCGTCAGACACTAACATAGAAGAAATTTGCAAATCCATGCACCGATCGTTTCCCTCCTGCTAACTTGCCTCCATTATGCAATCCCTGCTGAAGAATAGCTCTGAATGAATTCGAATTACCCTTGCCTTTATTGTGCAATCCTCATTGGAAACTCCAATGTGTGTGTGGTGAAATCAATGCATCACTATAGTCACAACATATAGTCCATCTTGCCCTTTCACCTATCTCTCCACCGGGTCTCCACTGGAACTGACATGAACTATAGTTAACTATTGTATTATTTAGTTGATTAATGAGTTATTATTTGTGATTTAATCAACTAATTAATTCACTCCATTCTCACTAGTGTGTCATTCAGTTCGACTAAATACAACTAGCTCAACTGAGTCTAACTGAGTTGAACCGAATACAACTCCATGAACTACTCTTCCAACTTTGTCATGACTTTGCCACTTCAGTTATAACTGAGTCCTCCATGCATGAACCACCAGTTTCACTTGGGAATTATGTAATTCCCTTAGCCCACTGATTTTCCAAATTTGTGCACTGAAACTAAGTGCTCCAAGAGAATAAGTTGTTGTTTATTGTCAGATTATTATTAAGAGCTAATAATAATAGACGCTTCTATCTTTAGATCAACAATCTATAAATAGACTTTTCCCAATATTCTAAAAATAGAATTTAATATATTTTTATAACTTGATCAACTATCCACAAATAGCATCCTGCAACTTCTGAAATATGTCACCATGTCTAAAAATAGACATAGCCTAAAAATAGACTTGCACCAAAAATAGCATGCGGGCCCACTTAGTGAGGGCAACTCTTTTCACTAAGCTCATCATCTTGTTTAATCTCAACACCAATTACTGAGATATTTCCTCATTCTATCTATGTTTCTTAATCATCATACCCAACCAAAACAATTAAACGAACCCCACACTTAATAACTAGCCTAAAATCAACCATCTAAAGCAAACAAGTTCATATCGTTTGCAAACAAATAGAGAGAGCCCTCTTTGAGTCTAGGAAGGCTAGGTCCTAGGACTCCAAAGTCTGGTTTGATGTTGCCTTGTCCATTTGGTTTATCAATCTGCTAAATCATGGGATCACAATAGGAGGCCCATAAACATTTGTAGCGGCAACAAAATCCCTCTTAATGTGAAAAGGGATCATGTAAATAACTTGATGTAGCACCCTCATTTGTGAAAAAGGGTCAATTCATGTGGACAAAGTCAAGTTTGACCAAGTCAACAACACTAATATGGGAGGAGTGGATTTCAACGTAGAAAGCTAAATATGAATGTGGATTAGTTTAGAAAGCTATATGAAAGCTGGATTGAAGGTCCTTAGGTGTGAAAAGGGCTGGAGCAGGTTGAAGAGGTCAACCTTGACCAAATCAAACAACGCTATTATGGACGAGTGGATTTAATGACGAGATAGCGCAGTTTTGGAGGGAGATTGATTATGTGATGGTGGAAACCATAATGAGTGGGACCTAAAGTGATAAGGCTCACATTGTTTATAAGGAAGAGGATGGCAACCATATGGGGTTAGCTTATGAATCATATTTTGATATGTTTGTTTAGACTTTGCTCTCTTCAGTTATTTAGCTAATATTGTTGGTGTTGTTTAGCACAAGGTTAACATGTTTATGAATTCCATATCTTTCTTTGAGAGGCCTCTTGGGAGAATCCTGATCTATCATTCCACACATTTGGCATTTTAGCCATGCTTCAATCTCAAATACATGTAGTTTCTAGAGAATATTGTGTTGTGTTGAAAAGTGTTGCAATGGAGGGTTGAGAAACCCAGTTTTTGAGGTAGTTCTTCAGAGGAGGAAGGATTCCTTCTCTTGGGAGATTATTTTGGAGGGTTATTGAGCTCATTTCATATCTTTGGCAGTAGGCCAATCTATTTCCATCACCTATATAATAATTTCAGTCTGGAATTGCATTATTTTGGAGGGCATCTTCAGTGAGGGACCTTGTGGCTCTGTTTGAGTGTTTTCCTGTGATTGAAGGGATCAACCTTTCATTGGAGGATACCTTGGAGTGGATATGCATTATATCTATATTATATCAGACTTCTATATTCTTGTGCTTCATTTTGCAGTGATTCTTTAGTCCTTGGGCTATATATCACCATTTGTATTGGGTGTATTCCTTGAAACCCTTCCCAAGTACTCTTGGATTTGTATAAAGGAGACTATATATCAGCTTTTGAGAAGTATTATTTAATATATGAGTAGATATATTTGTCTCTATAATTTCTAAGTATAAACCATCATTATAATGCGTTGTCTCTTTATGCAGTAAATTTATGTTGCAATAGTTTTGGGGTTTCAGTGTTTTTGGGCTATGCTAGGTGTGGGAGGCTTGTTTGCCCCACCTAATATGATTTGTTTCTGATATCCTATTGGATTTAGATGTCATGAAGTCTGACCTAATGGATACAAGGGCTGATTTTGAATTTTATAGAATATATTTCTGAAATTTTTTTATTCATGCATGTATTGTTGAGTTTTCCCAGTTTGGGATATTACATCTATCACCTTGCAGATCTACAGCGTTGTCACTTAGCAGAAGTGATGAATAGAGGGCCCCATTATTCTTGGAGCATTTTGAAGCTAGTTTCACTGAGGAAGCACTAGAGGGTAAGATGATAGAGGGTATACATCTTGTGATGGTGAGCTTTCCCCATTATGAAGATGAAGTTTCTTTGATAAGCATATCACGTGTCAAAGAAGAGATTCTACCTACATCATGTATGGAGCCTTATGGGTTCCAATGGGCCAATGATGGGAGGATATCATGGAGAGACCTCAATTGAGGTGCACTTAAACCTTTCATGGAGTTCAAAGCTATTCAATTTGAGGATGTTGGTATTCTACAATGGGAGGATGCCAATATTGATCTTGGCATGATTCATCATCCACAATGGGATGAATGGATCTGGATGGGGAGCAGGAGGTTGCCTACCTTCCTATAGATCTATGATACTAGGAAGCAAGAAGCATGGATGTGCTGGTTAATTTTTGGTGAGTATGGATACTACCCAACATCTCACATTTCTAGTATCCATTAAATACATATCATTCATGACATGTAGCAGCAGGAGGCATGGCTGCGTTGGTTGTTGATGAGATAATTTGGACACCTCATGATGCATATTATTTTCACTTTTTTTTTTTTTTTGGATATGTCTCATGTATTTACATGTACTTCTATTTGGGATGTATTGTAATATCCCAAAACAGGGATTTTCTACAACAAATAGAATAACTGAAGGTATTCCATAGTTTTATATGCAGCCATTAAGCTCATAACAGATATTAAAACATATTTCCTTCAATAATATGCACAAAAACAAACATTATTATTCATTTATTCAACCCAAAGTGGGGAAAAGCAGCCATTTCAACCCTAAAAACGTCAATTTAAGAGATGTGCATAAAAATAAGGGCAAAGGAAGGTGGGATCCCTTGGCTTAGGTCATAAGAGACTTACATACCAAATTTCAGCAAAAGAAAATGACTCTAGCTATGCTAAACAGATCTCCCACTCCCGATATGGCTTAAAAATGCCCAAACCCCATGACTTGACTCAACATAAATTTAATAAAGCACAGACTGCGTGATTTTCTCAAGGGTTTTAATAAAAAATATTTTGAATATCATATCTGGAGTTAATTATATGAAAGTATGAAGAAAAATGGAGATTAAGTTTTTTTATACATCACAGAGAATAACCCAACAAGGGTTTCATGAGATCCACTGCATAAAAGCGAAGATCTTGAGATCTAGATCTGAAAAATGTAGTTTTATTGTAACGATGAATAAATATGGCTGGAATGTACCAGCACAGAAGAAGAATACAATACAAATCTTTTCCAAGAGAAGGGTTGGCCCTTCCTCCAAGGAATAAGCCCAGAAGCAAGGGTTATAACCCAGATACTGCAACACTCTGGAAAAGGATACAGTTTCTGCAGGAAATTGTGTAGTTGATGCTGGAGAATGCTTTAGCCACATGCCAAGGTAAAAATATGAAGCCCAAACTGCTAATACACTCTTCCAGGAGGTTAAAAGGCACACTCACTGAGAAGAGGCACTAGTATAATCTAGATCTGAGAAGATCTAGTCTCCACTTGCTATAGCTCACCGAAACAAGTAAACGCCAACAGGATTTATGATGTATAAGGGAGATGGAGCTTGGCCATATGATTTATAGTGGAAGAGAAGTGCAATTCCCTCCAATAGCTACTCAATGGAAGGAGAGAGAATCCCCTAAACAAGAAATCCTCACAATTCTCTGCTAAACAACCAAGAGAATGAGATATGTCTAAGCAGACAATATACTCTGAAAATATAACATCATCAACAACCTTCTCTTGAGCCTTCCCCCTCCTTTTATAAGATGAGAGCTTTGGCAAACCCTAAACCATCTTAATGAAGTATCTCCTTTCACATGAGGGCATCCTTCTAGAACTGCGCTGATCAACAAGGAGGTTCAATGCATCTAGACAGCTCACAAATGTCTGCCTATGTTGATCCTTGTTTACACTGAACTGGTTTTATCGATGATCTCTTCTTCTTCATGCATGCATGTTGAATTAGTCAAACTTGACTATGTCCTCATCCATTTTCCCTTGTTCACACTCATAAGTATAAAATCTAGCTACTGTGATGATCCCCTTTTCACATTATAAGGGTATTTTATTGAGATAGCCCTGATTTGCCTCTGTTTACATTGGGAATTTATTTATTTTTATTTTTTTAGGAGTTTACATGTCCTCCTTTACATTTTCTTCATCAATCAAGAAAATTAACACAAAATGAAATATTCCTATTAGCTTGGGCTAATTAGGAATATTACAGTCCTCCCCTTCGAAAATGTTGCTTGTCCTCAAGAAAATGAAAGGTTAGAAATGAAATGGATGGGGAAAGAATCTTCTCCCAAGCAATCATCCAAACAAAATGAGTTACCTCCCAACATGGTAACTCCAGAAAATTCTCTTCCACCTTAGGTTCCTGCAAAAAAGGTGGGCTTAAAAACGGAACATAGTAGAAAAAATTGCCTACCCCACGTTGTCCTCCTCTCCACTTAAGATAAGTGTAGAGTTCTTGCTGATCTTGGGCTGAAATGATATTTCCCTCAAGTGGCAATATGAAGATTAGATCTGTAAAGGTCCTTCCTCCAATGCTGTAAAACCAGTTGGCTGAAAACATTCCACATGTGATGGATGGGAAATCATCACCATATGGTATCTCATCAAACTCATGGCCCACCCCATAAAGAAACAAGTGTTTGGTTGTGTTGGCCATATCACCTCTCATGTTCCCATTATAACATGCAATGCAGAAAATGTGGGAATCCTCTTCCCCAATGAACACATCTAGCCAATGTGTTTCCTCTCCAATCATGCTCCTCACAAAATCAGGACCAACATCAGAAATTGGGACCATGATTAGCATCAAGGAAAAGAACATATTGAAGGCTTCATATGGTACAAGAAGGTACCAATAGTATCCCATGAAGTTACAACGCAGTTTTTCCAACTGCAGCTTCAGAAATCTACAAGGCAAGTGGTTTTTGGATACATGGTGGTCTATGTATGTTATTTCATTTACTAATGAATAGAATATGGCTACATACAAAAAATGAACATACATGAAGTAATACAACACTTTCCCATGGCCATATAATATGTGGGTGTCTCCATCATACAATTTGGCCCAATGTTGACCATGGAGCTCAATGAAAAGCTTGCCCTCTTGTGGAGCAATGCACTGCATAAAAATGGTTAGAGTATGCAGATCACCAAATGCAGCAACAAGATCCTTATCATGTGCTAAGAGAAATATCATGATAGTGTCCATAAACAAATACTCCATAAGGATATGACATACTCTCACGAAGATAAATGAATCATGTGCTGCATGAGGATCCTTCCTCATGTACTTGGAGGTCCAAGCCAAGAAGAACATAACATAGTAATAGATGTCTCCATCCATTACTCCATCTTTCTCACCTCCTCCTTGTCCATCAAGTGCACCAAGAGTGGAATGATCCTGGGGATACTCCATCAATAAACTCCAGCTCCATGGTGGCAACGCTATTGGCCTATGAAAATGGGCTCCCTCCAACTCATGGCTCCAATATTTGACATGCCAAATGTCAAAGGCATCTTCCATAATGTTGCTATATGTAAGAACTCTCTCCCAAGGGGAAAGTACATATTGAACATTTAAGGCCAAGGAGTAGCCCCTTTTCACTGCGATAGTGCCACCTTCTACTCCTGCAACATCATGAAAACTGTGAGAGAAAATATGCCCTTGCTCTCCCAAGAACATCCCAAGAAACAAAATATTTTGCTACCTCCTCATACTTCGATCATCCAAATCATGTAGTGAAAACATGGTGTTTGGCATGAGGAATGTTATGTCAATGTGTCCATACTCATTGTTTCCCCATGATGCAAGTATCCTGCCACATACCCTTGGAAAGAGGATGATGACCAAACTCTTTCAAGAGTAACCAACACATCCATGCCTCCTGCTACTCAGTATCATAGATATGCAAGTATCTCACCAGCTTCTTGCTCTCCATCCACATCCACTCAACCCATTGTGGATGTCTCCTTCCATCCTCCATCTTGGTACTCCTCCCATGAAGGTGACCATCATCCCAAATCAGATTTCTACTCTTGCATTTCATGGGATGTTGAAATGAAATATTCTCAAGTATCAATTTGACCCCATAATGATCCAAATAGGCAGTAGGAAAAAAACTCCCATCATGATGTGGATGGCTCAATAAGTGTCCAACACACACATGAGAGATGTTATCCATCCAAAGATGTCCCCTATCATCTATTTGTTCCTCCTTGAATCCATGAAGATCCAAGGGTGAGAAGGAAAGAGCCTCCTCAGACTGTTGAAAACCTTGGAACTCCATGAAATGTTGAAGTGCACCTTTCATGGGATCTCTTGATGAGACCTCCCCCTCATGCATGGTCTTCTAGAACCAGTGGGGTCTTGGATCTGCTACATGTAGAAGTTTCTCTTTGAGCTAGGGAGTACCCATTGAGAAAGTGTCATTTAAAAAGGAGAAAGGGTTTCTCACTTCAAGATTTCTAGTATCTACCACTTCTTCCTCCTTTGCTTCATGAATGAAGTTGTCATGTGAATGCTCCCATAAGGCATGGGTCCTCTTTTCTTCATCACTTCCTTTGCACAGTGTAGTGAAACTTTGTTTCTCTAGATCAGCAGCATCCAAAGATGTAGATCCCTCTTCCTATAGCTGAATGAACTGAGGTAAAGCTAGAGTCTCCTTGGAGGCTCTAGATTTAGCTTTTTATTCACTTAGAATATCAAATTCCAAGTGTCCTCTATGTCTATTGTCTTCTCCTCTATGAGAATAGGAAGTGCATGGCTCTTCCTCTTCTTGAAACCCTCTAGGAGTTTCACTGCAACTCTTCATCTGCTTAGCCTCATGGGGGAGGTCCTTTCTGGATCTGAAAAATGATGAGAGAAATCTCATCTTCTTCATAATTCTGATCTTATTTTATCTTCTCGAGCTGAGACTCACAGGCTGAGCCAAGAAAGATGCTCTGATACCATTGTAATATCCCAAAACAAGGATTTTCTACAACAAATAGAATACCTTAAGGTATTCCAAATTTGGATATGCAGCCATTAATCTCATAACAGATATTAGAGCATATGTCCTTCAATAATATGCACAACAAAAAACATTATGATTCATTTCTTCACCCAAAGTGGGGAAACACATCCATTTCAACCCTAGAAATGTCAATTTCAGTGATGTGCGTAAAAATAAGGGAAAAGGAAGGTGGGATCCCTTATCTTAGATCATAAGAGACTTACATACCAAATTTCAGCAAAAAAAAAATGACTCTAGCTATGTTAAATATATCTCCCACTCCCGATATGGCTTAAAAAAGCCCAAACCCCATGACTTGACTCAAAATAAATTTACTGAAGCAAAAAATACATGATTTTTTGAAGGGTTTGAATGGAAAATAGTTTAAATATAAGATATGGAGTTAATTACATGAAAGTATGAAGAAAAATGGAGATTAAGCTCCTTTATACATCACGGAGAATAACCCGGCACGGGTTTCATGAGATCCACTGCATAAAGTGAAGATCTGTAGATCTAGATATGAAAAATGTAGTTTTACTATAGCACTAAATAAATATGGCTGGAATGTACCAACACAAAAGAATAATACAATACAAAGCTTTTCCGGGAGAAGGGTTGGCCCTTCCTCCAAGGAATAAGCCCACAAGAAATGGGTTATAACCCTGCTACTGCAACTCTGTAGAAAAGGACGCAGTTTCTACAGGAAACTACTCAGTTTATGTTGGATAATGATTTGGCCACATGCCAAGGTCAAAATATGAATCCCACACTACTAGTACACTCTTCCATGATGTTAAAAGTCACACTCACTAAGAAGAGGCACTAGTATAATCTAGATCTAAGCAGATCTAGTCTCCACCTACTGCAGCTCACTAAAACAACTAAACCCCAATAGGATTTACATTGTCTAAGGGATATAGAGCTTGGCCATATCCCTGATAGTGGAAGAGAAGTGTAATTCCCTCCTAGAGCTACTCAATGGAAGGAGAGAGAATCCCCTAGATAGGAAATTCTCACAATTCTCTGCTAAACAACCAAGAGAATGAGGTCTGTCTAAGCAAACAATATACTCTGAAAATATAACATCATCAACAACCTTCTATTGAGCCTTCCCCTTCCTTTTATAAGATGAGAGCTTTGTAAAACCCTAAACCACCTTGATGAATTATCTCCTTTCACATGAGGGCCTCCTTCTAGAATTACGCTGATCAACAAGGAGGTTCAATGCATTTGGACAGTGTTGTGATTTGGTCCCGTTGACCCAGTCAATCTACCTCATCCCTTTTCACACTCAATTTCAATCAATCCAGCTCACAAATGTCTACCTATGATGATCATAATTCACACTGAACTAGTTTTATCGATGATATATTCTTCTTCATGCATGCATGTTGAATTAGTCAAACTTGACTATGTCCTCATCCATTTTCCCTTGTTCACAATCATAAGTGTAAAATATAGCTACTGTGATGATCCCCTTTTCACATTATAAGGGTATTTTATTGAGACAGCCCTGATTTTCCTCTATTTACATTGGGCATTGATTTATTTTGATGTTTTTAGGAGTTTACATGTCGTTCTTTACATTTTATTGATCAATCAAGAAAATTAACAAAAAATGAAATATTCCTATTAGCTTGGGCTAATTAGAAATATTACATGTATCTCATGTTCATGTTTGTATATGGGTTTCGGAGAAAGAATAACTCTCACATGATGTGGCATAGATGATCTTGTTTGTATTATTCTGATGAGAGAGTCCACATGTCCATTAGTATGTTATTTCTCCATGAATTGCATCATGATGATGTAATGAAGAAACAAGAATCCTTGTTTCTTTGGCTACTATTGTGAGAGTATGGGCTGAATTATTCCCATACATTGCATGACATTGATGGAGGATGGTAACAAGAGGCCTTAAAATCTTGGATTCTATTGGGGGATTATGGTCATTGTACTTGGTATGATGATGATGGGAAAAAGATGCCTTGCAGGCCTGTATATTGCTGTTTGACACTGTGTTAGGAAGCAGGGTGTCCTCCGTTGCTTCTATTGAGAGAGTGTGGATCTCATACTTGTTTTGACGTTTATGTGGCATGGCAGTAAGAAGCATTGTTGCGGTGGCTCCTGTTGAGAGAGTATGGCTCTCTTAATTGTTTTCATGATGATATAGCATGGCAACAAAAGGCTTTTATACGTTGGTTTTTATTGGGAGAATATGGTTTGAATTTTTTCATGTTCATCCATATGTCTCTAATTGTTGTTTTTCACTATGTTGATGTTATGTTTGGATCCTACATGGCCAATAGGGCTAATCATGAGAGCATTGATAAATGCAAACTACTCTGTGTATCATGGGTTGGAGAGATAGTTCATGAGTTGGGACTTTCCACATTGGAAAGAGACCAGTCCATTTCATGTATCTCATGTAAAGAGGAGATTTCTGGACACAATATGGTTGCCAGTTGGAGATTCATTGATGAGGATGGTTATCTAAATTTTCAGTTGGAGGCCATCCTAGACATTCTAGAGAGGAAACTTTGGAGCTGGAAATGTATGACACATTATGACAGATGGGAAGGCCTTCCATATGAGGATGCCATTTGGAGGGGGGGTGTTTGCTGTAGCATCCACTTTTGTAGTTGCTTGGGGATAAGAAACATTTTTTTGGGGAGGACTGTACTATTCCCAATTTTCCACAAGATAATTCAAATATTAGAGTTCTTAATTTTCATAATTAATTAAGTAAATAAGAGGGTGGAGGGACCCATAAACCCCAAAGATAAATAAAATACACTTTTGATGTGTGAATGTGGATATTTCAGATGTAGATATACACTATGGAGTAGTGGAGAAGCTTCTTAAATGTAAGAAGAGTGGAGATCATGGATCTTAAATGTAAAATATTGAGGATCTTGGAGGAGGTCATTTAAGATCATAGTGCATTCAAAGTAAGATCATAAAGCACTTATGATGAGATAATGGAGGAAGTAGTGCATCTAATGCACACATGATGGAGACGGTGATCATCACATGTAGACATGATGGAGGACATGGAGAGATAGTGTAGTCAATCATGGAGACTTATGTCCACATGTACAGTGCAGTTATGAGGTGGGCCTAGGCTATGGAAGGCTCACAATCTATATAATGAAGGTGAAGGCACAATAAAAGGAAGATTTTAGATTTGGATTATTATATTTCTGATTTTTTTAGATCTGGATTTGTCATGGGAAATTTTTATGCATGCTTATTCTGTTTAAATAATTCTGCAGTGATTTTTAGTACAGGGAGTTTCTGAGCGTAAATCCCACCCTTACCCATGGGGGAATTTGATTTCCTACTCTGGGAAGGTTTCTATTGAGCTACATTCCTCATTAGGCATTGGTTCCATCTTCAAGAGGTTGCTTCTAGCATACCAACTAGGAAACCAATGGAGGATTCATCTAGTCACTTGTGCTTTATGTTCAGCCTTTCAGGTGTAGCATATCTATATTTGGCATTCAGGCCATTGTAATTTACCTCCATGCAGCAGTAGTACCCTCAAGGATTATGCATTCTAGACTTGTAGATCTATTGGAGGAAGGAATTTTTCTGCATTTCAGTTGTAAATCATATGAGGGTCCATATCCTCACCTTGTATACATTGTTTCCATCATTCTTGAGTTGATTAGACATATTTTGCAACAAGATATAGAGCCTCCATCCTTAACAGCAGAGTTTTTGTTAGCAGTTGTGTAATAGCAGCTGCAATAATTTGAGAAGGATTGAGGAGCTAGATCTTGAGCTTCTAGCTTGAGGATCTAGTGAAGGGATCAACCCTTCAAGTATATATCTATTTGTATATCATTTTTCAGCCATATTTTGATCAAATATTGCTTCAGATCTGCATACCGAGTAGCTATATGTGTGAGCCCTAAGAGGGTCATTTTCTCAGATTGAGAGATCTGGAAATCCTTTATGGGTTATCTTGGGTATCCATCATAGAACCCAGATCTAAAGTTTCAGCATCATTGGAGTTCCCAAACTACCTAGATCTAAATATCTATTTATTTGGCAGTTGTTTCCTTGACATTTTCTAGCAGGGACATAACATTTTTCCTCCCAGCAGTACAACAACTACGCAGTCCCTCTTGTGGAATCATTTCAGGGTCATTCCAGGCCATCTCTTTAGCTTAAGTGTCTCATATTTTGAGCACTATTGTAAAAAAAAATTCACCTCCTATATAATAAAATGGCTTAGTTATTTCTATGTATTTGATGGTGTATTTAGATTGTTTTTTTACTTTTATGTAGTACATCTATTGCGTTTTTTTGTTACTACATTCTCCCTTTTGGGATATTACACAACAGCGACTATATGGTCCATCATCTCGGAATCCGGGGGAGGGATCATAATGGGTTCAACGGAGTCCTCTGGTTCTACTTCACAAAGTTCCTAAAGGGTATTGTAAAAGTATTTGGAGATGAGGAAAGTGGTGAGAGTAGTGGCCATAGTTATTACACAAATCACATGCCTGGCTTGTGCGTAATGACTTGGTTTTCTTGGCTGACTCAGGTAAGGTAACATGGACCTCCAGGATGTTAGAGTCAGGAAACGTATTCTTGACCACTAGTTCGAGACAAGGGAGTTCAAGACATTTATTGGTGGAATTCACAACAAAATCACAAATAGGACATTGTGAAGTAGGATTTGGAGGATTAGGAGTAATTGGAGTTGTTTAGGGATAATTTTCCTTAGGTTCCTTATTTTTCACTTCCCCCCCCTCACCAGATGCTTTGGCAATAGTAGTGGGTTCCTGTTTATTTTGTTGTGTAACTGAAGCGGGGGAAGGGGTCATCATGACCAGTTGAACCAGGGTCAAAGAACTATATGTTTTGAGTTTTTTTGGTTAAGAGTTTGATGGTGGGTCGATGTACCAGACTCAGACCCATAGGGTCATATTTGGTAAAATCAATGTAGCCATGACATGAAAAGAAAATATTCCAAGTGGGGGAGCTAAAAATGGTATCTAAATTGTAGGATAATGACCTCGCAGAAGGGCTCCCAGATGGTTAAGTCATGGGGGAACAGTTCCTGGTTTAAAAGGAGGAGGAGAGATACTAGTTGAATGAAAAGGTACTTAAGGAATCGATCCTGATGGCTAGGTCGAGTGAACAAAAATAGGTTGCGAAGGTGTTGGCTCTTGGATGGGCGTACTGGGCCACTTGTGAGTAGCTTATAACACTTACAACATGCAAAAATAGGATGAGACAGGCTTAGAAGAGGTAGGAGGTGGACCATAGTATGCACCAAGAAATGTGGAATCCTTATAGACTTCTAGAGTGACATTGGTGAGAGGCGATAAAGGTTGATTGTCGGTTATTGATGAGATGGTAGACTAGGGTGATATATAAGACTTTAGATCATAATATGTCAACTGATTGATGGTG
The DNA here is from genome assembly GCA_034641835.2 of Pinus albicaulis. NCBI lineage: Eukaryota > Viridiplantae > Streptophyta > Pinopsida > Pinales > Pinaceae > Pinus > Pinus albicaulis. The sequence goes on along the minus strand of CM076582.1, from coordinate 1,284,269,171 downwards.
ATGATGTTTCCATTATGGGGTAAGAACATCTTACGGTGAACCACATATGCGACAGTTGAAATCGCATAGGTATAGAAATGACCCAAAATAATATTATAATCCAAGGGGGCATTGATGAATTCTATGTCAATACAAACAATCTTGCCAGCAACTATGACAAGACACTTTTGTTACATGCCAAGGGGATGTGAAGGGTAACTATACAAATCATGTAAATTGATAGTGGGTGGGGACATATCAGGTGACCCAAGTTGTTTCCAAACATTGGCAAACATCACACATGTGGATGCACCTTTTTCTATGATACAACACTCGACAGTGGCCTTTCTAATGGCAACTAGTATTTGGAAATAAATTGATGAGGGTAGAGGTCAATGTTCCGACTTGACAACATAAATATGATAAATCTATCATATAAAGGGTCCACAATGTATAGATAAGATAGTATAGCATTCTGTTGGGATGGAAAAATCTAGAGAACTTCCAACATTGACATCACGGAAGGATATTGCACCAAGTCATCTATTATACTGTATGTGTGAGTGGCTTTGGCTGAAGCAGCATTATGATGTAATGGACCATTGGGGATATTTGGTATGACCTATTCCTTAGGCTAAGGGATATGTAAGGTACCATTTGGTATTGGAATATACTCAATGAAAAATTTGGTTTGAGACTTCATTGCAGACATAACAGGTTGCTTGTCATATTAGCGCGACCAGGTCTAGAGGTTGACTTCGACGGTATTGACCTCCTCAGTGTTCATCATGAGAACTTGGTAATCAGGGTTACCATATTGCTGAGGTGGAGGAGTGGCCTGACCTTATGGAGCTTGGGTAATGAGGTATCCTTGCCGAGGAAAAGGATTAGTGAGGAAAATCTCTTGAGGTAGAGCAATGATCTAAGTTAGAGACACCATGGGATATTGTCCTCGAAAAGCTACTTTGGCATCCCACATCTGACACATCTTGGGTAAATGGGGAGAATCCTACATATAAAGGCCATATACACCACAACATGCACAAGGCTTATCTGTATGGATAGCCTTGTTCTGATTCGGTTGATCGCCCAGGTGTTGGGTTGTTGTATTTCGCTGGTTCCCCTAGGGTGCATTTGGTTAAGTACCTTGGAAACCCTGGTTACCCTATGGTTTTTTATCCTGGTTACCTTTCCCTTTATTATTTTTCTTCTAATTGGGGCGATTAGTCACACTCTAATCAACATTCAATTGAGCTTGAGGAGGAGGTATTTGTTGTGGCAGAGGTTGAGAAGGCATGGGATGTGGAGATGCTTATGCCTGAGACGTTGGAGCATTGAGTGATGCTTAAGGATAATAAGGAGAAGGGAAATTTTCTTCTAAATAGGTTGATAAATAGTTGGCCTTAATTTCACTTGATGTGGTTGGGAAAATGCATAAGACATGCTTGGACTTGGATAGAAGTTTCCTTGAGGAGGGCGATAAGTGTTGGAGGAACTGTTTCCCCCCTTAGGGTGACCATAACTTATCTGAGGAGGAGCATCTGGTGATGGGTGTGAAAGGGATCCACCGATACCATCAGTGGCATGAGATGCCCCTAGAGTAGTGGCACCACTAGGTTTAGGAAGCTATAACAAAACTATATAACCATAACCTGATTGGGTGTAGATCAAGTCATATTTCAAAGTTATCTAGAGAGCTTCTTCCTAGGTCTACGAAAAGTGATATGCAACATATTTTTATATGGGGGATAAGAGAATTCTAAGAAAAAAATCCATATAGACATGGTCATCGAATTTAGTAGCTCTAATCATGCTCCTTCTTCTACGTCATTCTTGTACATGGTTAGAAAGGCAGGTGGCAGAATTTTGATAAAATGTCGTCAACTATTTGGTATAGATATCATAATAGAGGGGTAAGTGGAAATATTACGGAAATTCTTTATCAAGAGTCACAAAAGTGGGAAGAAAACATATTATGGATGCGATGTTGGCTTCTCATGAAATGGTACACTCCCTCTCATCTTCGCACATGCTAGATATGATAATCAAACTCGACCTCTCAAAAGCATATGATCATTTAAATTGGGATTTTTTTCTATCTATTTTGGATGCTTTTGGGTTCTCTTATGCCTGGATTATTTGGATCAAATCCATTATCTCAACATCATTCTTCTCTATCCTTGTAAATGGCGCTCTATCTCGTCCCTTCAGGGGGTACCAAGGACTTAGGCAGGGGGATCCCATTTGCCCCTTCTTATTCATTATTGCAACTGAAGGGATGGGTTGGCTCATCAAATTTGTTTCAAGTTACTGGGCCCTCTTGGGCATAAGAATCACCCAAACAGACCCATTGACAACTCATCAACATTTTCTGGATGACAATACGTTTCTCAAGAAGCCAAATCTGAAAGAAGTTAAGTAGTTTGGTAAAAATCTTGATACCTTTTAGCTGGCCTCTGGTACCACGATAAATGGTGAAAAAGCCAGATATTTTCTTCTTTAACACCCACCCGTAAATTCAAGCACACCTGGCTATAAAACTAGGATTCAGAATTAGGAAGATCCCCAATACTTACCTTGGTGTTCCTTTGATTCATAGCTCTTTGAAGATCTCCATCTCGAAATAATTCCTTTCCTATATCGACAAGAAATTGAATAATTAGTATTTTGTGCATTCAACTCAGATGGTAGGCTCGTGCTACTTAAAGAAATCCTCTAAGCCATCCCATTGCATCAAACAACAATTCTCTCGACCCCCAACAACACTTACCACAAATTGGTAGCCAAGTTCCACTACTTCCTATGGTCAAGGACCCAAGAGGGAAAAAAATATTCAGGGGGGATTGGGTCTCAAATATCCGAAGATCCTATCCCAGGCCCTCGGTGCTAAAGTGTGGTGGAGGTAAGTGTGAAGTCGAGGGTTCACAACATCCCCTTCACATTCTCCCTCACCTCTCATCAGGTTCATTGATTCGGAACAAAGAAAAGGCTCAATAGGATTTTATTCATAATCATGACTTCTGGGATGTCTAGAATGGGAACTCAACAAACTTTTGGACTAACTGGTGGATGTAGTTCCCTTTCCTTGATGAAGATCCAGAGTTAACTGATCTTCAAGATCTTACCTCCATGAAAATTGGCCTTCCCATAACCCTCTCTTGAACCGGGAGGCCCTCCTCCTAATTCTTCGCCAGTAACTGATCATCGATAATGGAAAGGATGAAAATTGAAGTAGGGATTCCAAAAATAATGTGGATTTACCTTGAAGGAGGCTTATTTTCTAAAATATTTCACAGATGCCTTGGAGCCCGTTCATTTTTGGAAAATAATTTTGTACTCTCACTTATGGAAACAAGTATCCTTCTTCTTATAGTTGAGCAGAAATGGAAAGCTTCTCACATGGGATAAAATCCAGAAGAAGGGATTTTTTGGCCCATCCCACTGTCTGTTATGCTACATTGTGGAAACATAAAATCATTCTCTAAATTTCTGCCAGAAAACTCTGGAAATCTGATAATTCCATTCTCTATTTTTTCAGCCTCACTAACAGATCTAGAAAAATTTTATGGGAGTATTTAGACACGTAAATATGGACCTTATTCAAGAATCCTATAGTTAACCAGGCCTAGTTTCTCTCATAGGGTTTTGTACTATGGAATATTTGGAGGGGAAAGCATAGAGTATTATTCCACTCAGAGAAGTTTCTTCTGCTCAAGTCCTCGCGAACAACTCTCCGGAACCAAAAATAAACAATCTTGATCATGCCATGGTCAGAGGAAGAATGGAAGCTGGAAGGCCGAGAACTGGCCATTCTCTCAACTCTGGGTTTTGCAAGGGACTGTGTCCCCTCCTTGTCTCCCTGAATTTATCCCTCTCTTGATTCTTCACAAAAATTTACTTTCCCACCTTCGAGATTCTTCAAACTCAACTTTTACGGGGCCTCAAAAGGGAACCCTAGGTTAGCAGGTTATGGTGGAATTCTTTGTGATGATAGGGGGTAGGATAGGAAATTATTTTCTACCTCCTACAGAAACAAAACTAATAACATGGATAAGTACTTCACATTGGATCATGGCTTGCAAGTGGCTACAAATATTTCAATCTCAAACCTCCAGGTCACCGGTGACTCCCAGATTTCCATCTCCATGCTTCTACGCCTTATCAATGACTTCCTAGTGGCAACGGTCATCAAGGGTTGGCACTTGGAGCTGCTCATAGGATGCATCTTCTTAATATTACCCTTCTTCGACTATTTCATAATGAATCATGTTGTCAATAAATCCAACAAAGCAATAGAAAAACTAGCAAATTGAGGGTGTGAGCTGCGGGTCCAGAAAGTCGCTCAAACATGGCCCCCCTCCATCCAAAATAATTATCTGGATGACTTGTGTGGAATCCTAGAGAAGGACACCTCTTCCCCAATGGGGGTGAGTTCACATCAGCACATGGAGTCAGTTTCTCACGATTAACACCAGGTGGTATCGACGGCGGGGCTGGTCTTTCTAGTCCCTTCATTCCTTAATTCAATATGGGAGAAGGGAAGCCATTATGGTTCAAGAGCATGTGAGGATTAACTATGGTGTAGCCCGCAAGGGGGATTAGTTGTTAAAGACTTTAGGGATGAATTCCATACGAATTTTCATTTGTTGGAGTGTTCGCTTATGGATTTAGAAGTGTGGAAGAGTGTTGGGAAGGAGAAGGAAACACAAACGAAGGTGGTTCGCCTGTGGTGAAACGTTGAATTCTACTTTTGATTTGGATTGAAACTTGGAGGTTATTTGTCTAAGAATTCAAGTTAAATTTGTATTTTTGAAAGCCTAGGTGCAGGAGGATAAACCCTCATGATTTTTTGGAAATTGGTTTGGATTTTAGTTTGCCAGGTTGTGGTCTCTGTTGACTAGGAACCCTTATTTTAGGAGCAGATAATTTGTTTGCCTCTAGGAAATTACTAAGATATGGACTGAGGGAGTCTGTGTTATTGTTGTGTTTTGGACCGAGGGGATTTTTAGGGTCTAATTGAGGTTCATTGTGGTCGTAATTGGTGGAAATAAATTGTATGTAAGCCTTACCCAGGTTGGAAACAAGCACCTTCCTCTTGGGTGGTGCTCCATTTTTGGCAGAGGTTAGATAAGATGTGTCTCCAAACTTGTTGTGTATTTGGGGATTCAGATATTGGGGGGAGTGCCTAGTAGCGAAGAAATTTTTTTTTTTGGTGTTAGTTTATAGTGCTCCCCGCCCATGGGTTAGCATGAAGCCTCCAATGCACTGGGTCGGAACCTCCTCTTCTTCTCCAGGGTTGGATTCATAGGCTTTGGTCACTTTACCATCTATTCATTATGGGAAGGTCACAAGAAGTGTGCAAAGAGGTTTTCCAGGAGCTCGAGTAGGATGAGGAGGTGGCAGGATGGGGGTGTGTTGGGGTGATGGTTCGCACAATGGAGTGATTCGGGGTGATGGGTCATGTAGTGGTGTGATTCAGGGTGTTCGGTCATGCATAGGTGGAAAATGTTGGGTAAACCAAGGCTGATGGGCAAGTGGCCGGGGATAGAGCCGAAGGGGTGGCGATCGAATGAAGGGAGGGTCGAGTGAGCTAGAGGTGCGGGAGGGGCAGGGTTCCTAGCACTGCTGCCTGGAGAATTTTCGGGCCCTCATTGGAAATATAATGGATAGGGTGGATGTTGTTGAACACATTCGACAAGAGGAGCATACGGTGCACATGACCTCTTTGGAGCGGCTGCACTACTTTAAAATTCAACTTTGGGAAATGTTGGTCATGGTTTGGAAGGGGCAAAATATTTTCTCTGGAGGCATGGGTAGCACATTACAAAGGATATGTCAAGTGCAACTTTTTCCCTCATCCACCTCCTATAATGACCCCGGATAACACTACATCTATCACATCTAGTGATTAGTATGATTTAAAGAGTATTTTTTGTACTAGATGTGCTTTTATTCCTATGGCCAAACCGAGTGTGGATGTTACCCTTAGCATATTTTTTGTATTTTTTTCATCTAATGAACTTTTTGGTCAACAAACCTAGTCCAGGTGAGACCTCCCGTTTTGTGATGCACTATATGTGCTATTTTTTCAGAAATTAATATGATCTTTACTTACAAAAAAAAGAGTTGCAAAAGTGGAATGAGAGGTGGAGGGCTCATCAATATACCACTTTGCAACTTCTCTAGTGAGTATCCGTTGGAATACACGAAGACGTATGAAGTCATCGGTGATGGAGTTGGATGAATACCACATGTGAAAGGAGCAATTGTGATTGTTGGGGTATTCTTCAGTGTTCACTCAAACTTACAAATGTCAGAAGAAAGTTTCATTGGTATAGCTAGCCAACTAGGGTCATGGAGAATGGGCTCGTTGATTAACTAGTTAAAATCTAGGAGACTTGAACTAGCCATAAAGGGGAGAAATGGAGTGGCAATGACCACAGTTGTAGCAGTTTTTCTAGTGTTATTTCCTAGGTTGGGACCTAGGTTACCACCTTGGGGTCCTGTACGTACATTGGTCCTAGACATGGTAGCAATATGATGACAAGAGGATGCGGAGTTAGAGGAAGAACTTGAAGAATCAATATAATTAGAGTTGTAAGAGGGACTCGGTGGATGACTGGGAGGATTAACTCAAACCTAATGAGATGGATTAATATTTCCTAACGAAAACTAGGGATGGAGAACATGAATTATTTGGGACAAATGCCTAGGGGGTGCAATGCTATCAAGACACAAATAACATTGAAGGCTAAAGGATGATAGAGACAGAAGAGTAGCAAACAACAAGTAAACACCTAGTGCAGTGGTCCTTAGTGTAAAATAATTATTCTATGAGCTACTCTAACGAAAGCAAGCACATCCTATCAAAATAAAAATGACCACTGGCCTAAAGGTAATGTAAATCATCAAGAAATCCTATAATATTATGAAATCTTAACTAAACTAAGAGGGGACGTGAATCAGTTTAGTCCATTCATGGACATTAAAAAAATTTCATTAAACTCATTAACTAAAACATTACATCAACAACTTAGAAAATAATGACCAACAAACTGAATATGTGAACAAAAGGTAATAAGAAGACCAATACATCACATCAACACATAATAAAAATGAATATGGACACTAGATATAAGTGGAAACCCATAAGGGAGAAAACCATGATTTAATTATTGTTTTGATGCAAAGGAAGGATCCTACTCGTTATTACATCTGATTTTGCGTAGGATCCAACCTACAGGAGGTCACTACCTCAAATTCCTGCAAGCTACAACATGCAAGGAAGCTCCAACTCCCATATGTTTTTTGTAGGCTATAACCACATGAGGCTCTGTCTCAACTAGCTCCAACTGAAAATTTATCAAGCCACAACTTGAGATGGGACTATAATTCCCTAATTCAAATAAGAAAACAACAATATCCTAATTTACCTGGTCATAAATTCTGCATCTCTCCATATTCATTTATGCCTCTTCTTCCTTTCAAATCTTATTCACATAAGATCCATATGTTCCTAGTAATTAATGCATAATATCTCAATCAACTCTCTCACATTCTCCAACTCTCGTAGCAACTATGATTTCCAAAATCACATATTTTATATAAATATTCTGCTAGTTGTTTGTATCCCACATAGGAATATGAAGTGAATAGGATTGACTCTTTGCCTTCCACTGATTCATTTCCAAATCCTTATATCTTGAATATTAGAACACAAAAATAAATAAATATTCCAATATTAATTTCAGCCACATGTAATGATTAATCGCATCAACTAAATGCCAATATCAAATAATAATATTTAACATTAATGCATCACAAAAATATTTGTTTTTTCCTTGGACTCTTTCCTTTTCATCACAACAATTAATTTCAATCAAAATGCCAAAATCAATTTTCTACCAAGCCACCAATGTATATGATTCTCCTTTGTCTCTTGTTGATGCATAACTTGTTTCTCCTTTTCTCTTTGTTCCTTCAATTTCTCCTCTGCCATGTTGTTTCTCTTTCACACCTTGTTGTTGGTCTTTGTCTTTGTTGCTGATCCTATATACCTTTGTTGATCCTGATATTCTCCTTCGCCATAAATGAATATTTTTTCGAAGAAAATTTATTGCTTTAAATTTCCTTTCAAAGAGCTTCTTACTGAACTCACATTGATCCACAGAAGTAGAGATGCCCAGAGAAAGGTGGGGTAAATAATCAATTCCTTCCCATAACTAGTCCTATAAGGATTTTTCCTAAGATTGGCCACTAAGGTTACCTTCGTCCCGTAGGGTTGCTGGAGTCTTGAAATTCTTGGTAAATCAAATAGTGCATATAATTCCATACCACGGGTTGGGTAGCCCCGAGGAGAATTTCTCACACAATGTCCTAGCCTAACCCTCTTTGAAATGGGTTTCTAATGAAATCGTACTTTGACCATGGGATGGTGAGGATTTTAAGCTTCCTACTAACTCAACTTTCTATGTCTCAATGTATGTGATCAATGGCTATTATTCAAAGCCAATCCCACTAATCCTACACCTAACTATAAATATTGTTTTGTCCTGATGTCTAAGTGGGTTCAATCTATGTGAGTTAAAGTTATTAAGTAGTGTGTTTAATACTTGGCTTGGATTTTTGAACCAAGATCTTGTTTGACTTAGGTGTGAGTGTGTGAAAATGAGTGTGTATCATGGATGAATTAATTAAACATGTTTTATGATGATGAAAATTTTTTGTTGAAATAAAATGTTTAAAACTGTAAATAAAATTGAAATAAAGACAGTAAAATATATAATAAATCAATCATAAACCCTACCCAAACAAGGTTCTCAAGAACTAAAACCAAGAGAGGCAAATAAGAAACTCAAAAAAAAATAAAAGTGTAGGTTTTAACCCTGAACATAAATTATCTACACATGAATCTTATAGCAGAAAATAAACAATAGCGAGAGCATAAAACATAAAACAGATAAACACGGAGACTTTCCCCTAGATCTCAAATCTAGATGACCAGCTTGATATTTCATTATATTCCTTTTAGTGTTACAACGCATATATATACATGCCGAAGCATACATAAACCCTAATCTATTAACCCTGGATTAGATCATAACTGTAGTTCCCTTGACCGGATCTACAAAATACCAGGGGCCGAAAACCATCGTACCCCAAAACCATGCACAAAACCATGGGCGGGGACTGCCCACTAGAAATTAAGGACCAAAAATGTTCATCGGGGCACTGCCCCGAACCCCAACAGGGGGGGCTATCACCCCGCTGTGAGTGATTAGTCGTGGAAAGAATATAACAAATACCCAACATTATCCCACTCGTTTTTTTCTTTCTACAGGGGGCCACAAGAAAGCTTAGTCATTGGCCCAATTCTTCAACACCCATTGTTTCTCTACACCAAGAGAACTTCTGAGTGCTCACAGGCTTCTTCAATGCATCTGCAACATTCTTCAAAGTGACCACCTTTACCAGCAACACCCTTTTAGCCTCAACCATATCTCTAACAAAGTGATATTGAACATCAATGTGCTTTGTCTTTGAATAATAAGCAGGGTTCTTAGCCAAGAAAATTGCACTTTGGCTATCACAATCTATCCTTATAGCTTGTTGTACCAACCCCATACTTGAACACAATCTCTACAACCAAACTGCTTCCTTGCTTGCATGAGTGGCTGCCATGTATTCTGCTTCTGTAGTTGAAAGAGCCACTATAGACTATCTTTTAATCTTCCAACTGACTGCGCCTCCAAATAGGCTAAATACATACCCAATTGTAGATATTATTTGGTCCAGATCTCCAGCCCAGTCTACATCAACAAAACCATGAATGTCCAACATTCTTTCCAATCCTGGTCTTCCTTGGTAGAACAAGTCATAATCACTAGTGCCACGTAAATATCTGAAAACCCGCTTCACTGTTGTCTAATTCTCCTTCCCTGGGTTTGACATAAACCCGATCAATACTCCCACTACATGTGAAATTTCTATTCTAGTTTGCATACATCAGGCTACCCACTGCACTGGCATATGGAAAACAGGACATATCCTCCTCTTCTTCTTGTGTCTTGGGACACTGTTTAGCAGAAACTCTTACGCCTACAGGAATAGGAACATTCACCACTTTACTATCCTGCATATTGAACCTCTGCAATATAGTCTCGACATACTTCCTTTGGTTTAACCAGAGCTTCCTCTTAGCCCGATCTCTCTTAATTTCCATGCCCAAAATATAGTTTGCAGCACTAATATCCTTCATGTGGAATTCGGAGAACAGTTGGGTCTTCAAATCTTCGATAATTTATTTGTCATTTCTAATCAACAACATATCATCCACATACAAGACCAAATAAGTAACACGGTCACCAATTAATTTAAAATAAATACAGTGATCCTCCTTGCTTCTGGTGAAGCCAAGTCCCGGTATATAAGTATCAAATTTCTGATACCACATCCTTGGTGACTGTTTTAACCCATACAGAGACTTCTTCAACCTGCATACCATTTATTTATTACCCTTCAGCATAAAGCCTTCAGGTTGCCTCATGTATATCTCCTCTTCTAGATCCCTGTGAAGAAATGTTGTCTTCACATTCAACTGTTCTATCTCAAAATCAAATGCAGCAGCGATAGATAAAATTAATCTAATAGAAGTAACTTTGGAAACGGGAGAAAAAATATCACCAAAATCAATTCCCAGCACCTGGGAACAACCTTTTTCTACCAACTGAGCTTTGTCTTTCTTCATCTTGCCTTATACATTCATATTCTTCTTAAACACCATTTTTCTCCTGATGGGCTTCCTTCCAGCCGGAAACTCCACCAGATCCCATGCCTCATTTTTGTGCAAGGATGCCATTTCATCAACCATGGCCTCCTTCCAGAGTTTTCCATCCTCTAAATCTACTGCCTCCCTGACAGTTTTGGGATCATCATCAGTTATAGTTAAGACAAAACCTGAATAGAAAGAAGATGGACTATACCTTTCTGGTTGCCTTCTTTCTCGAACTGATCTTCTTATAGCTGGAGTTTGTGGATCTTCATCTTCTGAATATTCTTCTGCTGTAGAGTCTGATTCATACTCCTTTAGCTCAAACTCTATCTTCTCAAGTTCCTTTGGTATGACTTCATCTTTAAAAACATCTTTCACCTCTCTCTACACGGCCCCATCCATTCCTTCTTCTTGTTTGGTTCCAACCTTTTAAACCATCCTTATACCCAATAAAGATTCACCTTTCAAATTTATTATCCAACTTGCTCCTTTTCTACTTTGGAACATGTACATATGCATCACATCCAAATACCATAGATGTGAAAGAGGGTTTCTGTAATCCATACCTCATGTGGAGTCTTATCCTCCAACACTAATGAAGGTGATTTTTTTAACGGTCTTGTCAGTCTCCATTGTCTACGCAAAATTCTTGTCCTAACCAATTACCACTGATGCTTCTTGCCTTTTTCCATCGGTGTTGTTCATTCTTTCACCAAATCTATTTTGATGAGGTGGATGGATTAGTCTTAACCATGCTATACCACTTCTTCTGAGAACTCTTCAAATTCCTTCTTGTGAAACTCCCTGCCCTTATCATCCTTGCTTTATCCTTTTTATCTTTTTACAGACATAGTTATTTAAATACCTTAGCTTCAAATTTCTTCCTCAAGAAATATATCCATGTATTCCTTGAGAAGTCATCTATGAATGAAACATAGTACACAGACTTTCCCAATGATGGAACTAACACAGGTCCAAACACATCACTGTGCACAAGTTCTAATATCTTATTCGCCCTCTTAGCACCAGAAGGAAAACTCACCCGATTCTGCTTCCCATATACATAATGTTCACAGAAATCGAAATCTAGAGAGAAATTAGATATACCTTCTACCATACCATTTCTATGTAGTATCTGAAGGCCCTTCTCTCCAATATGTCCAAGACTTTGATGCCATAGCATGGTCTTTTCTCCAGAGACAGCTAGACTTTCCGTCCCACTTTCGGGAACCACAGAACTGTTACACCCATCAATAACAGTGCTACCTTGTAGCTTGTACAGAGTTCCAGTCCGAACTCCCCGCATTAATACCAGTGCTCCCCGAACCATCTTGCAGGCATCTTTCTCGAACACTGTTTTTACACCTGCATCATCCATATTGCTTACAAAAATCAGATTTCTGGCCAATGTAGGAATATGCAGAACACCAGGAAGTGTTCTAATCCTTCCACCTTGCAGCTTCAGCTTGACTTTTCCACGTCCGACGATTCTGGCCTTCCTATCATCCCCTAGAATACGTCAACGCCATCATAGTTCTCCTTTTCTTGAGGCCTCCGATAGAGTGATAGCATTCTTTGATCAATTTTCATGGTGATCTGTGTATTTGAAGAAATGATACATCCCTTTCCATCAAGGTGGTTTTTGCCTCTGTAGAAGGAGCATCATTTGATCCCTTTCCTTTCTCAGGAGCTTTAGATCTGTACTCCCTTTTGTAGTGCCCTCCCTTTCCGCATTTCCAGCATACCTTTACAAACTTTCCAAGATATTTAGATCTCCCACTCAAAACCTTATTCTTGTTTCTGTTTTGGGACCTTCCTTGTACAGATAAGGCATCTCCATTCTAGTCCTCCATATTTCTTTGTCTCATTTCCTCTGACAACAAGGTTGAGACAATGTCATCAAAATTCAAGGTAGTTGTATTGCTACCTATTGCAATAACCAGACTGTCCTACGAATCTGGTAAAGAACACAACAAACTAATGCACTTATCTTCATATGAGATTTTAATATCAACAGATGATAGCTAACTTACCACAGTATTGAAGGCATTTAGATGGTCTATCACTGAGTCTCCATCCTTCATCCTCAGGTTATACAGCTTTTTCCACATGAACAAATTATTCAATAGAGACTTAGATTGGTACAAAGTCCCAAGTTTTTCCCACAAATTCTTCACCGTAGCTTCCCTAGATACATTCAATAGTACTGAATCTAAGACACACAACCGTATTGTGCTCTTAGCCTTCTGATCTAGTTTCTTCTAGTCTTCATCTGACATTGCCATTGGTTTAGTACCTAGATCTACCATGATCCACTGATATTTATCTACCAGCAGATCCTCCATCTTGAGCTTCCATAACTAAAAACTATGACCATTAAATTTCACGATCTATATCTTTCCGCCGCTCGCCATCTTCTTTCACCACAAGAATCGATCCTGCAGATCTCCCACTGAACAAGGTCTACTTCAGGCCTGAGCAAAAAACCCCTTAGCAGCAAAGGCATCCCCTTGAAGCCGAAACTGCTCTCATACCAAATGTAGGGTTTAACATTGAACATAAATTATCTACACACAAATATTATAACAGAAAATAAACAATAACGAGAGCATAAAACATAAAACAAATAAACACAGAGATTTTCCACTGGATCCCAAATCGGGATTACCAGCTTGATATTTCATTATATTCCTTTTAGTGTTACAACACATATATATACATTCCGAAGCATACATAAACCCTAATCCATTAACCCTGGATTAGATCATAACTGTAGTTCCCTTGACCGTATCTACAAAATACTAGGGGCCAAAAACCATCGTACCTCAAAACCATGTGCAAAACCATGCACAAAACCATGGGCGTAGACACCCCACCAGAAATTAAGGACCAAAAATTTTTGTCGGGGCACTACCCCAGACCCCAACGGGGGCTACCGCCCCCACTGAGACCCCCCCGTTGCGCCCAGTGCAAAGGGGGGGCTATCGCCCCCCTCTTACCCCCCCGCACGTGATTAGTCGTGGAAATAATATAACACATACCTAAAAAAAAGTGTCACAAGATGTAATTTCTATGGTACTGGGATCTAATGACTCTATACTATTTAAAATGGCATAAAAAATGACAAGAAACCACAGGGGGAAATTCTGCAAAAGATAGGGAAAAAGCTTTAGAACCTAAGGAGAAAAATGGAACCCTAAGCGGGAAGGCCAAAGAAAAATTAAGAGGGAGTTTTGGATGCTAAAACAACCTATCATAAATTTCTGCAAAAAAAGTGGATTATACCCTAAAACAATGGCTGGAAGTATTGAAAATCTCTGACTACCTACTCAGCTAAACTCCTCCTAAAAAGGTGGAAGTGTATTGAAACCCTAGTGGGATTTTTTCTACTTCAAAGAGACAAACTGAGTATATCTAGGCCTAATACAGGTTGAAACAGTGGTCAAACAATCCAAAATGATGCTCTTGGAAAACCCTGGATCAAAAAATTCCTGAAAAAAAATCTGAATTGCACGTTTTGACCTGAAGAGGGAGGATAACACAATTTTTTAGGAAAAAAGTGCGATCTAGAGCTGAAATCGCAACTTTTTTGATAAAATGTGTGATTTTCCCTCCTTGATTCTTGGGCAGCAAGTCCCAGATAGATTTTTCATATCCTATGCGGTTGGTACCTGTGACCTGTAGAAAACACCTAAAAATTATCAAAAATTGGAATTTTAACTAAATAAGGGCATAAAATCTAGAAATAGACATCAAGAGACTAAAATAAAGCTAAATAAAGACCGTAATTTTTGAAGCTATTGATCACCTAGGAATCTGAATTACACTACTGGAGTCACCATCTATTAGTGACAATGTGTAATTAAAAGCTCAGTGGAGTCACCATTTGTTAGTGTGAAGTTGTATAGCAAGTGTACCAAAAAGCCTTCACCTAAGGCATGAATGACCAATGGCCCTAAAAATAGATATGGTCATCTAAATATTCAGATCTAGAACAGGAAGTTAGAAGAAATGTGCAAAATAATAGATTTATGTAGCAGAAGATATTAAACAACAAAGAGATAAACTAATGTGAAACCCCAAACCATGGAGAAATAAGTTTAAAATAATGAATAATATTATTATTACTATGCTACACCTATTGAAGGAGCCTCGTATGATGGTTATAGGTCCCCCAAAAATGGGATGGGTCCTTTGGTTGTCCTCTATGCTTCAGTTTTCTCGATATCTCTCTTTGATGTGTGAAACCCAAAAAAATGTGTTGAACTTAGATGGGAGCTCGATTGCAAAAATATGATAATAATGATCATGATAGTGACCATGGCAAGGAATGGATGGAAAAACCTCTTATTTATAACAAAATATTGGGTTATTCTCGAAAATGGAAAATAATAAAATATTATTAACTACAATCTAGATCTAACTACTTGGAATATTTTATTATATTTTTGGGAGGAAAAATATATTTAAATTGGTTAGATAACTTTCTTTATAAATAATAAGCAAACAAAAAATGATTTATTTATTATTTCAAGGAATCAGTTAAGGAATAATAGAAAATTAATGATTTTTTTAATCATTCGTTAGTGATTTAGTCAAATTTGACAATGAATATTAACTAAATAATAATTTAATTAATTATTCCTAGAGAAAAATCAAATAAATAATTATTTATTTAACCATTTCTCATGATTTCATCACATGTAACAAGGAATAATAACTAAATAATGATTTAATTAATTATTCCGAGAGGAAAAACAAATAAATAAGTGTTTATTTAATTATTCGTCAGGGGTTTCTTGTTTATTTAGAAATAATTTAATAAAATATGGTTTATCAAATTATTTCCTATAGTGAAAGCAATTTTACTATGGTAAAATTGGTCTTACATGCTGGATTTCGATCCACCTAGTTAGAAATGGCTAGGTGATCATATTTTGGTGATAATAATGTAAGTATTTCATATTAATAATATGGGCCTTTGAGCCCATTGTTTCAAGTTTTTATTAAAGATTTTGTTGTGGCCTATGTTAGGGCCTTATATTCCTCAATTTCTTAGTTATTTACTACTTTCAATATAGTTAAGCATTTACTTAGAGTAATATTCAACTCAATGATACAACATAGCCTTGATTATCATGCGGTTCATTCACACATTTATGCATTAGATGCTCTGCATTTACCATCAGAAAATCATCACAATTTTTTTTTCTTTTGGATTAAAAAATCATGCACATATACAATCAACATATATATATATCAGTGACATATTCCCAGAGTGATGCACCACATAAGCAAGCATTAACAACATAACTGCAGTCCCTAAATCTAGAACCATTACCAACAAAAATGTCACAAGGTTCATTAAAATGTAAACACGAATACATTGACACTTATCTTTGAAATTAGTAATTGACTCTAGGAAAAGTACTCTCCACCAAACCATAGAAATTTTAACAGACGTTTACTTGTTGTTTTCACTCGCGATCGAGATTCCAGAGTATGGGGGTAATGCTTGCTTTTGGTACTAACACACCAGCTACAAATTGAAATAGGCACTATATATGACGTCATTCCTCAATCCCATGAGTTGAATACTACTTTCTTTGTTAACACATGGAGTCCATAGGTGCCCCACCTCACCCCCAAGTTCACACATAATGATTCACTCCCTTCTTAGGAGTCCAAAATCTATTGTACCAACGGGGCAGTAACCACAAGTCTTCCTTCAGGTTCTCCTTCGCTTATGCCTCAGAGTAACCTCTTCCCATGTTTTTAGAGGGTTACATATTTTTCTATCTCAACCCACAGCCTACAGGGGACGCAATTTGTTACGTGGCTCCAGATATCCCATCCCAACCCACAACCTCTAGGGACCCAAACTATTACAGGGCCCCATAGACCTCTATCTCAACCCACAATGTCTAGGGACCCAAGATATTATAGGGATCTAGGGATACTATCTCAACCTATAGCCTCTAGGGGACCTAAGTTGTATAAGCATTAAGATATCAGCAACTAAACCCATAAATTCCAAGCACAAAGAGTCAATCGCCTTCTCTCCTCTTCTCTTCTCTTCAGCACTGCTTGCTAAAAGCTCGCACTAAATCCTCCATTAAGTCTCCCACTCTAGTTACCTATAGCCTACATAATTTTTAATGGGTGTATCCCTCATCGTGCTTGCTTCCTTGGTCTCTTTCTCAGCCACAATTACTGCTATGTGCTTGCTCCCTTGCAATGCATACTCCCTTTTCATAAATCTCCTTCCTATTTTCTTGTTGTTGGTTTTCAAGAAACATGAACCTAAATAATTCCTCTTGGATCCCATTTAATTGAAGAACTAATCCCTTGAATTCATTCACCAACAACTATTTAATGGTTGTCCTACAATTCAGGTTTCTTCCTCTACACAAGAAACCACAACATCCCAGGTAAGCAATCCTCCTCCCTTGCTTTGGAATTTGTGTCCCTTTGACTCAGTCCCCATTTTTTTATTTCAAATATTTCATATTATTTACAATATTTTTGCAATGCATATTATGTGATTACCTTGGGTCGGGATGTCAAAGCTCCTATATCTAGATGATCATTTTAATTTATTATAATTTTGTTCACATAAAAAAATACATACTTGAGTTATTTTTCTTAAAAAAGAAGAAGAAGAGAAATCCATAAAAATGAAACACCTACAAAATCAAAGTATCATACCTATCTCATTGAAAACTGCTATGGATATTCCGCTAGATATTTCTTCACAAAAGTATGATAATTTATACTTTAAAATATAAAATCTGCAATATTATGGTTTATTTCTCTTTAGATATTTAGATCTATAGATTAGTGTTTATTTGATTTACATGAAAACTAAAATTTATGTATAAAATAGAGAGCAATGAAATAAAACTCAAAAACCACATTTGACATAAGAAATATCCTCGGAAACCCTTTCAAGAGAAAACCCAACTAGAAAGTGAGGCCACTTTTGTCTCTTTCTCTGAATAGAAAATGGTTATGAGTGCAAATACGTATGACACATGGCTTGTGGGAAACTATAATGCAAAAAATATCTATGAGTTATTTTTCCCTATCTCTCTTGTATTCTCTACTCATTTATAGATCAAATTCACTATAAAAAATGGGACCCCTTTTCCTCCTAGCGACTTTGGCATAACACAGCTTGTTAGCCTACTAG
Source organism: Pinus albicaulis (assembly GCA_034641835.2). Classification (NCBI taxonomy): domain Eukaryota; kingdom Viridiplantae; phylum Streptophyta; class Pinopsida; order Pinales; family Pinaceae; genus Pinus; species Pinus albicaulis. The sequence continues at coordinate 1,284,251,229 of CM076582.1, read as the reverse complement.
TGCTTAGGTTTTACTCCCTCAACTATTATACAAATTTAATAAATAGACCCTCCTAGAGTATTATTGAACATAATAATGTGTCTATTTACTCTTACATGAGTTATGTGGGCTGACGTAGCATCCTATCAAATTATGGTGGTGAAAATATGAAGGTCAACTTCTGAGTGGAATAACTTTTGGATGGAGTCTCCAATTGAGGTGATTCTTATGCCATTGGAAATTCCTTTGTGGTTAGAATATGAAAAATATGTGTGATTCTAAAGAAACAAATTTTGACCTTGAAAAAATTTCTTTTGATGGCTCAATATGCTCCCAAAAGGTTTCATACACCAATTTTCAAAATTGGGTCCCATCATAAAAATGATCCTATGAGGTTGTTCCTCCACTTTTTCCACTCTAAAATTGAAATGGATAAAAAAAATCATAATTATCCAATATATATCACACACCTTTGGAAATGTTTGGAGAAAATACAAGATCTTGGTCTCCTTGTAAATGTAGGCCACTGGAAGGATAGTCATCGATGGAGATTATTGCCATGCCCACCATTATAAAAGCTCATTATCAAATGTTCAGGTGGTTTTTCATCCTCTTGCTAGCCTTGTCATCAAGTCCACCCATCATAACATATTGGGTTCCCATTAATGTGAGACATATAAATCCACTATAGCATATAGTGTTGGAACTCACTCAAAAGAGAATGTGCACAGGGCGCGTCCATGGCTAAAGTTCTTCATTTTTCCCCATTTTCAATCTACCAATTAACTTCTAATTCTAGTTAAAAAAGTTGTACACAAATATAATATTCTCAATGATAAGAAATCCATTACATGTAACATCTATGATATTGATGCTTGGTGTAGTGAGGGTGAGATCTCCACTCGAGCTATAGTTTAGAGAATAATTTTGGGCCCAATATTTTGTATGTTCTAAGTGGCGATTTCGGTCGCAAGATTTTGGGTAACTTAAATACAATATACATTGATATAGTCTTAAATATTCAATCCTTCCCCACCCCAACTCTTTAATTATACTACATCTCTTTGCTCGAAGATGCCAATCATGAAGTATATATCTTCCACTTCAATTCCTAATGGCTCATTATGAAACATAAAGTAATACTCATCAACACTTCAGTAGTTAATTAATACTTGGAGAAAGCTCTTTTGGGCACACATATTTGGCATTAGGAAATACTTGACCAAAGAACAATTACAGAGGGAACCCATGGCCGCTATGTCATATAGCACATTAGTATCCACTTATTCCTCTTCCCTCCTTCTCCAAGTGATTTCCATTATACATTTAATCAAATTATTCTAAGGTTAGAATTATCAATTTTCATATAGGACATGCACCTATGTAGGCTTCCTTATATAAAACCATGTATATACGTGGCTTTTCTTAAAATAGGTAGCATGTATGGATATCCATACAATAGCCATGATAAGGGGATCCACAAATGTGTATCTCGAATTTGGGAATCAATAAATATCACTCACATTTTCATAAAGAACTAAATGGAATGGATAAAAGGAAAGGGAAAGCGATGGAGATTTATTTTCTTCAAGTGGTGTGTGATTCCAATTGTGAGATCTCAAAATATTGAAAATATTAAAGATTATTTATTCAAATAACACAATGGTTGGGTAAAAATTGAATTAAATGGAATATATGTAGGTTTTACCCATTTTATGAATATCTTTGAACCACTTTTACATTGTTTCTAACCTAATTTCACATTATAAATAATGGATGAATGATAAATATGTTCGTTTTAGTGGTATACTCATTATCCAACTGTAATTTATAAAATTGTATTTTTTTATCAATAGAGTTCATATTACATCTAATATGCTAGGTGATGATATTTATATCTTACTTATAGGGTAGTATTCCCTTGCGTTGCATTCCACATTATGATGTGATTTTAAAAAAAATCCATAGGACCAATCCCACTATTTTGTGACACCAACCTCGACTCATATTTTATAACCATCATAAATTTGTGATATATTTTACCTTTCAATGTGTGCTATAGTTAATATTTTTCTACCCATTTGGCACCTATGATGCTATATATTCCTAGGCTTGATAATCCCTTCTACTTCCACCATGATGCCTAATGAAATTGGATACCTCTTCTTAAAACTTATTTTGGTAGTTTCCTAATGGGGTTCCAATGTTGAGTTGTATTATTACATTCAATTAAAAAATTTCTTTTGAGCCTATTTTTACTTTAACTTAATCTCTTATAGCTTCTCATGTATGAATTCTCATTAGTTCAAGGCGTTGAATATATTGTTTTTATGACTAAACACATTTATCCTTGGAAGAAACATCACTTGAATGTCCATAACTTGTATGTGTTAGGTCCCTATAATACTAGTATATCCCCTTAACTTATTTTAATATTTAGAGTAGCAACCTTATTGTTATTGTTGTACATATGTAGTCCCCATATTCTTATTATTGTGCCCCATAGAGGCCCACTATTTTTATTATTTGGCCCTTATATTACTATTTTTATGTTGGCTATAATTATATTGTGACCCCTTAGACTCCTATATATAGAAACTAGGTTTTTTCATTTGAAGCATCCAATAATTGTTCATTTATCTAATGAAAATGATGTTTCCCCCTCAAAATGGATAATTTTTAAGTCATTGATGTATATTTTCTTCTATTTTTTGATTTTTTTGAATAGCATTTGGTATTAGTGCTTTGGATTCTAGTGTTTCTCTTCATCAAATAGGCCATATTGGAATTTTCACGATAATTTTTTTTCTACGAGTCTTACGAAGCTTAAATTTTTACCACATGGATTCGAAATCTTGATGAACTTTCTGTAAAACTTTCAGAGCTTGATTCACTATATTTTCATAGATATGATCTGTGGAAACTAGGGTTTTTTCAAGATCCATAGTTATGTCTCAAACATGTGACTTATGGAAAAACATCATAACTTTCGTTTCCTGAATCAGATTTGAATTCTGAAAAGGGTGGCTGAAATTGAAAATATTTTAGGTTTTTGTGTAGAAATTTCAAGGATGACGGTTGAAAAAATGACATGTGGAACTACGTACAAATTAGCTCTTGTGAACGAGTGTATAATAAGGCCATTGTGGGAGATCGGAAATAACTCTTTCTTGAAAAGTCCAATCTTGGTCTGACTTATGCGATTGGAAAGAAGATAGAGAGGGCCAATACACGATGAAATCTCATACCTTAGAAGATATAAATTGCAGAGATACAGTATATTCAATATTGAGCTCTTGCAAAGCAAGAAAAAGGTGTGCATTTTTTAAACTTTGCATAAGTTTTTTTTGAAAAATTAGTTTGAAGTGATTCAAACAATATAGTCAAGCATAAGTATCTCTAATTGATGCCTTGGAGAAATAAAATGGAAACACCTTGTAAGAAATATGAAAGCTCCACTGTGACGTTTGAAGAAGAGGAATAAATGCAACATGATATATCAAAATTATGAGACCAAGTGAAACAATTTTTGCTCTCACAAAAAGTAACAGAAGATAATATGGATGTTTTAAAGAATGGAATGGAGGATAAGGTGGATGGTTTGAAGAATTCCATGGAAGCTAAGTTTGTTGGTTTGAAGAATTGCATGGAAGCTAATATTAATGGTATAGAAGAAAAATTGAAAGGCAACATGGAATTTTTGAAGAAATTCATGGAAGGTTTGAAGGAAGGTTTGAAAATTTTGGTACAAGAAAAGCTTCCTAATAGCGAAAATGTAGTAGAGGAAAATCATGATGAGAACAAAATAAATGTTAATCACAATTTCATTGACTCTAATGTTTGATTGAAGACCCACCATATTCCAAATATTGATATGAGGAAGTTTTATGGCAATAATCCCTTAACATGGATACTACATATGGAGCAATATTTTGATCTACATAATGTGAAAAGCACACAAAAGGTATGCATTGAAAATTTATATTTAGAAGCCAACCAGTTTGTATGATATTGATGTGTTTTCTCTCATAAAAAATATCACTTGGTCAATTTTTATGGAATAAATGATAGCACATATGAGGATACAAAGAGAAACACCTTATTTAGCGAATTGATAAATATCAAACAAAAGGGTTCAATGGTGGAGCACATTGAGGACTTCCAAAAATTGAATATATGGGTAAATGATATTCTAGAGTAGCATAGGATGTATGCCTTCATAGGAAATTTAAATGATAACATCCAACATGAGGTTCAGCTTTGGGATCCTGATTCATTGGAGAAGGCATTCAGGTTGGAAAGAAAAATTGAACGAAAAATTATGGAGGCAAGGAAGCCTACCTTTCAAAACTATAAAGATGTAAGTGTTGCTAATCCTATCCTTCCACAGCATACAAGCTTGACACCATAATAGTTGGAAGAAAAAATAAAAAAATGGATTTGTTATATTTTTGATAAAAAATTACATTACATATCATATGTGTGCTGAGAATAAATTATTTTACATAGATTGTGAATAAGAGGGAGAAACAAAAGAAGAGGGTGTACACTAGGAAAAAACCCTAGATAAAGAAGGAATGAATCCTACCATATCCTGTAATTCATTGGCAAGAATTACCACTCATCAAACTCTCAATATATAAGGAAATACCTAGAAGAAAAAGGTAATAGTGTTTATTGATTAGGCTAGTACCCATAATTTTATTCATTGTAAGATATCTATTGAATTGAATTGCTTCCTATATCCAAAAATAGAGTGTCAAGTGATGGTTTAAAATGGAGGAACTATAAAATTCTCTAGAAAGTGTCATAATATCAAGCTAACCATGGGGGAATATGTATTGAATAGTACAATTCTTTCCATTCCAATGGGTGGTGCTGATGTTGTACTAGGAATCCAATGGTTACAATATTTGGGGACTAAGTATGATGGTTTTCCACATTGCATTATACTATATATCATTTTTGGGATGCAACTGTGTTAAGTAATTCATTCATCTATGACCATTTCCATGAGGTAGTCGTAACTAACTAATTTCTCATGATTTTTGAATAGTCCACTTAGCACTCATTGCATCGGTTTATGCTCACAGGGGTGAAGAAGTGGGATTGAAACTAGTGAAATGAATAACATAGCATCAATAATCACTTCCAAGGCTTGCACCCTATAACCAGGAATTCCCAGGAGGTCACCCATCCCAGAACTTCTCTAGCTCAAGTGTGCTTAACTGTGGATTTTTCCCCACAATCAAGCCCACTTAGCTTGCTACCCCATTTGCAAAAATTTAGCAAGTATTGTGCCTCATGAACCATTCAATTAGAAATCCCTTTACTCTTTGTATTTTAAGTATGAGGGTTTTCTGTAGTGCATTATATTGTATATCATTTTTTGGATTCAACTGCGTTAAGTAATTCATTCATCTATGACCATTTCCATGAGGTAGTCATAACTGACTAATTTCTCATGATTTTTTAATACTCCACTTAGCACTCATTGCATCGGGTGATGCTCACAGGGATGAAGAGGTGGGATTGAAACTAGTGAAATTAATCACATAGTGTCAATCATCACTTCTGGGGCTTGCACCCTATCACCAGGACTTCTCGGGAGGTCACCCATCCCATAACTCCTCTGGCTCAAGCATGCTTAACTGTGGAGGTTTCCCCACAATCAAGCCCACTTAGCTTGCTACCCCATTTTCAAAACCTTAGCAAGTATTTTGCCTCATGAACCATTTAAGTAGAGATCCCTTTACTCTTTCTAATTTAAGTATGAGGGTTTTCCGCAGTGCATTATATTATATATCATTTGGGGACTATAAATTTTATTTTTCAAGAAATTTTCTTGAAATTTTTTTAGGAAGGAAAGGAAGTTGACTTATGGGGTATCACAAGGAAACCAAGAAATATAATCACCTATAATGTCATGACAAATCTTCTAAAGAAATAACAATGCGACGTAATTCCACAATTATGCTCACTAGAGGTTCAAGCATCAAAATAATCTATTTCTCCATATCTGAAAAAAAAATTGGGCAGTCATTCCAAGGTGTTTGAGATGCCCAAAGGCCTCCCACATATCCATGATCTTGATCATGATATTATTTTGATTCCAAGAAGTGCTCCTTCGAACATCAAGACTTACTTTTATCCTTATACCAGAAAGAGTGAGATTGAACATATGGTTGCATAAATGTTCGAGATTAGTATAATTCAACCTAGTCAAATTTCTTTCTCTCCTCCAATATTATTGGTGCATGAGAAGAATGGATCATGGCACATGTGTCTAGACTATATGGAGCTAAACAAGCTCACTATTAAAGATAAATTTCCCATTCCCATCATTAATTAATTATTGGATGAATTACTTGGAGAAATTTACTTCACCAAGTTGGATCTTCATTCAAGATATCATTAAATAAGAATGAAGACTAAAGACATTATGAAAAAAAAATTTAGAACTCATAAGGGCCATTATGAGTTTTGGTCATTCCTTTTATCCTTACCAATGCACCTTATACATTTCAAGGTTTGATGAATTCCATTTTCAAACCCTTCCTTGGAAAATTTGTGTTAGTATTTTTTGATGATATAGTAATCTACATCAAGTATTTGAAGTATCATGTTCAACATGTTGATAGGGTGCTAAAACTATTAGAGGAGAAACAATCATATGAAAAAAACTCCAAATGTTTATTTGGTGTACAGGAGATGGAATATTTGGGTCATATATTATCTCAGCGGGGTGTTAAGGTACACCCTAAAAAAATTAAAATTATTAAGGGATGGAAAATACCCACAACCATAAAGAATATGCGAGGATTTCTCTAGTTGATGGGGTATTATTAAAATTTTTTTAATAATTATGGGAGAATAGCATCACCTCTAACAACATTACTGAAGAAATATGCATTTCCTTGGACTCCAAAAAAAACTAAGGCTTTTCAACATCTTAAAGAGGTAATGTTACAAGCACCGGTCTTAGTTACACAAGTCTTCACAAAAACCTTTATTTTGGAATTTGATGCCTCATGAAATGGAATTGGTGTTTTTTTAATGCAAGAAGGAAGACCCATTACTTTTTAAAGTCATCAGATCAAAGGAAAGTATTTACAAAAACCTATTTATCAGAAGGAATTGTTGGCAATACTACAAGCACTTAATCAATGGTGACCTTACCTAATGGGAAGACACTTCAAGGTAAAAATGGATCATAATAGTTCTGCAAAATGGAGATCTCTACATAGAAAACCTAGAGTTTGAAGACACAAACGGATTCTACGCCAGCATAGGGCTTCATAGATCATGAATATGAAACACTATCTACAACCTTCAACAATGAATCAGGAGGGGGGCATTCCCCCTCCCCATCCTCACAATATGGATGAAGACTTAGATTTTGCAGCACTAGTCCACACACTACAGAAAAAATACAAAAAACACAATGGAGGCTTGAAGTTTATCAAAATACTAGAGAACGTCCCAAAGGCCCAACTCCCATGAGTCTCCTTCTGCAAGAAATCAAAATCTTCTTGGAAAGGGGCCTAGTAGGGCATTTCACTGGAATGTGGCCATCCCCAACCTCCATGGAGAAATGGGTAGGAAAAAATTGGCAACCACTCACAACAGGAGACATCTCAGTTTTCGGTGTGGGTAAGGGGTTCTTTGCCTTTGTTTTTAAATTTTGTAGAAGACAAAGATTCTTTATTTCGAAGTGGGCCTTATTTATATGGCCCAAGAGGCTTGTATCTAAAAAAATGGACTCTCAATTTTAACCCCGAAAATTATATACCCACATGCATCCCTGTCTGGGTAAAACTACTTTGTCTTCCCCTCTCCTGCTAGCATGACAGCTACCGTCAAGCCATTGGAAATAGTTTAGGGAGGTCTGTTGATTGGGCTAAAACCATGGGAAAAATGTTTGCATGTTCTAGGATATGCATAGAGCTAGATATGGAGAAGCCCTTACCAGCAGAAATAGTTATGGAAAATGGGGGTTGGAAGCATGTCCAACCATTGGACTATGATCAACTCCACTTCAAATGCAAGAAATTCCATGAGTATGGTCACTTTGCAAGAGACTATCTAAAGGGAGCACCCACAGAAGTCCCAGAAACCCCAAATGAGGAACAGTGACAAAATCAGAAGAAAAAGGGCTAAACAAAAATGAACTACCTCAAAAAAGGCAACCCCCAATAGCACAGGGGGCGAAACAAAGGCTCCCCAGTGAACAATGAAGAAAGGTAGAACAATTCTCCTATGCATATGGAAAACCAACCAACAAGCCCTAAGCAGGAGAAAAAATAGGGAAATATCTTTTCCATCTTGGAAACTCTGGGGGCCTTATTTATATGGCCCAAGAGGCTTGTATCTGAAAAAATGGACTCTCAAGTTTAACCTCGAAAATTATATACCCACATGCATCCCTGTCTGGGTAAAACTACCATGTCTGCCCCTCTCCTGCTAGCATGATAGCTGTCGTCGAGCCATTGGAAATAGTTTAGGGAGGTTGTTGATTGGGCTGAAACAATGGGAAAAATGTTTGCATGTTCTAGGATATGCATAGAGCTAGATATGGAGAAGCCCTTACCAACAAAAATAGTTATGGAAAATGGGGGTTGGAAGCATGTCCAACCCTTGGACTATGATCAACTTCACTTCAAATGCAATAAATTCCATGAGTATGGTCACTTTACAAGAGACTATCCAAAGGGAGCACCCACAGAAGTCCCAGAAACCCCGAATGAGGAACAATGGAAAAATCATAAGAAAAAGGGCTGAACAAAAATGACCTACCTCAAAGAAGGAAACCCCCAATAGCACAGGGGGCGAAACAAAGGCTCCCAACTGAACAATGAAAAAAGGTAGAACAATGCTCCTATGCATATGGAAAACCAACCGACAAGCCCTAAGTAGGAGAAAAAATAGGGAAATACCTTTGCCATCTTGGAAACTCTGGGGGACACTGAAATGTTACAACCAGATAGGACCGAAAAATAGACTCCACCCCATACTCAACCCCAGGAAATCAAAGGAGTAGTGGAAGAGACAACAGTAAAACCTTGGTCAATGGTAGTATACCTAGATCATAAACCCACCAGTGTCACCCTATTTCAAGACATAGGAAATTAGGGAGAAGGAAGGAAAAGACGAAGAGAAAATTATGTACCACAAAAGGAAAAGGAAGTAGCCACAGAAGAAGATTCGGGAAAAAGGAAGGAAGAAAGCCCAACAGTGAGGTCAGGGAAATATTCACAAAAAGAGATAAAACCCTAGGCCTATAGTCCTACCTTGACTCGTTTAAAGGATACACACAAGAAGAGATACAACAAAGAAGATGCCTTCTATATGAGGCCGATAGGACCCTACAAAACCAGAATAAATAATGAAACTAGTCTCGTGGAATTGCAGAGGACTCAAAAGCACTCAAAAAGTAAATAGTATGAAGGACATAATAACCACTCTCAATCCATCAGTCCTATGTATCTAAGAGGCTAAGTTAAGTTAAGTAGAAATTATTGCAACGACCCCTCAATTTTGGACAAAGGGAATCATAGTAGCGGTGGCCTCCAGGGGAGCCTCCAGGGGAATTTTCACAATATGGGATAGCCAAATCTTAACCCTCATCCACAACATAAAAAATTGGAGTATCCTTATAACTCTTTTGGAACAGAAAACAACCAATGAAAGGGTGAAACAATACAACATATATGCTCCTGTAACCTATTCCAAAAAACATGGTTCTAGAAGACCTTGAACAACCTCAAATCTGAAGATCATCATTCTAACACTATCTTGATATGCGGCGTCAACACCACCCACCTAGGAAATGAGAAACGTGGGGTAGACCCCATCAATTATCCTTTTAGGGAATAACTGGAAAACCTTCTCACTTAATGGGACCTGGAAGATCTAAACCAAGATCGAGAAAGTTCACCTGGTCAGACCGATGAACAGGGAAGGCCCACATAGTAGCACAAATAGATCAAATATTAATACTCTTAGACTGTCTACTGGATAACAGGGAATACAATGTGGAAAATTTTAGCTCCCTGTAATCAGCAAGATTGGAAAAGTCCAATCACAGGGAGAAACATCGTTTCAACCACTTTGGGATTCTAGGATCTAGCCCTCCTGAATCTAGAGAGGGATCTCTCCAATAAGTGCAAAGATGGTTTTGTCTTTGAATTTTTGGGTAATGATATTAGGCTAGTTATAAAGGCCAAGGGTTTGTTTTGTCTTTTGGATGGTTGAGCATGGTTACTGTCTGAGGTGGAAAGTTCCAAATGTAAAGAGTTTCAAAGGTGTGAAGTTGCAAGCAGATAGAACAAGCTTTGGCCAGGAAGGTAGACAACTGCAGGTTTTAGTCAATTAGGCTATGGAGTCATAATAGGGTTTAATTGGAATAGCAAGAGGCAAGAGTGGTCCATGGGGCAAGTCATCTATGTCTAAGGATCTCTTTAAGGTTTGATTTATGGAATGAAATGATACAATAAGAAGGGAAAATAAATAGATGAAGAACAAAGAGAAGCCCAGGATCTGGTAAGTACTTTTAAACTAGCCAGCCTTTGACACACACTCAAGAAAAACATGAAAGCAAACTAGGATCTGGTAAGTACTTCTAAACTAGCCAGCCTTTGATACACTTTCAAATAGAAAACATATAAAAAAAAAGGGAAAATTGAAGGCAACTGTTAGAGTAGAAACTAGCGAGTCGGGCTCACCACAAATCCTCTCCTAGCTTTGCTTTACTTGGTCACTTTCAAGACAATCACAAAGATAACATAGAAAGGCCTAAGATCTAGTAAATACTTCTAAACTAGCCAGCTTTTAACACATTCCAAGGGAAACATTCAGACAGTTGCAGAGATAAAACTGGGACCAGGGCTCACCATATCTTCCTCAGTTCATCTTCACTTAACATATACTGAAAATAACATTTAAGAATGACATTTAGCTAAGACAATAAGATGAGGGAACACAAGCATACCTATGCTCAAACTAAATTAAATCATTCCTAAATAACACAAATTAGAAGAAAACATTTAGATAAATATTTTCAGTCAGAGAAGGGTACTGATATACAGTAGGTCCTAAATCCATGCATGCTGTTCTTTATAAGAGAAGATGAAACACAGTGAAAACAAAAACAAAATAACAAGTTACAATGAGAAAAACATCACCGTTAACATAGACCAGGATCCCATAAATCAGCTTGTATTGATGTTCCAAACCAGTCATAGCTTTAAGTCCAATGCTTTAGTTTAGCAATCATCTACTCATCTCAACCTAACTTATCTATCAGAAGCAGAGCTCCAAGGGCCAGTGAACACTATTTACAGGTAGAAGTCTCAAAATCAATTACATTACAATGATCATCAACTACATCAACCAACCCCTCACTCATCTTCTGCAGTAGTATATATAGAAGAATGAGGAGGCGAGATCTGATAAAACATCTCTCAAGATAATTAATACAAACTTAATGGCTTCTTCGACCTTTGGGGGGCTCGACAAGAAAAATTACATAGGTTTCCTCTGTATTAAATGTTGTACATAAAGATAAAAGCTCGGTGAGAGCTCTTTTTGAACTCTAATGCTCTGTGTGATGTCAAAGTAACTCTACTGATGTTTGTCATTAATTTTATTTGCAGAATTCACTCTCTGGCTGCGTTATGAGGTAGATATCTGGTCCTAATCAATAAATTCGACCTCTGGTTGAATGCTTCGAGACACAAGTGGCTTTGTGGTAGCTGGGAGGAATCAATTTGCCTCAAATGTGGCGGTGGAGGCCTTCTATCTGATGAACCTTTATGATTCTTGATTTATCTGAGTTTTAATCGGGGATTAGGCTTTTGATAAACCATCTTAGACTTAATCCCCAAAGGCTTGTCTTCAGTCTTCTGCTCTGGCATATCTCTGGTTTTCTGCACTGATACTCTTTGACTGTGCTTTGTTGGTGTGCAGGGTTGTGCAGGGGTTATGTAGCATCAATGCTTCATGGATGATTGGTGAAACGTGGATTTAACACCTGCAAGTGTTTTCCTTTGAAAAATCAAAGGTGGGAGGATCGTCACCCTCTGCCTTCAAATTTTCTTCAAACATAGTGGAAAAACCTTTGAACCCTGCAAAATATGAAAAATATTAGAAAAACCTGCATGTATAGGTTATATTGCTTTAGAGGACATGTGGGGGGAGCGTGGCCGTTGGATGGCATCATCCAAAGGTCAAGATTGATTAGAAGAAGTCGGAGGAGAGTGAAAAAGGAATTTGAATCGGAGCCATTGATCATGCAGAGATCGACGGTCAGGAGCAGAGATGAAAATTAAAAGTGGGGGAATCAGGGTGATGAATTGTGGGTCTTCAATCTGCAGATCAGATTGACAGCGGAGATGCTTCAATGACCACGTCGTATCCTGGTTAACTGTCGGGCTTCTTTGGTGGGCAATCACCATTCGATGAGCGGCCTCAGATCGGACGGTGGATGCCAATATCGCGCCGGGTCAACGTCCGATATTTAACATGTTATGAAAGGCCATTTAGTGAATAGTGTCCAGGCCACGCGTCAAACGGTGTATGGGATCGCTGCAAAATAAGAAAAACCGCCCTGCTCTCACAAACGGTGCGATGGATACCACATGATTTTGCAATGGTGAATGGACAGCGGGGACCACCGGGGCAATGGACTGCGCGAATGATTCAAACTCTGCACCAGGGATAACCTTATAATATAAAAAAAAACCGACAATTTTATATATAAATGAAGGTTTAAAACATTAATTCTCAATACGGGTTGGCACCCTAGTGCGGGGCCTTTGGGCGCATGGAAGATAATATGACCGAAGGCTTATGGAGGAAGGGCTAATCGGCATCGGAGGATGCAATAAACATTTGGAAGGCTGGCGCTTGGTTCCAGAACCAAGGCATATGGAAGGGAAGGGTTAGAGACTTAGCCCAAGGGGGCTTAAGTCTACAAAAAAAATATGACTTTTATGGATTTTGAATGATTTTCAAAGGTTTTGGGGGGTTTCGATAAGGCTAAGAAAGGGTCTTAAAACATTATAAAAGGGATTTTTGATGAAGTGGAAAAGGGGAGGAACATGAGAATGAGGGATTTTCATGGGAAATGAAAGAGTAAAATATGAGGTTAGTTCTGGAAGAAGGAGGAAAAGGAAAATGGCACTTGTAGTAGTATTCTTTCTTGGGAAACAGCAAGATTTCTGAGTGTAGAACGGGCACAGCAATGAAGAGTGTGACAAAGGCATGAGGCCTTTTGAGAGTCTTCAAGATTCAACACTTTTTAGCAATAAAATTTGTTCCTTGAAGGCTCCAAAGAGTTTTAGCCACCTTTTGGTATAACAAATTTCACAGGCGGATAACAAAAACAACCAGTCACCCAACATCATATAATCATGTGATCTTCCTAGATATCCTCAATAATATGTACTGGGGCCCAATCCCATTTTTCTTCAATCATCATTGGATCCAAGAAGAAAAATTATGCTAGTCGGTAACAGAAGAATGGAGCAAATACATCCATGGAACTCCAACATTCGTCTGGGAGGAGAAACTTAGACAAGTCAATAAAGCCCTAGAATCTGGGTCAAAGAGGAACAAAAACCTTCGGGGAAGGAGAGTAAATTCATTCAATAGAAATTGGAAATCCTGACCCAAGAAATGGAGATGGGAAAAGTAACCAAAGAGATTCTAAACAGAGAAAAAGAATTGGGTAAGAAAATCTACTCTCAAAATAGAAAAGAGGAGGAGGAATGGAGAATAGAATCAAGAAGTCTTTGGTTAGATCCTAGATATCAAAACACTATATTCTGCCATTGATAGGCTAAGGTGAGGGAGAAGAACAATAAAGTCTTAGAAATTTCCACTGAAAATAATGACACAATCACCCAACCTAAAGCTTTGAAGAAAACAATCTTCTCTCATTTCCAAAATCTATACATAGAGGTGATAATGGAAATGGAAGGGCAAGAGGAGGATCTCCTCACAAATATTCCAATCCTGGTAACAAGGCATAATAACGAGGACTTGGAAGCCCCCATCCTGGAAGAGGAAGTGATAGAAGCCATATGGTTTATTGATCTGAAATTACTTGCTAGTTAATGTTGTGCTAGTTTCATTTTAGATATAAAAATTTCTTTGCATTATTTTACTTATCCTTCATGAGTTTGTTTAAGAGAATGTGATTGGAAAATAGTGTACTTAGTGAAATTATGAGTTTTTCATAAGCTTAAAAATAATAATTTTAAATGACATAACATAAAAAATAATAAACACATCAAGCACATATAACAAAGCTTAACCCAGAGAATTTTGATAAAGGAGTTCACCCCTCCTGGCCTACATCTCTTTGGTCTAGCTTCATAGTGTGACCTTTGTATTAGCTTCAAGTGTCCTCAAAGTGTTGTTAGAAGCTTCAGAACCTCTTGGAACCTACTCCAATTAGTTTATAACATCATTTTAATATTCTCAATTAGCCATGAGCTAGTTGGAATATTAATTTTTGTTTTGTTGCTTTGTTTTATGAATAAGAGGACATTGGAGGTCCATAAGTCTCCTTAATAATGAATAAATCAATGTAAAAGGAAAACATCTTGGTAGCTTAATTAAGCACCCTTAGGTTTGAAAAGGGGCTGCAACATCTTGGCTGGGTCAACTTTGACCAAATCAACAGTGTTGTCATGGAGGAGTGGCAATCAATGAGGGACAACGCAGTTTTAGATGGAGACACCTTGCATTGAAGTAGGGTCATAAATGAATGGGTCTTAGGGTTTGGAAGCTCATATCTTATAAAAGGAAGAGGATGGAAGCCATATTGATTATGTATTGGTTATTATATTTTTGAATATATGGTATGTTTAGACATATAACTTTCTTTAGCTGCTTAGGTGAGATTGTTGTTTTCTTTAGCACTAGGTGTTCCTGATCTATAATCCCACCTCTTCCATTGAGAAGATATTGGAGTATTTTTGTTCTTCACTTCCACTATCAGGCATTTTTCCAAAGCTTCATCTTACATCTACAGCGCAAACCCTGTTGAGGGTTGAGTTTTTTTGCAGGTTGCAACACTGGAGACCATATTTGGGTCACTTCACTACTTATTTTCAGTGTAGAAGGGTTCGTTTCCATTGGGAGGAAATTAAGGAAGGCCCTTGTGCATATTTTCATATCTTGGAATTAGGCCACTTATTTATTTGCCCCTATAGCGCAGTTTCTTTCCAAATCTGCATTATTTTGAGGGAGGAGTTGCAGGGTGGTTTTCGCACACCATTTGGAGAGGAGGTTTTCTAGATAAGGGATCAGCCCTTGATCTAAAGAGTCTATTAGAGGAGGCTACATTATTTTTCATATCATATCAACCACACTTTCCAGATCTATATTTTGCAGTGAATCTTCATCCCTAGGGCTTTGATTCAAATCTTGTACATGGTGTTTTGTTGAAAACCCTTGAGGGGTTCTTCATTGGAGGTTGTATAGTACCTAGATATTTATTAGATCTATCTTTTGAGGCATATATCAGCCCATGTTATGTTGTAACTTCAGTTTCTATAGTAGTTCCTTTTAAACAAAATTGTAGCAGTCTTCCAGCATTTTTGATATATAGTAGCAGCACCTCTTTTGAGGCTTTTGCCCAATGGAGGCTTGTTCTATCTTATTTTACTTCTTATGGCCCATTTATTATGCATATTTTTCTGATTTTATAATCAATTAAAGGTATCCATATTGGTCTCCTATTTTTATCTAATTTTTACACTACTATTTCCATGGTTTTGCACTATATTCATGCTTTTCACATTTGGGAATAGTACAGTGGTATCAAAGCGTAATCTTGGCATGGTGTGTGCATCTTGAAAATAAAATATGTCATCTGAAGAAGGATAGCCTCTTACTGATAAAGAGAAGAGGTATCAAAGAAGAAGACACAAAAATTTTGATTATACAAATGACAAAGAAGACAAGGGTAAAACCCCTTTATATAGAGGAGAAGATGAAGAGAAATAGTTTCCTAAGATTCTTCTCAAACCTATGCAAGACATTTCTAGAGAAATAAAGGAGATGAGAATGGATAGATACAAGGAATCCCATAAATGATTTCAACATGGTGAAGGATCCGACATTTCTCATCACTAGAGTGATCAATCAGTGCAGCAACAACAAGTTTCCCAATGCTCTACAATTCCTACATTATTAGCAGAGGGAAATGAAGGGTTTCAAGAACAAGAATCCCTTGAAGAATATTTCATGGAGTATGAGTCTCAAACTCAAAGATTCAAGGACCACTTGAGTTTTCAAGAATTTTTTTAAATAAACGATAATAGGAGACCCAGGCATCACAATATAGGTGGAGGATTCATTCAAAATCATGATCTACACCACACTATGGGCAGATTTTTCTTACCCAAATTTGATGGGTTATCTAAATGCACTACCAAATCATGGATAGAGAAGCTTGAAATCTACTTCTAGTTGAACAAAATTCTAGAGATGGAAGCCATTAAGATAGTAGCGCTGCACCTTGAGGGTGAAGCACATGATTGGTGGTTCCATGGCTTTTCTACATTGGGTCATGCCAATGTGACTACATATTCAGATTTCACAAGGAGGTTGGTGGACAGGTTTGATAGAAGAGATCTTGAAGCACCATTCATGGGGCTTTCAAAGCTAAAACAATGAGGCAATCCATAAACTTATATTTCTGAATTTTAAGACTTTCTTTTATGGTTCCTAATTTATCTATAGCAAGAAGGGTCTATATGTTCATTTATGGGTTAGATGAACCTCTTCATGGGTTGGTTAAGTCTACCAAGCCCACTACCCTTAAATATTCCATTGAAAGGGCTAGAGATCTTCAAGATGCCTTGCTAAAAGGAAAGGCAACATTTCAGCATAAGCCCTCTTTTCCATCAAAGGGAAAATATGAGAAGGCTCCTCCTTCAAAGGGGAGCCAATACAAAAAACCTCTTGATGATGATGCATGAAGAGATTTGAGGAGGAGGAAGCTTTGATTCACATGGAAAGAATCTTGAGCACCCAAACATAAATGTGTAGCAGGAAAGACACACTACATAGAGGTCTTCTCAGATGATGAGGAGGAAGAAGAAGAAGAAGAAGAAGAGAGGGATCACAACGCTGGAATAGCAGGAGATGATCCACCACCATTAGGGGGTGAGAATGGAGCAATTTATCCAATTAGAGGGACTCTTGCATCATTAAGAGTGGTACCCAACTATCATAAAACTTCCACACTAGAAACAGAGTTGAATTTGTGCAGTGGAAGTAGGGACATGATAGCCCCATCTATTCTGCATATGATATTGGTCCATGAGACATCACTATCTTGTGGTAAACCACCTAGGAAACCACGTGGTGCAGGTTTTGTGAGATATGTCTCACATCATGATGCACCATTCATAGATATAGGAGGAATGGGATCATTAGAAGACCATAATACATCATTGAGAATCTTGGGTAGTATCAAGGAGGAGGGAGACATTCTCCCACTATAATCAGTACCCACTCTCACATCTCATACTGCACTAAGAGGAAATGTTGTAGGATTGGAGGATGACACCATCATGGTGAAAGGAGACCATTCCTTGACTATGGAGACTCAAAAGATGTTCTCAATTGAAGAGAAATCTTCCCTACATGGTAGAATATGGTGGTCACACATGCATGCTTTGGCTAAACTCAGGAAGTTTTGGATGGATGATAGCTTCACATGGGAGACTAACCTCCAAAACCTTCAACCTTTACTTTAGCATGAACATATGCAAGAAGATAAGCATGGGAAGTATAGCAACCTTCCAACATATACCTTTGGCATGGAAGATTTCAAGGAGAATGGCAGCCAAATGACAGATGTTCTTTGTGATAGATAATCACCATTGTCACTATGGAGGATAGATCCTTATTGGAAATCCCAACTTCTAGTGGATTATTCAAAGGATATTTTCACATTTATGATACTTGATGACCAGCTACATGAAGAAGGTTATTCATTCCAAGATGAAGTCATCTATTCTCATGGTAGGATATTCTTATCTAGATCCTCCAATCCCAAGAAGAAGTTGCTACAAAGAGCATATGAAGAATTCCTTTTCAACCATACTTATTCCATGAGAGCCTACAAGACTATCATGAAGAGATACACTTGGGAAGGCTTTGAAGAGGAACTATATCAACATTTTCAAATATGCATGAACCATGTGGTGTTGGAAGAGAGACATAACTCAATGAAGGAGTTATCAAAACCACCTCTTTCCTCTTTTGGAATGAGAGGGGATCTATCTATGGATCACTCCATTTTTATGAGTAGAAATTTTGGTGAGGAACATGCTTATGTACATAATGTTTTATTTGATGAATATTTCATTATTTTACCATGTATATGCAGGCCATTTCTCCAAGGAAGAGCATCCTTCCAGATAAACTTCATGGCCAACTTTGGGCCATAAACATTTATGAACATGGCCACTCCCTTAGAGGATATGGGGAGATGTTGTACCACTGTTGGTGCACTCCAAAGGCAACAAACATATCTTACATTTTCATCCATTGTGAGAAGACTTGGGCATCAAGTAATGTTGGGTCTTGAAAATGTCATTCATTTCCATTACACTTTCACTATTATGTCCATTATATCACCTCCATTTCACTACTATGTCACTACATTCATCCCACTTCATTATCATTGGGCCACATTTATATTTTTCCAAAATTTATAAATTCTTAGCCTTTTTAAGTGAATTTGTGGTTAAAAATTAGAAAATAATATGCATATGCTTATACCTAACAAGTGGGTTGAGATTGTTGACATGTGTAGATCAAAAGGAGACTTCTAGAAGACCCTTATGTGGCACTCTAAGGACAAATTCGAATTTTTTTGGAGAAGATCATGGGATCATGAGGATATGTGTCTCATTTCCTTGTTGTATTGAAACTCTAAGAGGATATGTGTCTCATTTCTTAGTTGTGTTGAAACTCTAGAAAGACATGTGTCTTATCATTTCCTATTTTGATTGTGACTCTAGATATGGAGGGAGAGATTCATGGACTCCCATTAATGAGATAACTCCTCATATTTTGTATAAATAGGAGAATCTTTCTCCTGTCATGGGTAGTGAAAAAATAGTGAAAAATAGGAGAAGGAGAGAAAGGAATAGAGAGTGTTTTGTAACAAAGCTTAAGATGGAATGGGATGTAGATTTGTGAGTTTTTCAATAAAGAAGTTCCTTGATGGTGTTTTGATTACAATTTTAAGGACCTGAAGAAGGATTACACCAAATTGGTAGCAGAGGGCCCCTGCTATTCAAGGAGGTTTTACATTTTTTCTAGATAAGTTGTTTTTAATTATGTTTTGTCATATTTCCTTACTTAGATTACTTTCTGAAATCATAGCTTTTAGCATTATTTTTCTTGTCATTTTCTTAGATAAAGGATCCTCATGATATTGCAGTTAGTCTCTTTCTCAAGCTCTTCCAATAAATCTCTATTAAATGAATGGGATTCAATTGTGATATTTTGAGTTATTAGCATTTCTTTTTCTATTATTTAGTTAAAAAGAAGATCCTCATTTGTCAGATATATTTAGTGTTTACATTATATTTCTTTAGGTAGAGTCAGTAAGAGGGCCAGAAGCTTCTGGTTTCATCCTTTCTAGTAAAGGTGAAATAACCAGTAAAAGCCCCTACTGTCAATCTTTGTATAAGAAATATTTTGTTCACACAATTTTAGATCAGATTCCTCATTATACTGTAGTTAGTCTCTTTCAAAAGTTTTTCCAATAAACCTCTAATTCACGAATGGGACTAAGTTGTAGTATTGTGAGTTATGGATTGTTTTGCTTCATTGAAGATCCTTATCACATTATGATTTATCTCTTTCACAAGCTCTTCCAATAAACCTCTAACTCATGAATGAGATTTAGTTGTAATGTTATAAGTTGTTTCAACATTTCATAGAAGATCCTTACTACATTATAGTAATCTTTTTCTCAAGCTCTTCCAATAAACTTCTATCAAATGAATGAGATATCACTATAATGTTTTAAGTTACTGTTTGTTTCAGTATTTCCTTTTATGTTTTAGGAGATCCTCATTGCATTAAAATTAATCTTTTTCACAAGCTCTTCCAACAAATATCTAACTAAATGAATCATATTAAGTTGTAGTGTTTTGAGTTACTTTTCATTTCATGAATTTTCATTTGCAAGCTAGGATATCCATGGATTAGAATGCTCTGTTTTTCATCATTTTCCTAATTAGGGATAGAATTTACACTCTTTTTTGAGTCTAAGGTTTCCTTTCCTTTTATTTTTGACATAGATTTGATTTCAGCTTTTGAACATATAGTAGCATACTAAGTACTAAAAAGACAAAACCCCCAAAAGCAATAAGAAAAACACATACAACGAAGTAAGGAAGAGGTCACTTAGGCACATATAGTGCACCACACTTCATCAGTTTACTACCTCTGGTTGATAATTTATGTTAGCAATTTAGGACGCTAAATTGACTAGACAAGTAACTGGTGGGGAAACCACTTACCACATCACTATCTGATGCAGTCAAGAGATTTAATGTGCTGGTTCCACATGTTGGACTATGACCCACCTCCATATTTTCATATTTCTATTTATATGTACTTATTTTTGATCCCATATATTGATGATGTACTTATTCTTTTTATGGGAATGATTGGAAGGAGGATGTGAGGAATGTACGTGCCCTATGGGAAAGCGATTCTCCATTTTCATTATGCTACATGTTTCAGGGAGAAAATTGGGCAAACCATAATTGTTTCATTGGAACAATTGCTTCCTTGTGGGATGAATCATTTTCATCTCATGAGAATTTGGGAGGAGCATTTCATGGGGGGATGGATTGGGAGACACTTAGCTTATGAGGGAAGCTTATCACATGATAGTGTCACCAATGGTGGAGGAAATTAATTGCATCACTCACCTTGTCAGTTGCTTGAGGACAAGAAACATTTGGGAAGGGAGGACTGTAATATTCCCAATTAGCCATGAGCTAGTTGGAATATTAATTTTTTTTTGTTGCTTTGTTTTATGAATAAGAGGACAATGGAGGTCCATAAGTCTCCTTAATAATGAATAAATCAATGCCAATGTAAAAGGAAAAGATATTGGCAGCTTAATTAAGAACCCTTAGGTGTGAAAAGGGGCTGGAACATCTTGACTGGGTCAGCTTTGACCAAATTAATAGTGTTGTCATGGAGGAGTGGCAATCAATGAGCGACAACGTAGTTTTAGATGGAGACACCTTGCATGAAGTAGGGTCATAAATGAATTGGGATTAGGTTTTGGAAGCTCATATCTTATAAAATGAAGAGGATGGCAACCATATTGATTATGTATTAGTTATTATATTTCTAAATATATGGTCTATTTAGACATATAGCTTTCTCTAGTTTTTTAGCTGAGATTGTTGTGATGTTTAGCACTGGGTGTTCCTGATTGGGAATCCCACCTCTTCCATTGATAAGCTCTTGGAGGAGCTCTATAGTTCACTTTCACTATTAGGAATTTGGCCAAAGCTTCATCTTACATCTACAGCGCAGATCGTGTTGAGGGTTGAGTTGTTTTGCAGGTTGCAGCACTAGAGACCATATTTGGGTCACTTCAGTACTTATTTAGGATGTAGGAGATGAGGAATAATTTATCCTACTTCCAAGATGTGAAATAAGCGTAGAAATATTCCTAGCTGATCTCTCAAGAGAAGGAAGTCACCTTCTACTAAGAAACAGACCTAGAAGTGGTGTTAACAAACCTGCACTGCAACACCCTACAAATCAGCAATATCCTGCTATAGAAATAATTTTGGGGCGAAAGAATGGTGCTCAGCCTCAAGCATAGATGTGGAGAAATATGGAACAAGCTCTCCCAAGAGGCCTCTCAAGGGAAGAGGTGGGATTCCCGCTCAGGAACACCCGGTGCTAAATAGTACTACAACCCTGCTAAATAGTGAGAAGAAGCCAAGTCTAAATAGACCAAGATCAATGATTCAATCCAAAAACATCCCTAACAAAGGCTCCCATCCTCTCCATATATATCAAGTGAACCTCTTCACATTGGGTCCCATCCATAGATGTCATCAAGCCCATGCAAGTTTTCCTCCACCAAAATTGTGCTGTCCAAAGGAGGTTCAATGTATCTAGACAGCTTTGTTGACTTGGTCAAAGTTGACTGAATCAACATGATCCCATCTCTATTCACATCCAAGGGTGCTAAAATTAGCTTCTTATTCTTACTCCTTTCACATTAGGAGTGTTATTAATTCTTCTAAAGAGGTTAATGGGCCTCCCTACCCATTTGTTCACCTACCTAATGATAAAACAACTCTAATATTCCTTTTAGCTTGAAGGATAAAATTTTGGAATATTACAGTCATCCCCTCAAAAATGTTTCTTGTCCTCAAGAAATTATATAAGGAGAGAAAAAAGCCTCCCCTCCTCTTCTTTGTGGCCTTCTCATCAAAATTCCCCACCACTGCTCAAAATGATCTACTATAAATATGTCCTCCAATGTTTCCTCCCAAACATGCAAAACCATATGGCTTACATCATAGAAAAGTGGAAGATGTAAGTGGAAACATCCTTGCTGTCCAATGGCCTCCTCAAGGTAGGAGTGATGATGAACATGGGAAATATTATTCCTAATGAGTGACACCCACACCCATGCTATCATCCAAATGAAATGAGCCAATCTAGTTAGCTCAAAAATATCCTCAACCCCAGGTTCATATAATGTATTGGGGCTACATGGAGAGATTGGATCCTCCCAACCATGTGGTTTCTCTCTCCATTTATGATAAGTATGGGACTTCTGCTAATCTTGGGCTGAAATATCATGACCTCCAAGAGTGGCCAAAGCTACCCCATCAAACAAATAAACCATGAAGTGCCTCCTCAAGTTCTCCAAATGGCTCCTCCCACATGAAGAAGAGAGATGTAATTTGGAAATCATGGGCTGCCCATTGCTGCTCTTAAAACATTCATTATGAAAATTAGGGAGAATCATACTCCCAATGTGCGTCTTCAACTCATATCCCACTTTCAAAACAATGCTCTCCATGAAGCAACACACATAATCAAAAACTAATAGAAACAAGTTATCATATGACAACCAGAAAGTGGATCAAGTTCCCACACAAAGAACCAGCACAGTGAATCCTTTTCCTGCATCAAATAAAAAAAAAACAAGTGCTTTTCTAGCCACTTTTTTTTTTCCACAATAATTTTACAATATATAAACATGAAAGTACAAATTGGTGTCAATGGTGCACAAAAAAAATCATGTGGCTTTCCCCACAAACCACCAATGAGATAGCCAATCTCAATGCTACAAATGGCTTCAAGTACATCATGATACAATATGAAAAAAGAAATAATCCTCCTTGGTACAATATGATACTCATATAAAGAAAATAAGTACAGGACATAAACTGAAATTGTACATTCTCCATCATGTACTTGAGATCTTGAGCCGAAATGGCTCAACTAGAAATTCTCCCTAACCTCCAAAGAATAGGGAAGTGGTTGTGACATCCTCTCTATCATCCTCTGGGCTATGCATCTCTCCATATGCTAAAATATTTCATGTTGGATGCCCTCGCAAATGAACTCCTTTACCAAGGAAGGACATGCATCATAATGCATGGAAAAGAAGTCCTCATGTGCTGCATGTAGTAGCTTCTCCTTGAGATTAGAATCTCTATTCAAGAAGATTTTGTCACAAGAATATATGGCCGTATCATCCACCATATATCTGTCATCTCTATCGGGGCCATCTAGAATCATGCAAGCACCAAGCTCCTTGGAGTACTCTACCGAGAGTTGAGACCTCCAATATGGATCAATCCTCTCAAGAGACAGCGCTGGTGATCTGGCATGTGAAGCTCTCCTCATGCTGATGCATGTTAATTTGACATCCCCCATGCCAAATTCTCCCTCCAAACTCTTCACCTCTCCAAAATCCAAGAGTGGTGAACAAAATGGTAAGATTTATCTTACCGACTTCAGATCTGGTGGCCTCCCCGGTGGAATGCCTCCATATAGTGAGGCATCAATGGAAAGAGAAGACTATTCATATGGTTGGGAAACCTTTCCCTTGCCCTTAAAATGAAAATTAGTCTTCCTCCTCCTTGCACCAGCTCTCTAAAATAGACAGGGGTGTGTGCTCCTCATCAAATGATGATGTCCTTCCTCCCTACCTTCTCATTCCATCAACATCATCTCACAATCATGTTGCTCATTGATTTTACTTTTCCTTCCATCTATGAGATCCTGGGGAACTTCTTGTAATGACACAAGAAATCCTTCAGTTGGAGCATGTGCTCCTTCCTCTACATGAGGCACTAGATATGCTCTAGATGTGACATCGCTGTAACCCCCATCCTTCTCTTCATCTTCAATATGAATAGGAGGTAACTGATCAATAAGAGGATCCTCCTTTGCAAAAGGAACCTTCATGCCCTCTTTTCCAAGGTTATGAAACAAGGATATTTCCTCTAGCGAGGTATCATGCAAGATGTGAGCTCCTCCAATAGGTTTCTAAAGTGGTTTTGAGTTTGTAGGTCCTCCCAACTTATGCAAAAGTTTCATTGCTTTAATTGTCTCATGTTTTTTATCAAACCTTTCTACCAATCTCTTAGTGAACTTTGAAAAATAAGAAGTATTAACATTCTTCAATGAGAATAACTCAAACATCCACAAAACATAGGCCTTACCTTCAAAGTTTAGCACTGCAACTCTGATGGCTTCATCTTCAGAAACTTGGTGCTGCTGCAAATAAGTATACAACTCCTCCACCCAAGCATTGGCTGAACAAGTTGGGGATCCATCAAAGGTAGATAGAGAAAATCTATCCATGTCATGAAGCTTGCTCCTCTCCAACTTGATCTTGCATAACTCTTGGAAAGTAATATGATCTCTAAACTTTTCAGTTTGAGATTCATACTCTTAGAGAAAATTACTAAGAGTTCCCCTCCTTGGCATTTCCTCTTCTTTCATCACTTTCATAGTAGATCTGGGCATTTGACTACACTGTGAATAATAGGGTGTGGCTGCATTCTCACACCTATCATGTTCCAATCTAGATCTGGCTCTAGATCCAAACTCCTCAGGAGATTCCATCTCTCCTCTCATCTTCTTAATATCTTCATTGATGCACTACAAGATTTTGGAAGAAGCTTTGTAAGCTTATATTCCTTTATTTCTCCACATAATGGAGTATTAATTCTATCCATATATCCTTTTCTTGATATCTTCATGGCTGAGTTCCACAGGCTGAGCCAAGTCTATGATCTGATACCACTGTAATATCCCAAAATAGGGGATTTCTACAACAATGAGAATACATTAAGGTATTCTAAATTTGGAGCTTCAGAAATACATGAAAACAATAATGGATGTTCAGTGATAAATAAACTCATATGATGTATTAAAAAATCATAGTCATCAAATGAGTGAAACAACAACAAAAAGAAGAACTTCTATACATTCCCAAGTGGGGAAAATGCAAAAAATAAAACTTGAAAATGTTAATTCTGAAGATCTGTGTTTTTACTAGGTGAAATAATGCTTGGTTCCCTTATAATATGATATTATTACCTCACATAAAAAAGGGGATCAGAAATAAATCCCTTTTGATATGTTAAACAGACCTCCCTGCTTCATATCAGCTCAAAAATAGCCAAATCCCATGACTTAAGTTATGTAAAAAATATTGAAGCAAATGAAAGAGTTATTTTATAAGGGTTTCTATAGTATAATGATGGAAAAACATGGATCTATAACTTCATGGAACAATATGCTAATAAAATGAAGATCTGACCTCCTTATTGCATTATAAAGCCAACCCGACAGGGGTTTCATGAAAGTACAAGTAAAAAAAGAGCAGATCTGAATATTCATCTTAGAAAATGTAGTATTACTGCAAAATTACAGAAATATAGCTGAATAATACAAAATATGGATGAGAATCCCTTCCTCTAGCTTTCCTAGAGAAGGGTTGGCCCTTTCCCTGGGAAACTAGCTCAGAAACAAGGGTCTTAAACCTGCTGCAGCAACTCTATGCAAAATGATGCAGTTCCTACAAGGGACTACGTTGTAGGAGAGAGGAATACTTTATCTTGCTACCAAGATGTGAAATAAGCTCATAAATCTTCCTAGCTTATCTCTCAAGAGAAGGAAGGAACCTTCTACTGAGAAATAGACCCGAAAGTGGTGTTAACAAACCTCCACTACAACACCCTACAACTCAGCAATATCCTGCTATAGAAATAATGGTGGGGCTAAATAATGGTGCTCTGCCTCAAGCCTAGATGTGGATCAATATGGAACAAACTCTGTCGAGAGGCTTCTCAAGGGAAGAGGTGGGATTCCCGCTTGGGAACACCCGGTGCTAAACAGCACTGCAACCCTGGTAAACAACAAGAGAAAGCCAAGTCTAAAAAGGCCAAGATCAACTGATTAAATGCAAAAACATCCCTAACAAATTCTCCAATCCTCTTCATATATATCAAGTTAACCTCTTCACATTGGGTCCCATCCATATGTGCCATCAATCCCATGCAAGTTGTCCTCCACCAAAACTGTGTTGTCCAAAGGAGGTTCAATGTATCTAGACAACTTTGTTGACTTGGTCAAAGTTGACTAAATCAACATGATCCTATCTCTTTTCACACCCAAGGGTGCTCAAATTAGCTTCTTATTCTTACTCCTTTCACATTAGGACTGTTATTGATTCTTCTAAAGAGGTTAATGGGCCTACCTACCCATTTATTCACCTACCTAGTGATAAAACAACTCTAATATTCCTTTTAGCTTGAAGGCTAAAATTTTGGAATATTACAGAAAGTTTCAATACACATATATGAAACTATATGGCTCATACAATGCTGGGATTAAATTTCTAAGCTCCCAAACACATTTTCAAGACAACTCAGAAAGGATTTCCTGAAATGTGCAAAAGTAAAAAAATGTCGGAATGCAACCCTAGGACTAAATATCAACTACAACTCAAGAACTCGATGAATATGGCTGTAGATAATACATATTATGAATGGATCTCCTACAATATATCTTTGAAGTGAAAGGTTGATCCAATCACTGAATATCTCATCCTTTGATCAAACCCCACAACACCTCACTGCAAATGCTCACTGAAATAAAGCAGTCAAAGAGGGATACTATGCTGTAGATGATGGGATATATGTTGGCCAAGTGCCAAGATCTGAAATATGCTCCAGAACATCCCTCACTAATCTCCCAAAGAGAATACTACTTCCTCCTCTGAAAAACTAGCTCCGGAAGTGGGTTTCTCAACCCTCCAATGCAACACCCTGCAACACAACACAATACTCTGTAGAAACTGCGCCGCAGCTAAAGAATGATCCTTGGCCTTAATACTGTATGTGGAAAATGAATTTCAATGCTCCCCCAAGAGGCCTCTCAAGAAAGGAGATGGGATTTTCGCTCAGGAACACCCAGTGCTAAACATCACAACAATCTCAACTGAACAACTGAAGAATGCACAATAGTCATATAGACCATAAAATCAATAATCAATAACATGCCTCACTATGGCTACCTTTCCCTCCTTATAAACAAGTGTGAGCCTTCTTACTTTTGGTCCCACGCATTAGGGTTTCCACCTTCAAGGAATCTTCCTCCCACTATCACTGCGTTGTCTATATTGATGAGCTACTCCATCCATACCAGTGTTGTTGACTTGGTCAAACTTGACCTTGTCCACATATATTTGCCCCTGTTCACATATGAGGGTGCTAGATCCAGCTATTATTATCATCCCTTTTCAAAACAAGAGGGATTTTATGCCTATTTAAGATATGTATGGGCCTCCTTACCCATTTATTCATCTAACTAGGTGCTGAAAACAAAATTAACATTCCCATTAGCTGAATGCTAATTTAGGAATATTACATTGCCAATGGTTTTATCAGACATCCCTGAATCTCCCCTCTATTAAAGGGATAGTCGGTTGGATTCTTTAAAGCTTCTTGAGGGATGATGCAAGGATGTTCCCTCTACATGCTTCTCTACATTATAATGGTAGATGAACTAAGTCAATCCCTCACGAAGGAACTCAACAATGGAAAACAGGGAGGCATCCTCATTTCTAGGGGAGTGAAACCTTTCAATCACTCCCAGTTCACTGATGACACCATCCTACTAGGAGGAGCCTCAAATACCATAGACAGAAGATTCAAGAAAAATACCTGGAGGTATCAAGATGCGAGGTGCCATATCTATGGGTGGAACTGCTCCAAGGACACAATGTCGACCATTGCCAAAATCCTGACCTTCCCAAGTGGTATAAACTGGAAATTATTCACTTACCTACGAATTCCTATTGCAAAAGACAAAACCCCCAAATCAACATGAGAAATATTCTTTGACAATATCAAAAATAAATTTGAAAACTGGGGAACTATGTGGCTAAACTTGGTGGGAATATTTGTCTTTATCAAATCATTTTTGTCGACTCTTCCCTTGTATTAGTGCTCAAATCTTCTAGACCCCAAAGGAGTGGCTAATCAACTCAGCAGAATGATTCATAAATTTCTTTGGCAATGAGGCAAAGGAAATGAACTCGAATTCCATGTTAAGATTTTACGGCAGAAATAATAAATATTTACTAAGAGAAATAAATACAAAGAGGCCAGCAACAAATCATAAACATAAACACAAATGTTTATCCAGGAAAACCCCAAATCCGGGGAAAAACCCAACTAATGAAATTTCATTAACCATTGGCCAAAACCCTGGCCAATCCGGCCATGTGAGCCTTCACCACTCACCTCCAGGCCTCTCCTTACAATGAAATCTTCCAAGCCTTTTTATAGGCTCCATTACATGCAATACCATGGGCAAAAACCATGGGTGCACAAAATCATGTGCCCCAAAACCACTACTATTTACCCTAGTCAACTTTGACTCTATCCTGAGTCAAGTTTACCTAACAATTCCCCCCTTAAACTTGACTTGGGGATTATTGACTAAATCCAGTCAAACCTGCTAGATGAGACAACCCTGCTCACTCTAGCTCTTTCCCCCTCAAATTTTTACCCAGGGTAATTGTTAACTTGACATTCCCCCTATCACCTAGTTCTAACCTAGACTTTACCAATGATTTACCTAGGGGTACACATGCTATACCAGGTCTTACAAAAATATGCCCATTTACATGTAATAAAATTAACTCCATTATATATATATATATATATATATATATATATATATATATATATATATATTTGTTTCATTGTTGCTATTCTTTGAATGACCATTCTCTACATTCATTCATGATGTCCTCTTTGGAGAGGACATCATAGTTGTACATGAATCTGCCCATCAACTGCAATAAAAGAAGTTAATCTTTCATGAGCCTTTCCAGCACCTCGTTGTGCATTTTTTGCAATGCTATGATCTTCACCAATTATGTAACTGCAACCGTCCACAAAACCAATTAACCGTTGCAATATGTTCTCCACGCTATGCTCACCTTTGTCCAGATCTCAATTACAACTCTCATGGGCCATAATGTGCTTTAAAAAAAATATGTCAGTGCTGCATTGTGAGGGAATCATTTTTTTTCTTCCAGAGGATGTGACACTGCATTGCTTAAAACACCTATCGCTTTGCGCATATTCTTATCGGCAATATCGTAAATATCAAGCATTGTTCCCAAAGTCATTTTGAGAGCATGCTCCATGCGCATCTCTAACACAGGATTTCCATCCTCAATGCAACCATACATTAAGTAATTCAGGTCATGATGCAGCCGAGATGACTGGAGGCACAATCCCAAACCTTAGCACCATTGTCAAACCCGCAACTTCTTCGCGGAATTTTCCTCCTTGGCCTTGTCATTCTCCTCCTGCTTTCACGCATCGATTTCCTTGCTGCCCTAGTTGAATCTCTGCATCCAAGCATAATTCATGCCTTGGAGCCCTGATAATATCTTGTGAACTATGCGTATTTCTGTGGCTGTCATCCTCGCACATTTTTCATTGTTGTTCATTCCTTTGGAAATGTGAATGAGCCCATTTGAGGAAACAGATCAAGCGTTGCACATCATATAACCAGAGCCACTTACTGACATCATTTATGAAACCTCTCCCCATGCGATTAGAACCCTTGACATTTGTCCATGGCCTTCTTGGAGGACACTCAGTCATTGACCTGGTCGGCATGAGAGGGAGGAGCAACAAGAGTGAATTCTCTTTTCTCTCTAGCCTTACTAACCCAACTGCCTCCTCTGACTGCTACTCCTAGAGCTCGATCATTGGACCTGTTAGGTGCATTCATTTCTATGGAAGAGAAAGTAGTGGTGTCGAGCAGAGGGCGGGATTGACACCCATAGCCAATACACATCAGCATAACTTCTACAGGTTTTTCCGTGGCCACTTTCATTTTTCACTGCCTTTGCCAGCGTCTATTCTCATCGCTCACACTCCTATGATAGAGCCCATATCTCATAATGGGAAACCTCATATTCACACATAACACTGATCTTAAAAACAAACAATGAGATTTCCTTGTTGAAGTTTTGGTTTGACGCTCGTAATTTCCTCATCGGAGAGCGAGAATGATCCACCGAAATTTTTGCTATCTCTCCATTGTAGCTTACAGAGCCAACTTTACCACGGCCCTCATCAGATCTATGTTGATCCAAAATCTTAATTGGTCCAAACGCCTTTAGCAAAGCAGCCCTTGTAGTTGCAGGATCTCATGAACATATGACAAAAATAACTCAAGGACTCAATGTTTGCTTCCATGTTTGTTTCTACATCTGTAATCATATCTCCATTCACAGGCCCATAAAACCCTTGGCAACAAAAGCGTCCCTCTGAAGCCAAATATGGCTCCGATACCATTTGTTAAGATTTTACGGCAGAAATAATAAATATTTACTGAGAGAAATAAATACAAAGAGGCCAGCAACAAATCATAAACATAAACACAAATGTTTATCTAGGAAATCCAAAATCTGGGGAAAAACCCAACCAATGAAATTTCATTAACCATTGGCCAAAACCCTAGCCAATCCAGCCAAGTGAGCCTTCACTGCTCACCCCCAGGCCTCTCCTTACAATGAAGTCTTCCCAGCCTTTTTAT
Organism: Pinus albicaulis; assembly: GCA_034641835.2. Lineage (NCBI taxonomy): Eukaryota > Viridiplantae > Streptophyta > Pinopsida > Pinales > Pinaceae > Pinus > Pinus albicaulis. Next base: position 1,284,220,068 of record CM076582.1, on the reverse strand, counting down.
AGTCTCCATTACATGCAATACCATGGGCCAAAACCATGGGTGCACAAAACCATGTGCCCCAAAACCACTAATATTTACCCTAGTCAACTTTGACTCTATCCCGAGTCAAGTTTACCTAACATTCCGTATGGTAAATTGGCAAAAATTCCAGGCCTCCAAGCTCTCGAGAGGTCTAGACATTTGATACCTAATGTTGTTCAACAAATCCCTTTGGGGGGGGGAATTAGTTTTGCATATCTTCTCCAACCCTTCGGGCTGGTGGTATTCAGCTATGATTAAGAATTATCTAGCCAATAGTAAACCAAATAGACTATATTCTCTGCAATGGACCACCAAAGGCTCGCCCATATGGAGACTTTGTAGGGAAGCTACCCCCCTCATCCTCACCAACCTCTCTTGGCAGGTCAAAAACAGACAAGATATTGCAATCTAGGAAGACAACATTGATGATAAAAGACCTATCAAGGCCAAGGCAAACCTCCAAGCTCTATGTCATTGGTATAACAACAACTGCCTCCACACTCTCTTCGATATGTATTTACTAGTATGATGACGGAAGGTGGAAGGGCTAGACTCTAGCTAACAAGAACCTCCCTTGCCATCTAGTGGACCAGAAAACCACTCTCCTCTCCATTCTTCAAGGATATGTACCTTTGCACTAGAATAACAAGGACTCAAGAAGTTGAACTTACTCCAAAATAGGATACAAGGTTAAAACAGCCTACCACCACCTTAGAAAGGACCCCCCAGTGCAACAAGATTCCAAGCTATGGAAAGCTATCTAGAACAAGGACAGTATTCCCAAGATCAAATTTTTACGTTGGGAAGTAGCCCACAAAAAAATTTTGACTGTAGAGAATCTTCAAAGAAGGGGCATCATTGGGCTGTCTAGATTTTCTTTATGCCAAGTGGAAGAAGAGACAATTGAACATTTATTCTGTTGGGTATGTGTTATATTCTTTCCATGACTAGCCCCATGCACTGTACATTGCGTCGGACACAACAGGGGGGTCACAAGGGGGGTGGAAGCCCCCCCTGTCGAGGTCCCGGGCAGCGCCCCGGCAAAATTTTTTTTGGTGTGCGGACCCACCCATGTTTTGTGCATGATTTTGCACATGGTTTTTGGGTACGAAGGTTTTCGGCCCCTCGTATTTTGTAGATCCGATCAAGGGAACTACAGTTATGTTCTAATCTAGGGTTAATGGATTGGGGATAATGTATGCTTCGAGATGTATATATATGTGTTGTAACACTAAAAGGAAAATAATGAAAAATCAAGTTGGTCGTCCCAATTTGGGATCCAGGGAAAAATCTCTGTGTTTATCTGTTTTATGTTTTATGCACTCGCTATTGTTTATTTTCTATTATAAGATTCATGTGTAGATAATTTATGTTCAGGTTCAAAACCCACATTTGATATCAGAGCCGTTTCGGCTTCAAGGGGATGCCTTTGCTGCTGAGGGTTTTTTACTCGGGCCTGAGGTATACCCTATTCAGTGGGAGATCTGCAGGATGGATTCTTGCGGTGAAAGAATATGGTAATTGGTGGAAAGATAGAGATCGAGAAATTTAATGGTCAGATTTTTAAGTTGTGCAAGCTCAAGATGGAGGATCTGCTGGTGGATAAAGATTAGTGGATCGCGGTAGATCCAGGTACTAAACCAATGGAAATTTCATATGAAGACTGGAATAAACTGGATCGAAAGGCTAAGAGCACAATACGGTTGTGTGTCTCAGATTCAATATTGTTGAATGTATATGGGGAAGCTATGGCGAAGAATTTGTGGGAAAAAATTGGGACTTTGTACGAATCTAAGTCTCTGGTGAATAAGTTTTTCCTGCGAAAAAAGCTGTATAACCTGAGGATGAAGGATGGAGACTCGGTGACAGAGCATCTGAACACCTTCAATACTATGGTAAGTCAGCTATCATCTGTTGATATTAAAATTTCAAATGAAGATAAGTGCATTAGTTTCTTGTGTTCTCTACTAGACTTGTGGGACAATCTGGTTATTGCAATAGGTAGCAATACAACTACCTTGAATTTTGATGACATTGTCTCAGCCTTGATTTCAAAGGAAATGAGACGGAGAAATATGGAGGGTCAAAATGGAGATGCCTTATCTGTACGAGAAAGGTCCCGAAATAGAAACAAGAATAAGGTTTCGAGTGGGAGATCTAAATCTCCTAGAAAGTTTGTAAAGGTGTGCTAGAAAAGCAGAAAGGAAGGACACTACAAAAAGGACTACAGATCTAAAGCTCCTGAGAAAGGAAAGGGATCTGATGATGCTCCTTCTGTAGAGACAAAAACCACCTCAGATGAAGGTGGGGATGTTTATTTGGCTTCTTCTTCAAATACACATGTAGATCATGAGTCATGGTTGATTGACTTTGGTGCATCCTTTCACTTCACTCCTCATAGGGAGTGGTTCTGCAAGTATGAGAAATATGATGGCGGCGATGTATTCCTAGGGGATGATAGGAAGGCCAGAATAGTTGGACGTGGAAAAGTCAAGTTGAAGCTGCAAGGTGGAAGGATTAGAACACTTCCTGGTGTTCTAAATATTCCTGCATTGGCCAGAAATCTGATTTTTGTAAGCAAGATGGATGATGCGGGTGTAAAAATAGTGTTCGAGAAAGATGCATGAAAGATGGTTTGGGGAGGACTGGTATTAATGTGGGGAGTTCGGACTATAAATCTATACAAGCTACAAGGTAGCACTATTATTGATGGGTGTAATAGTTTTGTGGTTCCTGAAAGTGGAGCGGAAAGCCTAGCTGTCTCTGGAGAAAAGACCATGCTATGGCATCAAAGGCTTGGACATATTGGAGAGAAGGGCCTTCGGATACTGCATAGAAATGGTATGGTATAAGGTATGTATAATTTCTCTCTGTATTTCGATTTCTGTGAACATTGTGTATATGGGAAGCAGAATCGGGTGAGTTTTCCTTTTGGTGCTAAGAGGGCAAACAAGATATTAGAACTTGTGTACAGTGATGTGTTTGGACCTGTGTCAGTTCCATCACTGGGAAATTCTGTGTACTATGTTTCATTCATAGATGACTTCTCAAGGAATACATGGATATATTTCTTGAGGAATAAATCTGAATTCTTTGACAAATTTAAAGAATTTAAGGCTCTGGTGGAAAACCAGACAGAGAAGAAGATAAAGGCGTTGAGGACAGATAATGGTGGGGAGTTCTGCAAGAAGGAATTTGAAGAGTTCTGTAAGAAGTGTGGTATAGCACGGCAGAAGACTACTCCATACACACCTCAACAAAACGGAGTTGCAGAAAGAATGAACAGAACACTGATGGAAAAGGCAAGAAGCATGCTCAGTGGTATCGGGTTAGGACAAGAATTCTGGGCAGAGGCAGTGGAGACTGCATGTTACTTAGTTAACAGATCACCTTCATCGGCGTTGGAGGATAAGACTCCACATGAGGTATGGACTGGTAAGAAACCCTCTCTTTCACATCTAAGGGTATTTGGATGTGATGCATATGTACATGTTCCAAAGGAGAAAGGACCAAGTTGGATAATAAATCTGAAAGGTGCATCTTTATTGGGTATAAGAATGGTTTAAAAGGTTACAAGCTTTGGAACCCGGAAACAAGGAAGGTTGTGTACAGCCGAGATGTGGTGTTTAGAGAGGTGAAAGATGTTGTTAAACATGAAATCATACCAAAGGAACCTGAGAAGATAGAGTTTGAGCTAAAGGAGTATGAATTAGACTCTACAGTAGAAGAAGATTCAGAAGAGGAAGAGCTACAAACTCCAGCTTTGAGAAGATCAGTTCGAGAAAGAAGGCAACAAGAAAGGTATAGTCCATCTGCTTTCTGTTCAGGTTTTGCCTTAACTATAACTGATGATGATCCCAGAACTGTTAGGGAGGCAGTAGATTCAGAGGATGAAAAACTCTGGAAGGAGGCCATGGTTGATGAAATGGCATCCTTGCACAAAAATGAGGCATGGGATCTGGTGGAGTTGCCAGCTGGAAGGAAGCCCATCGGGAGAAAATGGGTGTTTAAAAAGAAGATGAATGTAGAAGGCAAGGTGGAGAAATACAAATCTCGGTTGGTAGCAAAAGGTTATTCCCAGGTGCCGGGAATTGATTTTGGTGATATTTTTTCTCCTGTTGCCAAGGTTACTTCTATTAGATTACTTTTATCTGTTGCTGCTGCATTTGATTTTGAGATAGAACAGATGGATGTGGAGACAACATTTCTTCACGGGGATCTAGAAGAGGAGATCTACATGAAGCAACCTGAAGGCTTTATGGTGAAGGGTAAGAAAGAACTGGTATGTGGGTTGAAGAAGTCTCTGTATGGGTTAAAACAGTCACCAAGGATGTGGTATCAGAAATTTGATACCTATATACGGGGACTTGGCTTCACCAGAAGCAAGGAGGATCACTGTGTTTATTTTAAATTAATTGGTGACCGTGTTATTTATTTGGTCTTGTATGTGGATGATATGTTGTTGATTGCAAATGACAAAGAAATTATCCAATATTTGAAGACCCAACTGTTCTCCAAATTTGACATGAAGGATCTTGGTGCTGCAAACTATATTTTGGGCATGGAAATTAAGAGAGATTGGGCAAAGAGGAAGCTCTGGTTAAACCAGAGGAAGTATTTCAAGACTATATTGCAGAGGTTCAATATGTAGAATAGTAAATCGGTGAATGTTCCTATTCCTGTAGGTGTTAAGCTATCTGCTGAATAGTGTCCCAAGACATAAGAAGAAGAGGAGGATATGTCCCTTGTTCCATATGCAAGTGTAGTGGGTAGCTTGATGTATGCAATGGTCTGTACTAGACTAGACATTGCACATGTAGTGAGAGTATTGAGTAGGTTTATGTCAAACCCAGGGAAGGAGCATTGGACAACAGTGAAGCGTGTTTTCATATATTTACGTGGCACTAGTGATTATGGCTTGTGCTACCAAGGAAGACCAGGATTGGAAATAATGTTGGACATTCGTGGTTTTGTTGATGTAGACTGGGCTGGAGATCTGTACCAAAGAAGATCTACAAGTGGGTATGTGTTTAGCCTATTTGGAGGCACAGTCAGTTGGATGAGTAAAATACAGTCTGTAGTGGCTCTTTCAACTACAGAGGTAGAATACATGGTAGCCACTCATGCAAGCAAGGAAGCAGTTCGGTTGCAGAGATTGTGTTCAAGTATGGGGTTGGTACAACAAGCTATAACGATAGACTATGATAGCCAAAGTGAAATTTTCTTGGCTACAAACCCTGCTTATCATTCAAAGACAAAGCACATTGATGTTCAATATCACTTTGTTAGAGATATGGTTGAGGCTAAAAGGGTGTTGCTGGTAAAGGTGGACACTTTGAAGAATGTTGCAGATGCATTGACGAAGTCTGTGAGCACTCAGAAGTTCTCTTGGTGTATAGAAACAATGGGTGTTGAAGAATTGGCCCAATGACTAAGCTCTCCTATGGCCCCCTGCGGAAAGAAAACAACAAGTGGGAGAATGTTGGGTATGTGTTATATTCTTTCCACGACTAGCCCCACACGCTGTATGTTGTGCCAGGCACAGCAGGAGGGTCATAGGGGGGGTGGCAGCCCCCCCTGTCGAGGTCTGGGGCAGCGCCCTGACAAAAAAAAAATTGGTGTGCAGACCCACTCATAGGCGGACCCACCCATGTTTTGTGCATGATTTTGCACATCATTTTTGGGCACGATGGTTTTCAGCCCCTGGTATTTTGTAGATCCAGTCAAGGGAACTACAGTTATGTTCTAATCTAGGGTTAATGGATTGGGGTTTATGTATGCTTCGACATGTATATATATGTCTTGTAACACTAAAAGGAAAATAATGAGAAATCAAGCTGGTCATCCCAATTTGGGATCCAGGGGAAAATCTTTGTGTTTATCTGTTTTATGTTTTATGCTCTCACTATTTTTTATTTTCTGTTATAATATTCATGTGTAGATAATTTATGTTCAAGGTTAAAACCTACATATTCTTCCACTATGACTATACCAAGATAATGTGGAAAACTACCTACTCTGAAGTAATATAGATTAGGAATATTCCCTCCTCCTTCCTGGGCATGTTCCACTCATGGAAAGAGGCATGTCCAAGCTCCGTTTTGTCCAAAACTCCTGTGAGATGCTTCTGGATGACTCTCCCCAAGTTCTTACGTTGGGAAATATGGCTATCCAGAAATGAGTCCATCTTCTAGAACAAGCTTCCCACATCCCCCCAAACAGGAACCAAAGCCCGTCATCTGCTCTTGGAAGTTATATCCCACCATCGGTGGAAGAAAGGATATATGGAAGGACTAACGGATGTGGAACTGAGGTGGATCAATATCATCACCATCAACATCAAAAACTTAAGTCCCACTCCCAGACCATTAGGAAGAGGGTCTTGGAAAATCCATCTCACTCGAGAATAAATCAACAAGTGGATCAACGACATAGGAAGGACGGTTTTATTTTTCTATGGTGCCTCGAACGGCAATCTTGGGTCAGCAGGAGAAGGGGGGATGTTGCAAAGCCCCGAAGGAAAAAATAGAATAGAGTTCACATGGTGAATAGGGACAAAAAAAAAAATTAGGTTGAACCGATGGCTCTCTGGAAAGTGCTAGGGCTAGCTCTAAGGAACAACATTAGAGACCTCCACATCAATGGAGATTCAGCCTGAGAAATATGGAACATCCTAGCCCTGAAAAGGGCACAATGAAGCACAAGACCAGGATCTGGAACATCATCAAAAGATTTATCCTACATTTCGAAATTCTATCTCCCTGGCATGTGAAGCAGGATCTAAACAACATGGGGGACAAACAAGCAAATCAGGGAGTAGGGCTTCCCCCAATTCATCTCAAAATAGGGGATGAAATCGAGATCCACCACCTCCCCTAGAGTCAATGGAAAATAACCCTAAGAAGACCAAGGCCAACTTCTAAAAGATCCAAGAGCTCCTAAATTCTCACGACTGAAGTCGCATCTCCCACTCCCTTGTTGCTACCCTATGCGAGTCATCTCTGCATGACATATGGTGGAGCTGGATCACCCTAATTGTAACCTCCCATCACGTGGCTGACGGTGCAGTAGATCAAATCATACCACTGGAGGGAGAATTCACAACCACCAAGGATATGAAGAACATCATAAGTAAGTGTCGACTCCAAATGCAAGCATGCAATAGGGATAAGGTTTGTAGAGCATTGAACTTTCTCGGGAAAAGGTATGACCAAGGTAGGTCGGGAGATTACACAATTTTGATCCTGAGACACAAGAAAATGGATGGTCTCCCCTACCATCAAGATCATTCCTCCAGCACGCAGATGGGAGACTTAGGCAGAGCCTTATTAGGGAGTGGACGAAACCACACCAGGAATCCCTTTTGTGTGTTGTTCATGAGCGAAACCGGTAAAAAACTCAGGATTATTTTCCAAGAAAGGAATTTCAACATGATCACAGGGGACTTGGGCACAAGAAACTTTAGAATCAGTCATCTCAGCAGCATGAAGGAAATGGACCCTTGGAACTAAAATCCAGACTCCCCCTCCGACCCGCCTCTAACAGTGGAAGAGATTAGTAGTCAGCAAGAGGCCCAATTGGAACACCTGCACATAAATATAAATAACCTATTGTTCAATATAAGAGACAAAGGAAAAGCTATGGCAGACAGGATGATATTGCAGGAGAGCGGACTCACAAAGCAGGAAAAATGGATGATCTGTCGCAGGAGCGAGGTTGAAAGGCTTCGCCAGCAGGTGGAGAAAGAGGACAAAGGCAAGCAGATCATAACAGCAATGGACCTACTGAAAAAAATGGACTCATGCACCTACCCTGAAGTAGACTGGTGTAATAGAGAGCCCAACAGCCATTATCAGTGTCGCCTAGACAAAGAGGACAGGAATTGTCCCGACATCCCGGGTTATAGCCATTTCCACTAATTTTCTTTGATGAAGTTTTACAATTTTACTTTTAGGGGTATACCATAGGGTCTGTAGTATATCTAGGAAGGATAGAAATCCTGGAGTAGCTAATAAAAGAAATTTTGAAGCAATTATGTGCTTCATTTTTGTAACAAGCTCTATATCTGAAAGACTGAAACGATATGTAAGATTCTGTAGTTGGACAAGAATCCAGCGACTTTGATTTTGAATATAAAAAACATACCCGTTGTTGTTAAACAAAAAAAAGGGATCATTATAGTATGAAATACTTTTTAGAACAAATATTATATTCAAAAGAGTAGAAAAAATGGGCCATAAATATGTTTGCTTATGACTTTGAAATCATATACAAAAAAGGGAAGAATTTTTTTTTTGCAGATGCACTCTCAAGAAAGGATGTGGATGTGGAAGCATTTCTTTGCGCCATTTATATTATCCAACCATATTGGCTAACTGAATCAACAAATGACTGGATGAATGAAGAAGAAGTGTGGTCATTCATTCAAAATTTGCAATAAGATCCCAGTACATCTGATACATTTATATGGAAAAATGATTCATTATGGTAGAAATATCACTTATATCTTTGTAATAATTCCCAACTCAAAAACAAAATATTCTTTTGGAATTGGACACTTCTCCCTTTGGAGGGAACTCAGAATTTGTAAATACTTACCACAGTGTTAAGAAGGATTTTTTTGGGATGGCCTTAAATATAATATTCAATTTTTTCTGGAAGAATGCTTGGTTTCCAATAAAATAAATTTCAAACAATTAATACCCTGGTTCTATTACAACCTTTATCCATTCCAAGTTCACATTAGGAGGAGTTTCCAATGGATTGTAGAAATTATATACAAGATGCACATATATATCTATATTCCCTTGATCTAACAATATTTATATTCTTGCTAAATACATAATCCTTCCACTGTTAATATTTTGCGGAAATTAAAATCAATTGCAAACACATGAAGCAATAAAAACAATCACACATAACACAGTTGTTCAATGGGAAATACTAAAGATAAAAACCCAAAATATCATATATTATGTATCAATTAGATCATGTAAAAATCTCATACAACGCTTAGTACATCAATATCTCAGTACAATCAAACGTCACACACAAATCAGAAGAAATCTACAAATCCATGCACTGATTTCTTGCCACCTGATAGCCTGCCTCCACTGCACAATCCCTGCTGGAGAATATCTCTGAATGAATTCAAATTACCCTTGCCTTGGCTGCGCAATCTTCATTGACATCTCCAATGTGTGCGTGGTGCAATCAATGCATCACTATAGTCACAACGGATAGTCTATCTTGCCCTTTCACCTACCTCTCCACTAGGTCTCCACTGGAATTGACATGCACTATAGTTAACTTTTTTATTTGCTCAGTTGATTAATGAGTTATTATTTGTGAATTAATTAAATAGTTAATTCACTCCACTCTCACTAGTGTATCGTTCAGTTAGACTAGATACAACTAGCTCAACTGATTTTAACTCGATTAACTGAGTTAAACTAAATAACAACTCGTGTAACTACCCTTCCAACTCTGTCATAACTTTTCCACTTCAGTTCTAATTGAGTCCTCCATGCATGAACCACTATTAAACCCTAGGAATTGTGTAATTCCTTTAGCCCACTGATTTTCCAAATCTGTACACTAAAATTAAGTGCTCCAAGAGAATAAGTTGATGTTTATTGTCAGATTATTATTAATAGCTAATAATAATCGACACTTCTATTTTTAGATCAACGATCTATAAATAGACTTCACCCAATATTCTAAAAATATAATTTCATCTATTTTTCCAACTTGACCAACCATACAAAAATAGCATCCTGCAACTTCTGAAATATGATCACCATGTCTAAAATAGACATAGTCTAAAAATAGACTTGCACCTAAAAATCGCCTGCGGGCCCACTTAGTGAAGGAAACACATTTTCACTAAGCTCATCATCCTAATAATAATCGACACTTCTATTTTTAGATCGAAGATCTATAAATAGACTTCACCCAACATTCTAAAAATAGAATTTCATCTATTTTTCCAACTTGACCAACCATACACAAATAACATCCTGCAACTTCTGAAATATGATCACCATGTCTAAAAATAGACATAGTCTAAAAATAGACTTGCACCTAAAAATATCCGGCGGGCCCACATAGTGAAAGCAACACATTTTCACTAATCTCATCATCTTGTTGAATCTCAACACTCCCTCTCAACAATGTAGGGATGATCCTTCATCCTGATCCTGTCTCTATGGTATTCGAATTTGCTCCTGGTGAGCACCTTCGTTAGAATATCTGCATCCTGATCCTCCGTAGGAATGTACTGAAGCAACATGATCTTTCACTACACAAAATATTTGATATGATGATACCGGATATCAATATGTTTAGATCTATCATGAAACACAAGATTAATTGAGAGTTTAATGCAACTCTCATTATCACAATTTATCACTATAGGATCTAAATGTGAACCGAGCAAACCAACCAGGATCTTCCTCATCCAGATAGCTTCACATGCAGCTTGATTTTCTGCCATGTATTCTTCTTTGAAATAAGTGACACAGATCCTTTTTTCCTGTTGTACCAAGAAACTTCTCTACACCTGATACTGAAAACCCCTCTTGATGTGCTCTTTCTGTCTATTGGGCTGCCTGCCCAATCTTCATCTGTGAAGCCATGCAACTTCACCTCATCTATCTTTCTGTACCATAAACCATACTCAGATGTGCCCCTGAGATACCTAGGGACATGCTTGCCTACCTTCCAAAAGAGCTTGGTAGGCTTAACCATCGCTTGTGAAAGCTGGTTCACCGCATAGCATATGTCTGGTCTTGTATTAACTAAATACATGAGTGAACCCACCAACTGTTGATAAACAATGGCATACACTACCTCTGTCGATGTAGCATCCTCTTTCCTCTAATTTCCTCGAAGAGGAGTATCGATAGGCTTGCAGCCTTGCATGTGAAACTTCTCCAGTATCTCTCGGGCATACTTGCCTTGAGAGACAAAAATTGCACCTACCCGCTGCCATATTTCAATCCAAGGAAATAATGAAGGAGACTAAAATCCTTCATCTCAAACTCCTTTGCAAGATATGCCTTGCATGAGTGTATCAACTACCCATCACCTGTTAGTATTAAATCATCAAAATAAAGAACAATGATTAAAAGCTTACCCTCCACCACAATTTGGTACAGGTTTTCATCCGCCTCACTCTTGGTGAAGCCAAGTCCAGTGAAATAGCTATCGATCTGAGTGTACCAAGCACGTGGTGCTTGCTTCAGCCCATACAACACTCTTTTCAGTCTGCACACATGTGACTCGCTGCTGAAGATCTCAAATCCTTCAATCTGCTCAATGTACACCTCTTCCTCGATGATCCCATTAAGGAATGAAATCTTCACATCCATCTGATGAATGTGCAAACCCATTTGCGCTAAGAGAGCAAGGATGGTACTTACGGAAGAATACCGTGCGACAGGTGAAGATTTTTATTCATAATCAATCCCCTCGATTGGTGAGAAGCCCCAAGCAAAAAATATTGTCTTATACTTCTCGATGCTCCCATTAGCAGCTTGCTTTACCTTGTAGATCCATCTTGATCCTACAACTGATTTTCCCTTTAGCCTTGGAACAATCTCCCAAGCACTGTTTCTAATAATGAAGTAATACTCCTCCACCATGGAATCTACCCATTTGGGCTCCTGCACTGCTTCTTCAAAAGAGGATGGCTCTATCACAATACACTTTCTCATAAGAGCCATGTATCCATTAAATCGACCAATTGACTGTCTATGTCTGCGCTGTGATGTAGGGACTCCTACATTCTGTGCCGCATTAAGCTTTAGTCTCTCAGCTTTTGTGGTACTCTTTATTCCTAGTCTGATGTTTGGTTTTGCATGAGTGGACTCCTCCACTCCATGAATCTCCTCCTGTGGCCGATCCAAATCTAGAGGCTCATCTTTGGGAACAAGAAGTTCCTCCTCTACATGCAAGTGTAGCTCCCTCTCAAGCATAGCTTGTGCAGCACCCACAATCATTCTATTCTTCCTCTTCACGACCCCATTTTGTTGTGGGTTATAAGGCACTAGAGTTCTGTTCGAATTCATTCTTTGCTACAGAAGTCTTTGAATCTGCCCAAGATATATTCACCACCATTATCACTCCATAGAGCTTTCACTTGCTTCCCCGACTCCTTCTCCACCAATTCTTTAAACTCACAGAAATTTGAGAATGTTTCACTCTTTTTCTACATGAATAAGATCCATCATCTACGAGAATATTCATCAAAAAATATAACATAATACCTATGTTTTGCTGTTGAAACAACCGAGAAAGTTCCACACATGTCTGTGTCAATTCTCTCCAGGATCACTGAAGCATAGTTCTCCTTCTCATGAAAGGTGGTCTTCACCAACTTACCCATATTACATCCCTTGCATTTATTTAACTGCGCAAGAGTACCCTTATGAATTATAGTAGAAATCTGCTGCAAAATCTTCAAAACGCCATGGTGGATATGGCCCAATCTCTTGTGCCATAAGTTGCCCTCATATTGTCTCACCACTTCTTCTGCTTTGCCCATCATTGCTTCACAGCCATCTACCTCCAGATTGTAGAGATTCTTAACTTGAATCCCTATCCTCTTGGTTTGACCCGTTGTTTTATGTCATAGGAAATATTTTCCCTCATTGAAAACAACGTCATAACCTCTTTCTTCCAACATTGTGACCGAGACCAAGTTCTTCTTTAGACCTGGAACATGCATAACATATTTCGACACAAATGGATTACCTAAATCCCTCTCAAAAGGTAATGGTCGCAATCCTGGTCACATTGTATCGACCATAGTCACCCATCTCTATATGCATTTGGAGATCCTTCTCCTCCAAGCCACTAAACAGCTCTTTGTCTCCTGTCATATGGAAAGACGCACCACTATCAAGATACCACACTGATCCCATAGAGCTTGAAACCAAGCATGTGATCAAAGAGAAATCAAGTTCACATTGCGAGGCTAAGGCCTCTCCAGTTTTATCTCCAACAACCTTCTTGTTCTTCTTCTTCTGTGGGAAGTTAGTGGAAAAATGCCCATGTTCGTGACTGTTGATCATGATTAGCCCTCTATTGATTTTTTGACAAGCAAGCAAGGGGATAAAATGTCTTTGAGCTTTCAAGGAGTTCATTCCCTCTGAAAAATCATCACCCTTGAAGCCTCCTTGTCCTTTTCCCTTTGATGAATCCTTACTGCTGTTCCCAGTTTTAAAGCCTCTCTGTTTTTGAAGAAAATGCCCAAAAGGCCTCCCTTTCCATCTTTTCTCATTCCCATTAAGCCTCTATTTTCCTCACCTTTTCTCCCCTTCTAATTCACCACTTACCCTCTAAATTATCCCATCTCCCCTTTAAACCTCACAAACACCCTTTTTTTGGCCAAATAACCCCTTTTCCTCTCTACCGTTACCCCTTTTTGGCCTTAAAATGCATTGAAAATAGGCCAAAAGTCCATATTTTTCATATAACAGGCTTAGCCCCTTTAAGGCCAACCCCCTTAACCACTTCCCCACATATACCCTGCGCCCAAGACCAAGCGCTAAAGACCCGGGTGCCAATCGGAATTGGAAGAAGCACGGGGCACATTCTTTGTTACAACTCGCTTTCCCCGATGCGATGTCTTTACACTGTAAGACTGCGGGTGCAATATTGACCATCGATCTATACAGATCTGACAGTAAACGCAAGTCCTATCACGCCACTCCTCTCTCCTATGTGAAACCTTCGATGATCATCTCCACTGTTGATTCACTGTTGGATCGGATGGCCATCGCACCATCGCTCCCATCGCAATCAGAACTTCTTGTTGTGTCGCCCTTCTGATCCCCCAATTGGCTGATTCCCAATTTGATCTAAGCCGTTGATCTCTCGATATCCAACGGTCCAGATCTCATCACTCCTCACTCATCGCCTCACCTTGCTACCCCATCTATTTGATATTTGCCATCGATCTTATTCTAGATTGGACGGTTGGCGCTCAATCGCACCGTCATTAATCGGAACTTCTAAATTGTGACACCCTCCGATCCCCCGATCGCAACCCCCTGCTGCAATCGCAACCATCGATCTTAAAAAAAATCCAACGGTTCATTTCTAATTGCCCTCCACCCATTCCAGGTCCCACATCATGGTCTCTGTTTCATTCATTTCCCATCTTGTTCTGAGTATTTGCCTGAAACCTTAAAGACTTGGAGATTTACACTAATGCATTATTTCTCTACCTCCACCATTTCCACCTTTCCTCCCGACCTTAAAATCATCCTTCACTCGCTCCCCTAGATTTCTTAACCATTTTATTTCATTATGCAGGGATTACATAGCGAAGAAAGTCACGTTGTCCCCACAGTCACGGCCACTATGGCTAAAAATGCAGAGAGGCCATTACAGCAGCGGTCAGAATAGCAAAAGAGATGGATTAGGAGGATTAAATGCTTTAATCCTTGTCCAAAAGGAAAGGACACAGTTGGAAGACTAAAGAGAACACGTAATAGCCATATCTGTGTTAGAAAATATACGGGATGTTTTTTCCAGATAGTACGCCCTTCCCACTAAAGCCTCCATGCCTCCTCGAGCCCAGAAACAATTAATTACACTGACAGAAGCTTCTTAAATACTATAAGAACCAGAAGTTATAGAGTATGGAGACCCACAAACCTTATATCCATGCCACTAATTCCAGAAGGTAGAACAGAGAGCCTTACAGCCAGAAAGGACTCCAAAGAAACATCAGAGGTCAGATATCGACCTAAAAAATACCCCTCAACCATATTATGAAATAAATATAGCAATGTAGTGCCATTAAGTGGTAGGGGCGTGGATGCTTCCTCCATGCTATCTTAATGAATCAATTAAATGTTCACCATCCACTCCTGTGACTCGCTTTTCTCCTATAAAACCCCCCAAGAACAGATTATGTGGGGTTCCAGTTTTCAGAAAAATATGCTTTGAGAGAATTTTGTATGCATTTTTTTGAAGCTTTAATATGAATGCAAAGAGCCCGTTGGGTTTCAGTGATGAGGAGTTCTATCTTTAATGAAGATTCTGGTCTTGGTGCTTTACAGTTCGTAAATCTTCCTTATGTGTTATAGTTTAGCTGCTCATTTAATTCACATCCATTTATCTTATATCATGTTCTGGAATGCGAGTGGCTCACTAGTTTTTGGTATGAATTTATCCTAATTGATGCTCATGCTAGAACCTGTCAAGCGCTTTAAATATGGCTCAGGCGTGATATAATATTTAATTTTCCACTCCAACCATACTTCTGCTATATTAGCTTCTATGGGATGTTATTTTTAAAATGCTATTGTCATGTATGGATTCTTAATTTTGTAAGCCCATTACATTTTGTTATTTGTTCCTGGATATCATCCCAATGATAGTTAGTATTATCTCAATCTTTCATATGCAGTAAACACCTTCTGATTATTCATCTCTGTGAGGTATTTTAGAACCCAGCCCTCTTTACAGTAAACTACTTTTGAGTTGTCTAACAAATTTGTATTAGAGTTTCACACTTTGCCTCTGCATTATTTATTTCCCTGTGTCAAGTTTCTGAGAGTTTTGGTCCCATTCAAATTAACCTTCATATTTACAAGATATAGCATGAGATCCTTTTTCTGATAACTTCCCATATTATATCATAAGCTCCTTGCTGTATAAGATGTCCTAGGCACTGGTATTTCACAACTCAAGGCTGTCTCTAGGATCCACAACATATTTTTGGTGCTGTTGTCGGGGAAGCGAAGTTGAGAAAAGTTAAATCCCTGGGCCTCGAAAAAACCTTATTCACTCTTCAAATAGGTGAGCATGGAGAGTTGATAGTTGTAGATCCCTCACCTTGGTGACTCCACATTCATTTATCAGATAAATTTACTTGCAGTCTTGGCTCCTCATAAGCCACACCTGAGGTCAGATACGTCTCAGTCAAAGATACCTTCTGTGTCTGACCCAGAGAAGATCCTACATAGGAGGAGTTGGAGGGAAAGACAATCAGTCCATACTGAGATTCTTGAATTCTCTCTAGAAGAATTTCCATCCTCCTCCTCTCAAGTTTCCCAAGTGAAATGTCCCGAATCCATTGTGGAAGATACCGACTACTACTCAGATAGTCCACCCCGGGGAGGTGTCTGAATTAAAGACGACTTTCACCCTAATCCTGAGGTTGAAGAGGTCAAGGAAGTCACCGAAGTATCTGCTATTAACAACCCATTTTTCCAGTCCACACCTCAAGTTGTTGTCCAATACATTCCTATTGTCATTCATACTTCACTTCCACCTCCCCCTCCTCCTTTTATGCATCATATTCTTGCACTACCTCCACCTCTTCCAATGGCCAATGCTCCTGGTTTCTTGTTGAATAAATATGCCCCCCTGGCACTACCCCAAGTGTTGAATGATATGCCACAGGATTATTTGAAGATCTTACCCCGTTTCAATGGGGAAAATGGGATTGAAGCTCAAAATCATCTTGAGGTCTTTTTCTCCTTTGCAGAGAACTTTAATGTGGAACACCTAGATGTAGTCCTAAGACTGTTTGTGCAATTTGTTGATGGAGAAGCCAGAAAATGGTTTAAGACATTAGGAGACCGTTCCATCACCACTTGGGAAGGAATGGAAGATACTTTTCTCAAAAAATGGGGAGAGAGGAAAGGTCATGGACATTGTCTTACTGAGTTTAACACACTCAAGAAAAGACATAATGAAGGGGTGTCAGAATTTATCAAGAGGTTTAACAAATTTTATTTGAGCCTTCCTGCTAATATGAAACCTCATCAAACTACTGCTAAAGTTATGTTCGTAGCATCTTTTGACTCAAAATTCAGTTTATCTCTGAGAGAAAGAAATCCTGCTACCCTGGATGATGCTCAGACAGATGCACTAGAGTTGGAGGCAAATTTCACCTCCACTGGTAAATCAAAGGGAAAGCTAGACCAAGATGCTAGAAGGAAAGGAGAAGAGGTGTCTACTTTTAGCCAAGATAGAGACTCAACTGATAACAAAATTGAATAAATGAACAAAATGATTAAGAATATTTCAAGTAAGTTGGTCAAGCTTGAACTAGAGGCCAAGAATTCATCCTCCAAGAATTTCCAGAATGCTCCAAACAGGGGTTACAATCCTCAGTATAGGAAGCCACCCTTGCAAATACTACAAAGGGAACGGAAAGAGCAACAAGATCAGATACCACACCCGCTGTACTTGGAAGGTCAGGTAGATGGTCCCACTGAAGACACTGCCTATGAAATAGAAGATGCATATCTTGCTTTTTCGAATAGTGATGAAGTAGAATGCCCCTTGCAAGGAAGTGATGGAACTGAGATCTTATTACAAGAAGAAGAAGAGAAGGCTAGGGGCACAGAAGACCCAGAAGTTAATGACTATTGTAAGAAGTTTGTTGATTTCATGCAAGCACAGTTCAATAGAATATATGACCTCAGATCTTCTAGGAAGAGGACTCGTACTCAAGATCAAGAAGAAGAGCCACTTCAGAAGGAAGCATCTCCTCAGAAGGAGACAACAGTGAAAAAGGTCACATACAAAGGTAAGAGGCCTCTAAATGAATCTTTGCAGTCTAATGATCAAATTCCTTCCTCTTAAAAAGTAGTCACTCCCCCTAATACCAAGTTTGTGTCAAAAGAAGCCAAACCCTTGGCCGAAAATAAAGAGTCAAAGCAGGTCGCAATAGAAAAGTCCTCTCCTGCCTTTAGTCTACAAAAGGAGCTTGAGAAGATCAAAATCCCAGTTCCCTTGACTGAATTGTTGAAGCAGCCTGCATATCAGTCCCAGGTCACCTCTTTCATGCTCCCTCCATAAGTAGCACATATCCCAAATAGTCTCAACCTTCAAGAAGAAATACCCATGGTTGTGTTTGGCCCCCACGTTGAGGAATTAGATTCTTCTACTCCTCCTTTCTATGTGTCTCTAGTGATTCATGACCTGCTATTACATAACTATATGTTAGATTCGGGAGCCTCCCATAATCTATTACCTCTGTCAGTCATGGAACAACTAGGATTACAAATCACCCGTCCATACAAGGACCTCTATTCATTTGATTCCAAAAGAGTTAAATTCCTGGGTATGATCAAGGATTTGGTGGTCAATT
This sequence comes from Pinus albicaulis, assembly GCA_034641835.2. Taxonomy (NCBI): domain Eukaryota; kingdom Viridiplantae; phylum Streptophyta; class Pinopsida; order Pinales; family Pinaceae; genus Pinus; species Pinus albicaulis. The sequence continues at coordinate 1,284,201,926 of CM076582.1, read as the reverse complement.
TGGCCCAAATCCCAACAAAAAGTGTGGTGATGGACATCATGGTGGCTGACATCCCAGCTCGCTTCGGCATGTTACTGTCAAGGTCCTGGGGAACTAAAATTGGTGGGTCAATCAATTTGGACTTAACATATGCTACTATCCTGGTTTTTGGTGGCCAGGAGAGGAGGTTGTACGGGGAAACCAAATTTGTCAAGATGGTTACTAAGGCTGAAAATTTAGTTAATTCTCCATTTTATAGCAAGGAAAGTGATTTCTCATGTTTGATTCTAAAAGAAGATCAAGATTATGCTCAAGAACCATCATTCTTCCAGATCAAGACCGAGCCGCCCTTAGAAAGTCACGAAGCAGGAATATTGACACTTCATTTTGATGGAGCAAACTCCAGAGAAGGTAATGGGCCTAGAGTATTATTGATTTATCCTACTGGCCAATGGGTCCCACTGTCTTGCAAGCTAGAATATGAATCCACTAATAATGTGGCTGAGTACAAAGGACTTCTGTTAGGGTTACAGATAGCCAGGAGCATGAACATACAGAGTTTAAAGGTTTTGGGAGATTCGGAACTGGTGGTTAGACAAGTGAAGAATCAGTGCCAAACCAAACATCCTAGGATGAGGGCTTATAGGAAAAAAGTTTGGGACCTGGTGGAGAATTTTTTCTTGGCATTTAATATTCAGTTCATGCCCCAAGAACAGAATAGGATGGCAGGCTCCCTTGCAATGGCTGCCAGTACTTTTCGCCCACCTCAAAACCCTCTCTTAAGATATGAAATTGAGGTGTGTTACCAGCCATCAATCCCATAAAACATCAAGCACTGGTAGGTGTTTGAGGATGAAGAGCAAGTGAAAAGATTTATGGAAACAATCAAAGAATTCTCCAACATGGAGATTGATGCTTGTGAAGAAGAAGAGGCTGAGGATATTTCAGAAAATAAATGGGAAGAAAAGGTGGCTGGCCATATAGTTTTGCAACTAAAAGGAAATGTTATACCCTTAGGACTAGTGCCCTTAGAAATATTGTTTGACAAGAGCGATGTCCCACTGCAGCCGAACAAAGTTGTGGAGGAAAATCAAGTAGAAGATCTTAACCTTGTTACCGATGATGACCCCAAAATTGTGAAATTATCCAAGGAGGTCCTAGAAGAATATAAAGAGCCATACCTAAAATTATTTTAGTCTTATAAATATGTGTTTTCATGGTCTTATCAAGACTTGAAAACCTTTGATATCGGCATCATGCAACATAAAATCCCTTTGAAAGGAGAAGTGAAGCCACACAACCAGAAGCTTAGACAAATTAATCCCCTGCTGCTTCCCTCCATTGAGAAATAAATCAAGAAACCGTTGAAGGAAAAAATCATTGTGCCATTGAGGTATTATGAGTGGGTAGCAAACCTTGTCCCTGTCTGGAAAAAGAATGGAGAAATAAGGCTATGTGTTGATTTCCGAAATTTAAACCGAACATCCTTGAAAGATAATTATCCACTTCCCAAGATGGATCACATCCTACAGAAAGTGGTAGGAGCTTCTTGAATGTCGATGATGGATGGATTCTCTAGTTACAATCAGGTGGTTGTACTACCAGAAGATCAGAAGAAGACTACCTTTACCACTCCTTGGGGTACTTTTATGTATGCCAGAATGCCTTTTGGGTTGATCAACGCAAGGGCCACTTTTCAAAGAGCCATGTACATTGCCTTTGTTGGGGAGCAAGATAAGTTTGTGGTAGTATATCTGGATGATATCACTATGTTCTCAAAAGATGATGCAGAGCACATTGAACACTTGCGTAGAAATTTCGAGAAGTGCAGAAGGTATGGTCTCTCTCTTAATCCACAGAAGTCATTGTTTGCATTAGAAGAGGGTAAGCTTTTGGGACATATTGTGACCAAAGATGGGGTAAAAAAAGATCCTAAGAGAGTAGAGGTTATAAATGGAATTTCTCTTCCCAGAAATAAAAAGGAGGTGCAGGTGTTCCTTGGGCACATTAACTTTCTGAGGAGTTTTATCCCTAACTATGCCGAGATAGTTAGACATATAACTAACATGCTGAAGAAAAATAATGAGGTAAAGTGGTCCTAGGAATCACGAGAGGCCTTTTCCAAGATAAAAAAAATGCCTTTGCTGAAGCCCCTATGCTAGCTAGACCAGACTATGCCAAACCTTTCATGATATTTTCATTTGCATCACCTCATACAGTGGTAGGAATTTTATTGCAGGAAAATGAAGAAGGGTATGAGCAGCCCATCAATTTCTTTAGTCAGGTACTTCATGATGTAGAGATGAAGTTTAACATATTGGAAAAATAGGCGTATGCTCTGGTGAAGTCTCTTAAAGCATTTCGTATGTATGTCTTACAGTCACGCATCACAACATTTTTTCCCACAGCTACAGTAAAAGACATCCTTATCCAAGGGGATAGTGAAGGAAAAAGGGGGAGGTGGATTGCCAAAATACAAGAGTATGAGCTAGACATCTGCCCTACCAAACTGATCAAGGGACAAGGGCTAGCAAAAATCTTGTCCAAGTCAAACTGTCAGGCTCTGGGTATAAATCTGTCCATGATAGCAAGTGAAGAGTTTGAGAAGAAAGAAGAGCAACATGGAGTAGAGTTAGCTACTCAAAAGAAACATATGAAGTACCTTACCAACCCGTGGCACAAATAAATAGTGGAATATCTTCTAACACTTGGCTTCCCTCCTAGCTGTGACAAAGCTAAATACCGAACACTAAGGTTGAGATCACAGAAATTCGTTGTTTCTAATGGTCGGCTGTACTAGCGAGATCCTTCAAGTATTCTGCTCCTGTGTCTCATAGAGGACGAAATAGAGAATATAATAGCCGAATTTCATGAAGGAATCTATGGGGGTCATTAAAGCTGGAGGGCCACTGCTCACAAGATCCTGAAGGCTGGTTTCTATTGGCCCAAACTCTTTGGAGATGTGTTTTCCTGGGTCAGAGCTTGTGAGAAATGCCAAAGATTTGCTGAAAGATAGAAGTTGGCACCTCTGCCCATGATCCCTGTTCACATGGAAGAACCATTCCAGCAATGGGGAATCGACTTTATCGGTGAAATACATCCCCCGTCGAGTGGTCAGCACAAGTGGATATTAACTGCCACAGATTATTTCACAAAGTGGGTGGAAGCTATAGCTATGAGAAATGCAGCAGATACTGTGGTGATGAAATTCATGGAAGAAAATATTATATCCAGATTTGGATGCCCTGCCAAGATAGTGACTGACAATTCTCAGGCCTTCAAGTCTGCAAAGTTTGTCAGCTTCTGCCAACAGTATAACATTGCGTTGGGTCACTCCACGGCCTATTACCCACAAGGAAACGGCCTAGCAGAGTCTTCAAATAAAACCCTGGTGAGAGCACTAAAGAAGGCTATCAACGAAAATCAGAAAAATTGGGATTCCCAACTGAAATTCGCTCTATGGTCTAACAGGATTACTAGCAAGAGAGCAACCGGGAATTCCCCATATGAATTATTATATGGGAGGGTAGCAGTATTCCCAGTACAGTTAGCCTTACTTGTAGCCCAATTCATGCAAGAGAGTCAAGAAGAACCCGATGATGTGACCAGGAGAATAAATCAGCTGGTGGAGTTAGAAGAAACACGAAACCAGGTAAGTCAAAGGCTAACTGAATATCAAGAGAAGATGGAGGACCTTTTTTATCAGCATTCCAAGGACAGGAAGTTGCATATTGGGGATTTAGTGCTTAGATGGGATATTCAAAGAGTCGAAAAGGGGAAACATGGTAAATTCGACCCACTCTAGTTCGGCCCTTTTAAAATTGTGGAACAAGGGGGAAATAACACTTTCAGGTTGGAGAATTTACAAGGAGAGTTGCTCGATGCCCCTGTAAATGGTCAGTTCCTCAAACCTTACTTCCAGTTCTGATTCAGGTCGAGAGAGCCTGATGTATTATACTGTACATTTGTTTTATGTTTTCATCTTTGTTTGAATGATGTGTGTGTCATGATGAATCATGAAGACAAAAATAAAAAGTGCTGAAGAGTGGTGTCCACATAGAATATTAACAGGTGGTCTGCGAAGTTCTCGACAGGCCCAGGGATGAACGTGCCATCCCCAGGTGGAACCAATGTTGATCATGATTAGCCCTCTATTGATTTTTTGACAAGCAAGCAAGGGGATAAACTGTCTTCGATCTTTCAAGGAGTGCATTCCCTCTGAAAAATCATCACCCTTGAAGCCTCCTTGTTCTTTGCCCTTTGATGAATCCTTACTACTGTTCCCAGTTTTAAAGCCTCTCTGTTTGTGAAGAAAATGCCCAAAAGGCCTCCCTTTCCATATTTTCTCATTCCCATTAAACCTCTATTTTCGTCACCTTTTCTCCCCTTCTAATTCACCACTTACACTCTAAATTATCCCATATCCCCTTTAAATCTCACAAACACCCTTTTTTTGGCCAAATAACCCCTTTTCCTCTCTACCGTTACCCCTTTTTGGCCTTAAAATGCATTGAAAATAGGCCAAAATTCCATATTTTTCATATAACAGGCTTAGCCCCTTTAAGGCCAACCCCCTTAACCACTTCCCCACATACGCCCTACACCCAAGACCAAGCACTAAAGGCCCGGGCCCCGATCAGAATCGGAAGAAGCATGGGGGGGCATTCTTTGTTACAACTCGCTTTCCCCGATGCAATGTCTTTACACTGTAAGACCGGGGGCGCAATCTCGACCATCGATCTATACAGATCTGACAGTCAGCGCAAGTCCTATCGTGCTTTTCCTCTCTCCTATGTGAAACCTCCAATGATCATCTCCACCGTCAATTCACTGTTAGATCGGACGGCCATCGCACCATCGCTCCCATCACAATCAGAACTTCTTGTTGTGCTGCCCTTCTGATCCCTTGATTGGCTGATCCCCGATTTGATCTAAGCCGTTGATCTCTCGGGATCCAATGGTCCAGATCTCATCGCTCCTCACTCATCGCCCCACCTTGCTGCTCCATCAATTTGATCTCCGCCGTTGATCTTATTCTAGATCGGACGGTTGGCGCTCAATCGCACCATCATTAATCGGAACTTCTAAATTGTGACACGCTCTGATCCCTTGATCACAACCCCCCACTGCAATCGCAAACATCGATCTTAAAGCAAATACAACAGTTAATTTCTAATCGCTCTCCACCCATGCTGAGTCCCACATCATGGTCTTTGTTTCATTCATTTCCCATGTTATTCTGAGTATTCGCCCGAAACCTTAAAGACTCGGGGTTTTACACTAATGCAGTATTTCTCTACCTCCACCATTTCCACCTTTCCTCCAGGCCTTCAGAGCATCCTTCACTCGCTCCCCTTGATTTCTTAACCATTTTATTTCATTGTGCAGGGATTACATAGCAAAGAAACTCACGCTGTCCCCACAATCATGACCACTGTGGCTAAAAGTGTAGAGAGGCCATTACAACAGCGGTCAGAATAGCAGCAGAGATGGATTAGGAGGATTAAACACTTTAATCCTTGTCGAAAAGGAAAGGACACAGTTAGAAGACTAAAAATCACACGTAACAACCATATCTATGTTAGAAAATCTGCGGAACGTTTTTTCCAGACAGTATGCCCTTCCCACTAAAGTCTCCATTCCTCCTCAAGCCTAGAAACAGTTAATTACACTGACAGAAGCTTCTTAAAGACTGTCAGAACCAGTATTTATAGAGTATGGAGACCCGCAGACCTTATATCCATGCCATTAATTCCAAAAGGAAAAATAGAGAGCCTTACAGCCAGAAAGGACTCCAAAGAAACATCAAAGGTCAGATATCGACCTGACAAAGACCCCTCAGCCATATTATGAAATAAATACAGCAATGCAGTGCCATTAAGAAGTACGGGCGTGGATGCTTCCTCCATGCTATCTTAATGAATCAATTAAATGTTCACCATCCACTCCTGTGACTTGCTTTTCTCCTATAAAAAGCCCCAAGAACGGATTATGTGGGGTTCCATATTTTTAGAAAAATATGCTATGAGAGAATTTTGTATGCATTTTTTTGAAGCTTTAATATGAATGCGAAAAGCCCGTTGGGTTTCAGTGATGAGGAATTCTATATTTAATGAGGATTCCGGTCTTGGTGCTTTACAGTTCGTAAATATTCCTTATGTGTTATATTTTAGCTGCTCATTTCATTCACATCCATTTATCTTGTGTCATGTTCTGGAATGCGAGTGGCTCACTAGTTTTTGGTATGAATTTATCCTAATTGATACTCATGCTAGAACCTGTCAAGCACTTTAAATATGGCTCAGGCATGATATACTATTTCATTTTCCACTCCAACCATACTTCTGCTATATTAGTTTCTATGGGATGTTATTTTTAAAATGCTATTGTCATGTATGGATTCTTAATTTTGTAAGCCCATTACATGTTGATATTTGTTCCTAGATATCATCCCAATGACAGTTAGTATTACCTCAATATTTCATACGAAGTAAACACCTTCTGATTATTCATCTCTCTGAGGTATTTTAGAAACCATCCCTCTTTACAGTAAGCTGCCTTTGAATTGTCTAACACATTTGTATTAGAATTTCACACTTTGCCTCTACAGTATTGCTTTCCTTGTGTCAAGTTTCTGAGAGTTTTGGTCCCATTCAAATTAACCTTCATATTTACAAGAGATAGCATGAGAGCCTTTTTCTGATAACTTCTCATATTATATCATAATATCCTTGCTATATAATATGTCCTAGGCACTGGTCTTTCACAACTCAAGGCTGTCTCTAGGATCCACAATAGTGACAATGAAAACACTTCACCTTGGAAAAATCCTACTTCTTGCCTTTAAATTAGGATTTTGAAGGAAATTTCTTCCCCTTCCCTTTCCTTGATTTGGCAGCCAAAGTGTAATTCTCTTCATCTTCATTCTTCGATGAATAGCCATCTCTGGTACTTCGCCTTATCTCCTCCTACACAAGATCCGACCAAAGTCGCTCCCATCCCAACAGTTGCTCTCGTCCATTAACAAATTCTTCGTATCTATGCCAACTCTTCGGAAGCCCAAGGAGAGCCAAACTCACCAAGTCTTCATCATCAATAGTAATCCCCACACTTCCTAGTTCATCCCTAGAGTGGACAAACTTTGTGAGATATTTTGGAATACTGTCGCCCTTCTCCATTTTTATTTTTCCGAGCTTATCTTTTAGCGCCAACTTCCTATGTTCACTGCTGCTTTGGAAAAAATCTATCAAAGCCTTCAACATTGAAAATGGAGTGGCTTTCCCATGAAGGATGGACACAATATGGTCATTCACACCTTCCAATAGAATTCTTCTTGTCTTTGCTACCTTCTTTTTTCATGCATCAAGTAATGCAACATTGTTAGATCCCATCTTAGGAACATTGCTATCGATGAACTCCTTCAGTCCATTATCCTCCAGCACCACCTCCATCCTATACTTATAGGATATTTAATTCAAGTTGCCATCAAGGGCATACTCCAATAGAAACCCATTGAAAGACATTTCAATGTATACTCAACTGTCGCACCAAGAATTTTCTACAGCAAATTCGAATTGTCCACTAGCACAAACTCAACAATTCTTCACAATTGCAATCTTCAAGATTTAACACTGCTTCGATACCATGTATAAATTATATAAAATATGCATGTATATATCCAAATTCTCCTGATCTAACAATATTTAGCTTCTTGCTAAATACATAATCCTTCCACTCTTAATCTTTTGCAAAAATTAAAATCAATTTCAAAGACATGAAGCAATAAAAAAAATCGTATATAACATAGTTGTTTAACGGGAAAGCCTGAAGATAAAAACCCCAACTATCATATATTATGTATCATGGAGATCATGTAACAATCTCATAGAAAGCTTAGTACATCAAGCTCTCAGTACAATCAATCATCACAAACTAATCAGAATAAATCTGTGAATCCATGCACTGATTTCTTGCCACCTGATAACCTGCCTCCACTGCAAAATCCCTGCTGAAGAATAGCTCTGAATGAATTTGAATTACCCTTGCCTTTACTACGCAATCCTCATTGGAATCTCCAATGTGTGTGTGGTGCAATCAATCCGTCACTATTGTTGCAACAGATAGTCTATCTTGCCCTTTCACCTATCTCTCCACTGGGTCTCCACTCGAACTGACATGAACTATAGTTAACTGTTGTATTTGTTCAGTTGATTGATGAGTTATTATTTGTGAAATAATTAACTAATTAATTCATTCCACTCTCACTAGTGTATCATTCAGTTAGACTAGATACAACTAGCTCAACTGAGTTTAACTCCATTAATTGAGTTAACGACTCCTATAACTACTCTTCCAACTTTGTCATAACTTTGCCACTTCAGTTCTAATTGATTCCTCCATGCATGAACCACTAGTAAACCCTAGGAATTGCATAATTCCTTCAGCCCACTGATTTTCCAAATTTGCACACTGAAATTAAGTGCTCTAAGAGAATAATTTGATGTTTATTGTCAGACTATTATTAAGAGCTAATAATAATCGACACTTCTATTTTTAGATTGATGATCTATAAATAGACTTCGCCCAATATTCTAAAAATATAATTTCATCTATTTTTCCAAATTGACCAACCTTCCACAAATAGCATCCTACAACTTCTGAAATATGATCACATTGTCTAAAAATAGACATAGTCTAAAAATAGACTTGCACGTAAAAATAGCCTGCGAGCCCACTTAGTGAAGGCAACTCATTTTCACTAAGCTCATCATCTTGTTGAATCTCAACATGGATATTATCACAGGTTTACCGAAGTCCAAAGGAAAGAGTTTCATCATGGTGGTAGTTGATAGAATTACCAAGTATGTACACTTTTGTGCATTATAAAATCCATTTAAATCTAGTACAATTTATACTACATTTATGGAAACAATTCAAAAGCTACATGGAACCCCAAATAATATTGTATGGATGGAATTATTTTCTTGTCTAGGTGCTCAATTACCTCATGGCTCATATTATCATCCTCAATCTAATGGGAAAACTTAGATAGTGAGAAAATGTTTGGAAGGATATCTTCATTTATTTGTAGCTGATAAACACAGAGAATGGGCCAAGTGGCTACCTCTCGCTGAATGGTGGTATAAAAATTTCTTCCATACTGTAGGAAAAATGACCCCTATGTCAATTTATGGATATCATCCACCATCCATGACATCATATTTATGAGAAAATTAAAAGGCTCAAGCAACGGAAGATCACATTGATCATCAATAACAGGTTCACAAACTCTTAAAATATAACCTCACTTTCACGCAGAATCGAATGAAACAACAGGAAGATCAACATCCCATTGAAAGAAGTTTTGATGTAGGTGATTGGGTATTTTTACCGCTACAGCCATAAAAACAAAATTCTCTCAAGGAAGCTAAGAATTATAATAAATTATCACCAAGGTATTATGGTCCTTAGAAGGTGCTACAAAATATTGGTATTATGGCATACAAATTGGGGATTCTTCCTCTTCCTGAATTCACCCAGTTTTCCATGTTTCATGCTTAAAGAAGGTTATGGGTGACAAGCTCCCAGTTGAAAAAATATAGCGAGATGTTGATGAGGAAGTAAAAATTATATTGGAACCAAAAGTAGTCATAGAAACAAGAACTCAACAATTACAAAATCGATCAATTTCAGAGTATCTCATCAAGTGGAAGAACTTACCCATTGAAGATTCCGCATGGGAGGATGATAATTTTATACAAAAGCATCTAGAAATACTCAAGCGTCGAGGACAACACTTTTTTTAAGGAGAGGGGCATGTTAGGTCCTTATAATACTAGTGTATCCCCTTGTTGTCATTTGTAGTGTATCCCCTTATTGTTATTGGTGTACCCACGTAGTCCCCATATTGTTATTATTGTGCCCCATAGAATCCCACTATTATTATTGTTGTGACTTTATATTATTATTGTTATGTCATCTCTAATTATATTGTGACCCCTTAGACACCTCTATATATAAAGTGGGTTTTTTCATTTGAATCATCTAAAAATTGTTCATTTATGTAATGAAAAAGATGTTTCCCCATTGAAGTGGATAAATTCTAAGTCATTGATCTATATTTTCTTCTATTTCGTGAGTTGGTTGCATAACAACATGATTCCCATGCATTAATAAAACTAATTTTCTTGACTATGACACTCATTCCCTCCATTGTATAAAAGCATTTATGTATTATTTTCCATTATTTTGAAAATATGAAAAAGACAAAAACAATCAAATAAGAAAAAGAGAAGATAAGAAGAATGTCTTGAGTCATGTTGTACTTGACCAAGACACCCATTTCAATTAAATGAATTTTAAGGTCTACAATAAACCTTAAAACAAAATATATACTATCAAAATCAACTTTACGCAATCCAATCTCAATTTAAAAGATATTATCATTCGATCACTAGTTTAAATAAAAATATGTATTTCTCACATTATAAGTAATTAGGAAAAACCTATAATAATCATTTAAGAAAAATACATATAAATTAATGGTATATATGTAATAAATAAAATCTATAAAATAAATTATTTTATTTTCAATATATACAAAATAAAGTATTCATATTATTCCGGTTCAAAATTCAAATAATAAAATGGAGTATATTTTATTTATTTCCAAAAATTTAATTCATATTCATAAATTGAATTTTTATGTGTGAAAAAATAAGTGGATATATTAATTGTTTTACATAAAAGTGGTATATGATATATCACATATAGAACACAAATTTTTATCTTTTAGTTTTAATCTTTTATAATCTAACTCTAAATTAATTAAAATGTTATGTACTATCTATATTATATTATAAAGAAAAAATTGTATATTATAAATTAAGTATCATATCTAAATATAAAATTAATATAATTTATTATAAATTATTATAATGAAATATATTATATAGAATTATATTAAATAATATTTATATAATATTTTTATTATATATTATTATATGTTTTTAAATTATTTAAATATTAAATGATTTATATTTCAATTAAGTAAATAAGAAGTTATGAAGTTATATTTTATTTTAACTTTCTAATTGTTGAAGGATAAAGGAAAATGCAGTAATTAACTACAACGCATTTTTTTATTTTAAAGATGACTTTTATTTATAGTCATATTGATAATATTTTTTATTTATTTTATTTTAATATATTATAATGCAAAAATTAAGTTTTAAATATATTTTTTTCATAAAATTATTAATACATAATATTTTATTATATCTTTTAGAGACCTATTTTAAACCTAAAAATCCCATTAATATGAGTTTTTTACTCATCAGGTTTGTTTATAACATGTTTTTAAGAAGTTAATTTTTTTTTTTGAGTTTTTTACTCCTTTTATTGATTAGTCTTTTAATCATATGGAGATTATATTGATACCTTTTGTTACAAACTTATATCACTTTTCATTTCTGATTATATGATACCTAATTCATCATTATGTTGTGCTTATTTTGAAGGGAAGTGAATTCTTTGTTTTCCATTCTACATTTCTCACTTGACTCTTTATGTCAACATTTCTAGTTCCCATGTCAATGTTACTATCAAGAAGTATCTTCATCATGATACTTGTTTTAGTATAAAATGTATCCATGAACTTATTATTGATGGATTTTGTCTCTTTGACTACAACAAATTACTATAACAATTACACATACAGGAGCACTCTGGTCCTATTTCAATCATTGATATTCAAATATGTGCTGATAATTTATTTTTAATCATAGTCATTAGTTCAGTGGTTTTCATTGTGTTATACATTGTCACACACTACTACACATTATGGCTCATGATGTACCTTCAATTCTATTATCATCATTTCTGGAATTCCTTACCTTTGTTAGTTTCTTTCATTATTGATCATTTCTTAGAGTGCCTACATCATGCACTATTCCATCTATTTCATGTAAGGGATATACTTGGTGGTGGTCATTAAAATATTTCATCCAAGTCCTTCCAAATCATTAGTATTTTGGTTATATTCATGTTGGATGATAAAGGATGCCTCAATGTAATACCTACATTAAATAATTTACAATTAACTTGAACTCATTTTATTTTGGAATAAGTTCTAGAGTCTCATTTTTTACCTTGGGGTTTGTAGTCATCAGTGGAAATTTTCCTTACTATTAATAGTCGAAATACATCAATGTCCCTTTATTGATATATTTTATAAGCATCCTAATTCAACACATCTATTAACACTTGATAGAATGTACTATGTATGCTAATTCCCATTATCAACAATGGTGGGTTGTATTACATTTGTTAGTGGTACAAATCTATGACCGATAATAAAATGATGCATCCCATGTTTGACTACAACTACTCTTTTCATGTGGCGTAGATATGTACATTGAAGAGTTGTCTTGATGGGCTTGGGTCTGCATCAAAAAAAAAAATTTAGTTGAAAACCTCATCAATTTTTGCTAATTACAACTACTTTGATATGCTACTTTCCACTTTAGCAACATATTTTCTACTATAACATGAGTTGTTGGATGGTTCCAATCTTATCCAAATGATTTTTTTACTTCAAAGGGTCATCAATTTGCTCATATTATTTCCCCATATATAATTTTTCTTTATATAGTGGTACATGTTTCAACTGTGTATTATTTATGGCTATGATATTTTGATATACGTCCACTATGTATTTTCTTTGCATAAATTATTACCACTCTCTATCCATAATTCATGGATCCAAAATGTACTTCATTTTGTATCTGTTCTTTTCTATCTTTAAGAATGATTATGCTCACCTTGGGAAATGAATTTTCCATTAGTATGAAAATGATTACTATGTGTAACAAAAATGCTTCACTTAAACTATTAGTGACATGCAACCCTAACCAAAAATGATTGTTTCCTATGCTTTAGATGTGCAATAAAAATAACAAAGAAAAACCCTGCAACACAACAGATATTGCAAATATAAGCATATAATAGTAAGAAATCAAAGTGTAATACCCAATTAATGACTTAAGCAAATGATAGTTTTATTAAAACACCTCATGAGGATAAATTACAACATGGGTTTGTATTTACACCTTCATGGGATGGGTCATGTTCTTGTATGTGCCCTTCAGCTGTGTGCTTCTCTCTTAACTTGCAATGGGAAGAGAACAAAAAATATGGCTAGAACTCAAGTGGGAGCTAAAATTTAAGAGATGCTAGTGGGGATGATCAAAGTGGTCATGGTGAAGAATGGATAGAAAACCTTCTATTTATAACAAATTATTGAGCTAAATTAGGAATTAGAAAATAAAAAAATATTATTGACTAAATCAAAATCTAGCCATTGTGAATACTTTATTATATTGTTTGAGAGGGAAAAGATATTCAAAATCATCAAATATATAAATTTATAAAGTGGTTGAAGTAGTTAAAAAATAAAAATGATTTATTAATCACTTTGTGAGAATTAAGGAAAATTTGAATTTGAAATAATTATTAGATAATGGTTTAACAATCATCTCAAAATACATATATGGAATAAATAAGGAATAATAAATAAATAATTATTTATTTAATTATTGCAAGGTGATAATGTCAAAAGTGATAAGAAAAAATTATCAAATAATTATTTAATAATTATTTTTAGAGAATATTAAATAAATAATGATTTTTTCAATTATTCTCATGAGTTTTTTTGGATTTTAATGATAAATAATTTAGAAAATTTGTTTACTAAATTATTTCCTATGGTGAAAGTAAGTTTACCACATTAAAAAGAATCATACATGGTGTATTTCAATCCACCAAGTAAGAAATGGCTACATGAACATTTTTTGGGTGATAAAAAATTATGCCCCAATGTACGAGTGCTAAGAGCAGATTGTATGATCGAAGTACGTTGTAGGTTTCACTTTCATAAGACACTAAAGGAGAGAGAGAAAGAGAGAGAGAGAGAGAGAGGCAATAAATAATTGAGAATGGAGGGGGAAATACCTACTTAGATGACAAAAGTCTCCTTTTACTAGTAAGTAAATAATCTCAAATGAGGTGGGGGAGGAATCCTCATACCCACCGAGATAAATTTGTACAAGTGATATTGATGTGCTCAACAATATGGATCTTAGAAACAAACTACATGATACATGATATGTTGGCATCAACTGAGTCAGAAAATGATACAATGATAGAATGAGTCCCATAGATATAATTTTCCCAGAAAATAAAGGCTAGGATGAATACAATAACATTCACTGATATGAGTACATGAGACATAATACCCCTCAAGCTAACAGGGTGAGGGACGAACGCAACCAAAGAAGCTCTCCTAAATATAAAATGCCTCTAAATATATGAATGGATCATCTAAAGGAGACGACCATGTGGTGAGCATTATGATCAGTGGAGACCGAACCAGCCAAGCTGATGGAACTATATCTAAGGGTAGATCATGAGTTGTTGACATTTGGACATGTGAGGGGATAGCTGTAATGCCACCCCTTCTTGAGGTCTGTCACAACTCACACACACCCATCAAATGTTGGTACAATATACTTGATCGTTGGACCATCAAGTATATGATTCTTGATCGTTTGATAATGAGCTAGAGTCAAGCATGTGAGAAACAACCAAATAAAAGGGAAATTATGGTTCCCTTTGCTTGATCTGAGGCACCAAACAATGATGAAGCTTGGAAATAAGGTACACCACCCTCTAGACATCTTAACTAGAATAAATTTATTGAATTCAACATAAGAGGGCTCGCCATAGTTTAGGAAATGAGGATTCCTTAACAAAGGCATGAGGATCATATTAATCTGACTGATAAACTAACACTAAGGATGATGATGGAAGAATGAGATAATTCATGGATTGACAACTATTGTTGCCATAGCATAATAGGCATGGTTTACCTAGAAAAGACTCACTCAATGGGGATGGTTAGTTACTCAGGTAAAGGATTTTTAGGGACGAGTCAAAACAAGTAGAGGCTAAATATAAGAAAAAATGGATGAATGCAATGAAAATATGGATGATGTAATACAACAAGACTCTCTCAGATTATGAACATACTGTAGGGATGTAAGGGTGACTCATCTTTGACACTCTTAACATGGGTGACTCGATGATTTTGCCACATGGGAGAGGCCTGAAAGGGACCGTAAAAACATGAGTAAATAATGGTTACTCACAACCAAAATTGAAACATAAGTCAACAAGTAAAAAGGAAAAGTGGTACAAGAGTATAGGTGACTCATATAAAGAGATGTGATTTTAATAGGTGGAAAAATGAGACCTCATGGAAAAAATTTATTCTTGGTGAAGCTTCAGATCACCAAAAATGAGGGAAGGCCATTATATAGCTTGGTGAGAGCTTTTCAACAGTGTTGAAAGTTCGTGAAACTAAGCTATGAGTTTCTTGTAATTGTCATTAAATGTTAAGTCCCTATATTAATAGTGTAGTCCCTTATTATGTTAGTGTAGCCCCACTTATTGTTATTGTTGTACCCCTGTAATGCCCATATTGTTATTATTTTTCCCTTACATTATTATTGTTAGGTCGGCTAGGATTACATTATGGCCCCACTAGGATTATATTGTGGCCCCATGGACTCCTATATATAGAAGGAGGTTTTGCTCATTTGTATAATCCAAGAATTGTTCATTTATGTAATTTATTGGAGGTTTCCCCCTCGAAGTGGCTTATTTCTAAGGCGTTCATATCTCTTTTCTTCTATTTTTGGAGCTGGTTACACAACATTTGGTATCAGAGCTTTGGATTCTAGGGTTTCCCTGCTCCAAACAGGTCATCGTGGCATTTTCGCTATAACGTTTTTTCTAAGAGTTTTAGAAGCTAAAATTCTTAGGGTGCGAATCTGAAATCCTGAGGAATATTTTCTAAAAATTTCAAAGCTTGGTTCGCAATATTTTCGGAGATATGATCTGTGGAAGTTAGGTCTTTGTTCAGGCTCCAAAACAGGTCATCGTGGAATTTGCACTATAATTTTTTTTCTACGAAGGTTCAGAATCTGAAATTCATATGGTGCGAAGCTGAAATACTGAGGAAATTCGTCAAAAAATTTCAGAGCTTGGTTCACAATATTTTTGGAGATATGATTTGTGGAAGGTAGTGCTTTTTCAGGCTCCTGAATTTCATCTCAAAGAGGTTATCGTGGGAAAAGTTCAATAACTCTCTCTTTGGGCATCAGATTGGAGTGCTGTAAAAATTGGTCATAATTACACGGACTTTAGTGTATTGGCTATCAATTTCAGAGACAAAAGATGAAACAGTGACACGTGGCAAGTCGTACAAGTTCGCTCTACTGAACCAGTCCATAATTAGGTCATTGTGGGAGATTGGACACAACTTTGTCTTGGAGAATCCAAATCAGGTCAGAACTGTGGCATTCAAAAGATAATTCAGAGGGTTATTTCATTACTGAATTTCAGATATTGAAGACTCACAATCACAGAGATAATACAACTCTAATATCGAGCTCCTCAAAAGCAAGTAAAAGGTGTGTATTGTTTTTCCCGAATTGCATAAATCTTGTTTGAAAAATCAGTTTGAAGTGATTCCAAGGGGCTATTGAGCATATATTTCAGTATTGCATTCTGAAATGCCTCCTAAAAATAATTCAACACCCATTAAGCCATCAGAAATCTATACTATGATGCATGAAGTGGAAGAATTGCAGTATGAGATATCAAAATTACGGTACCAAGTGCAACAAATTTCAATCTTACAAAGAGCAACCGAAGCTGACATAGATGGTTTAAAAGAAGAAATGGAGGCTAAGTTGGATGGTTTGAAGGATAAAATAATAGCGAATATGGATGATAAATTAGTGGAAGATGACATCGAGCATCAACAACAAGTTCTCCAACTCTCAAAGGATAACCTATCTTTGGTGTAGAATCTAATGAAACAATAGGAATATCAACATCACATCGAAAGAAGTTCTGAAGCGGTCACAAAAACAATAACTCTACAAGTACGATCAATTTCAAAGTATCTCAGCAAGTGGAAGAAATTTCCTGTAAAATATTCCACATGGGAGGATGAGAATTTTATACCGAAGCATCAAGAAATAATCAAGCATTGAGGACAACACTTGTTTGAAGGAGGGGGGCATGTTAAGTCCCTATATTAATAGTGTAGTCCCTTATTATGTTAGTGTAACCCCACTTATTGTTATTGTTGTACCCCTGTAATGCCCATATTGTTATTATTGCACCCTTACATTATTATTGTTAGGTCGGCTAGGATTACATTATGGCCCCACTAGGATTATATTGTGGCCCCATGGACTCCTATATATAGAAGGAAGTTTTGTTCATTTGTATAATCCAAGAATTGTTCATTTATGTAATGTATTGGAGGTTACCCCCTCGAAGTGGCTTATTTCTAAGGCGTGCATATCTCTTTTCTTCTATTTTTGGAGCTGGTTACACAACATTAAAATAATAGGGTTTTTCCTATAAAATGATTTTTTTCCCCAAATACAATTAATTTTCACATCAAGTTTGGAGAATTTAGAGAGGAGGAGAAGGCCCTGAATATTAGTGAGCTTGTAGTAGATGAACCGATCGTTGGATTTTAGACCTGTGACTTTTAGGCAGGTGGACTTACTTGTCTAAGTATGGCGTAATGTTTCTTGGAAGGATGGTTCCTGATGAATAATTATGGAAATAAGAATGAGAGAATCGCTACTAGAGGAGGTATGAAGTCATCCCTTCCCACCAAGACAAACATGGGGATTGAATGGTAAATCTGGAATCACATAGAGTAGAATACTTGAAGATATGGTATCAAGCACCTACAATATGTGATGTGCATGTGGCTCACCAGAGAGACCAATAGGACCATACTTAGATCATTGGGGTTTAGGTCGAGACATATTTTAATCAAGTGAGAAAGTGGCTAGGGGTGCCATCATTCCCCCAAGCATGATATATTTTCCACCAAAATATGATGATGGAGGGTACTTATCAGGTATGCAAAGGTGGGAGTGAGGCCCTAAGCTAGATGATTTTTTGGAGTGCCATTATGTTCCAACATATCAAATTAAAGGATTTAAGCATTTGGCCAAATGGCATGAGATCCTACATAGGATGATGAGTCTATGTAGAGGAATATATGCACCTAATTTTTTATGTATGGTTATATCATGATATGGAGTCACCATTTATTATATTGAAAATTCGTAGTATGTGTACCAAAAATTATTCACTTAAACTGTTGGTGATATGTAGCCCTAACAAAAAATATGGTTGTCTATGCTTTAGATCTACAATAAAATAATGAATAAAAACCTTGCAACACAACATATCTTGCAAACATAAACATATAACCACAAGAAATTAAAGTACAATAACCTATTGAAGGACTTAATCAAATGATATATTTATTAAAACACTTGGCGAGTAGAAATTACAACATGGGTCTAGAGTTCTCCCTGCGTGGGATCAATCCTTTTCTTGTCCTTTTACTTTAGCTGCATACTTCTCTCTCAACTTGCAATGGGTAGAAAACAAAAAATATGGCTTGAACTCAAGTGGGAGCTCAAAATTAATGAGACGATAGTGGTGATGATTAAAGTGGTCATGGTGAAGAATGGATAGAAAACCCTCTATTTATAGCAAAGTATTGAGCTAAATTAGGAATTAGAAAATAATAAAATTGTATTGACTTAATAAAAATATATTCATTGTGAATATTATATTGTTTTGGAGAGAAAATATATTCAAAATGGTGAAAATTCTTTATCTAAAAAGTGGTTGAAGTAATTAACAAATAAAAATGATATATATTAATCACTTTGTGAGAATTAAGGAAAATATGAATTTGAAATAATTATTAAATAATGATTTAACAATTATCTCAAAAGTAAAATATGGAATAAATAAGGAATAATAAACAAATAGTGATTTATTCAATTATTCCAAGGTGATTAAGTCAAAAGTGATGAGAAATCATTATTTAATAATTATTTTTAGAGAATATTAAATAGCTAATTATTAATTTAATTATTCTCATGGAGTTTTTTGGATTTTAATGAGAAACAATTTAGAAAATTTGTTTACTAAATTATTTTGTATGGTGAAAGTGAGATTAGCATGGTAAAATTAATGCTACATGGTGTATTTCGATCCACCTTGTCAAAAATGGCTATGCAAATTTTTTTTAGGTGATAACATTGTCTTAACCTGGTTTCCCTTTTCAAGTGTTTTTTTATTTTTTTGTTTGGTGAACTCTTCCTAGTCCCACTTGATAGCATCCTCTTGATTTTATATCATATATTTTAGCCATCAAATTCCCTTCTAATGTAACACACAATGAAGCATCTACTATTTCCTCAATATAAATATTTTTCTTTCAGAATAAATATTTAATCAAAAATAAAATGAGTTCACATATGCCCTTTTTTATCTATAATAATGTGTATACACATAACCCTTAACAAGGAAAAGAAAATATATACATTATTCCCCTCAAATAAACTCGCATATGGTCTTAATTTACACCAAAATTAAAATTAATAATAAATGTCCACATTCTTGTGTGCTTTGTGGTAACGTTTACATATTTGACAATCAAAGACCTCTTGTAGCCATTCCTTAAGGATATTATTCACTTTTCAGTATTATTTATACATGTCATGCGTGAACGAGTGAATCGATTATACTTATGGTGCAAATTTCTCTCTTTACATTTCCCTTGATCTTTTAATTCCCTCAACCCTTCTTTCCTTATCTTCATATCTCATTTTATACTTTTATGGAGATACTATTATTGTTTACTAGTCAAATATTTGGTGAAAGAGATCTTCAATTATCAAGAGTAGAGGGAACGATAGAATGGTTCTAAGTATAGCCTTGGGTAAGAACTAGATGATTTCTATACCTTTGTATTTCTATCATATTCAATCAATAAGAAACTCATTCCTTTATTCATAATTCAATGTTTTCATAATATATGATAGATTTCTAAATTATTTTAGTCGCATATTTCATTTAATGTATGAAATATTTATTTCAATATATGTTTTCATCTAATTTTTCTTACATGAACATGGGTTTTCAAGTAAGGGTTTCAAGGAGGACGATTTGGGAAAGGATATTCATCAGCTTGCATTTTTCGAGGTAAGTCCTATAACTCTAAATATTAGTTCATAAACTATTCTTATTGCGTGTGGGTTGGATTGAGTATTTATTTTGTCTTCTCTGTTATCGGTTTACCTCTTACCATGGAAAAAAAAATCTGCTAACACTAACTACTTACATTAAGTAGGATACTGTGAATAAAATCATGGACACCGATATTAATGATACTTGCTAGTAGAAGACATAACTATATCAAGGTGTAAAATAATGAAAACTTCTTCACAAAGTTGAGTTCTTAATTGGGAATCAAATGAAATAGAAGTTTACCAATCCAATAAGGGAAATTGATGTAATGGGACCATTACATCGTAATGGGGGAGGACCGATACATGTGGAAATAAATGGCAATCCAACACTTCCACTAACTCAATATGGTTCTCCATCTTAGCCATTTCATTTTATCCAAAGTTTTTCAAGCCCTAAAATTTTAGGGTCATTATAATTTCTTGAATGTTTTTGTTTAGCCATTCAAGAGATTCATTTTGTTGTAGGCTTACTAAAGATTTCAAAAAATCATCCTTTTCATTTATAACTTTTTAATGAGCTACTTTTCTCCCTAAACGAAGATTATATGTCAAAGTTGTTCCCTAGAGAGGTTCACATAGCAATTAACCATGTTAGGGGACATATTCGTTTCGGTGCTTCATCTCCTAGGGTAACGTTTTTTTTCATCTTAGGGTTAATTATTTTATGTTGAGGCCACTTTTGGCCTCTTGTAATGGAATCTTACAAATGAGAATATATGACAGCTATCTCCTTATAGATATCCTACAACCATTCTAGCTAATTTGTATTTCTCTACAACTTACAATCTTTTTTAATTTCTTTCATTAATAAAACATTGGTTTCAGTGAATATATATATGTGTCGTAACAACTAACAAACATTATAAAATAGCATCAAATTGTTACATAAAGCTAAATACTATTTTTTATTTTTACTTTAATTATAAATACCAAAAATATATAAAAATATTTATATTAATATCTTTTTAATAAAATAATAAACAATTATTTTCAATTTAATTTAAACTTACTATTCTATAAAATTAAATATTAAAATTTTAAAATTTACTTATAATTTTATTGATAAACATGAAAGTTAATCAATTATGACATAATCCTAACTCTCACATTTGAAAAATATAAAACTTTTAAAACATTCAAAATGTTCATATTCCTAGCGTTTAATATTATTCCCTTGGATTTATAATACCAATCCCTTGAGTTCATTACTTTATGGGCAGATATTACTAGGGCTTAATACATTCCCTTAGGTTTACAATCCCTTGTGTTTTTAGTATTAATCCCTTTCATTTATTATTCAATTTGGTTTATAATATCAATCATGGTCTACCATGAACAATCATGGTCAACCATGGTCAACCTTGGTGAGTCATGATCAACAATGGTCAACCATTCTTTATAAAATCAAGCATGGTCAACTATAGTCAATCATGGTCAGCCATGGTCCAATGTCGCATTGCGATAAAGATTGTCTCATTATGAAAATCAACCATTGTCAATGATGGTCAACCATGTTTATTTAAGGGTTTATAATATTTATCTTTGTGTTTATATACCTTGAGTTTATATTATTCCCTTGGGTTTAATATTATTCTCTTGTGTTTATAATCCCTTTGGTTTTTAGTATTAATCCTATGACTTTATTATTCCCCTTGGTTTATAATATCAATCATGGTTAACCATTGTCCAATTTCGCATTGTGAAAACAATTGTCTCAATATGAAAACAACCATGGTCTGTCGTGACATTATGAAAAATATCTTCTCGATATGAAAATCAATCATCGTCAACCATGGTTCGATGTCATATTATGACAAAGAATGTTTCAATATGAAAATCAACCATGGTCAACCATGTTCATTTTAGGGTTTATAATATTTACCTGAAGTTTTATATACCTCGGGTTTATAATATTAATATTTTGGGTTTAAGATTATTTCATTGGGTTCATAATTCCTTGGGGTTTTAGTATTAATCCCTTGGGTTTATTATTCCTTTGGGTTTGTAATATCAATCCCTTGTATTTAATAGTATTCTCTTGGATTTATAATATTCCTCACAAAGGTTTATAGTGTAAATCCCCCGGGTTTAATATTAATTATTATATAATTAATAGATCAATATTAATTAATATTAAATCCAAGGTATTTACACTATAAACCCTTCAAAATAATATTATAAATCCAAGGGAATAATATTAAAACCAAGGGATTATTGATTTTATTCATACTAAAAACTCAAGGAATTATAAACCCAAGAGAATAAAATTTATTAATATTATTCTCTTATGTTTATAACCCCTTGGATTTTTAAGATTAATCTCATTAGTTCATTTTTCCACTGATTTTATATCATGAACCATGGTCAACCATGGTCCAATGTCACATTGTGACAAAGCTTGTCTCAATATGAAAAGCAACCATGGTCCAACGTCGCATTGTGACAAAGATTATCTCAGTATAAAAACCAATCTTGGTCAAGCATGGTCAACCATGGTCTGATGTCATATTGCGACAAGAATTATGTCAATATGAAAATCATCCATGGTTGTTAACCATGTGTATTTTAAGGTTTATAATATTTATCTTAGTGCTTATATATCTTGGGTTTATATTATTAATCTGTTGGATTTATTATTATTCCAATGGATTCATAATCCCTCGGGCTTATAATATCAATCCCTTCGGTTTATAATATTAATCTTGTCGGTGTTCCCATGTTTTGGCCAGATTGGCAGGACCAAAAGATGAGACAACATCGAACCACTTTCAGACCTCAGGATCTAGCCCTCCTGGGTCTAGAGAGGGATCTCTCTATATGAGCAAAGGTTTTATGTCTTTGAAGCTCAAAGTTTAAGATGTTAGGCTAGTTATAGGCACAAGGTTTGTTTGTTTGATTTCTTGTTTGGTTGTTGGTTATCAGGAAAGAAGGGTTCAATGTAAGACAAGGATGAGCAAAGAATATTTGGGCAGAGGTGAGATATTCCAGGGAGCATTCAAGACCATTGGGCAATGGAGTCAGGAAAGGATTTGCTTGCTAATCAATAGGCAGGCTTTCAATTGGGCTAGTCATCCAAAACATTGGATCTTAAAGATGATAGTGTGGTATGGAATGGTAAGAGAGGAGGGACAGCAAAGGTTCAGAACACAAAGTTAAAGACTAGCTAGTCGCACAAGGATCCTAGTGGATAGGGCTAACTCTAATTCCTAGTGTTCCCAAATCTTCCAGCTAAATCCTTAACAAGAAACATATAAGAACTGATTCATTTAACTCATACATCATAGAGCAGACAATAACATACACTACACTGGTTAAGTTAACTGAAATCAATTCTTAGATCACACATATAGCATAAAACATCAAAGGCAAGGAGAGCAGAAACATAGGGTACCTAACAAGGGTAAATCCTATGCCAATATTCTGATGCAAGCTAGCTAAAATGAAATGAAATTAATTAAAACACAGAGATAGGAAAACATCACCGCTGCTTTAGATTAGGATCCAAATAAATGTGCTTGTCATATTAAATAGCAATACCAGTCAAGTACAACATTGCCAATAGCTAAATACTCAGTCTGAAATCATATTCCTCAGCCTATCTTACAACTTTACACAGAGATTGTGTCTCATAAGAAACTACTTGCAATTCTCTGATAAGTGATCAACAACCTTTAAAATGAGTTTCTTCATGAATTTATAGCTCTAGTGGAGTAGAGAAGGTAGGTGAAAAACTAAATGCAACATTAAAAACTCAGAAGAGGAAGAAGGCCAAAGGCCACTCTATATAAAATTCTGTGCATTTATCTTTGGCACTCTTTTGGGTGAAAGAGTGGTCTTCTCCAGGCTCCCATTTACTCCGGTATGCCTCTGATGTACTTGGCTGCAATAATTTGTAGTACTTATGGTGAATTAAACAAAACCGTAGAATCAAGACGCTAAGATCTACCATACTGTGCAACAAATGCTTCTGATAGTCTAGGACTATTGTAGGGGGGAAACTTCACTTGGACACCACATAGACTGAAACAATAAAGTGTACCATGTCCTGGCTTAGGAAGAAACATTCTGATGATTTGAAACCCTGATTACATTGTTTTCTACATGCTGGACCTCCTGTGTGATCCTCAGGATTTTTGATCTAGTACTCTGCCTTTAGAACTCTGGATTAAGGCTTAAAATCCTCAATACTGAACGTTGAAATCCTTGATCATTAGCTGGTATTTCTCTGCCACTTCATAAATGTCTTAATCTGCAAAATTTGTGTTTTAATGGCACCGGATAGGTTTTTTGCGGAGATTGAACTGTCCTTGGATAATATTTATGCCGCCGCTACCTTTCCAGGCATTTCCTTGTAGTACCATCTTCCAAATTCAATTATGTCCGCGCAACGCACCATTACAATAATACATATGAACCACATCGGTTTCCTGCCTCTCTGTAACCCTGAAAAATACATAACCTGGTTAAGAAAACCATGCATGGGGGCCGGATGACGTGGACGACTGTGAGGATGATAGTGGGACTATGGAGAAATGGCGAAAAAATGCAGAGGGTTGGTGGAGAAATGCTTTGGTGGAGGTTGGCGGAATGCAAAGAAACTTAAACATGAACCTTGACATTTAACCTTAGAACGGGATATATATGGATGGACGGGCGAATATACGATGGAAAACGTGGAACGGTGACGTGGTGGGACGGGGTTACGGCGGGACTGACAATAAATCTGGGCCGTCCGATCTCGGGAGGAGATCGACGGTGGACAACACGTCAGAGGGCGATGGACAGTGGGCCAGGGGTATGGATGACTCTGATTGACTTGCGCATAACTTCGTGGAATGACGACCGTTGGATGGGGCGCCCCAGATCAGACGGCTGATATACATATCACTCCGTATCCTATGCCGAACGTTAACACGCGATGAGCAGGCGGTTTTGAAATAGTGCCACTGCCACGCATTTCACGATGAGTGGAATCGCTGGCTCATCAAAAAATACCACCCACCTCCGAAAGGCAATATGGTTTTGAACAGTGTTGGCGCGGTTGCGGGGACCACCAAGCGAGTGAACTCTGACCGTAGATCTGGCAGGTAAATGAATGGTTAAGAATGCGATGAATGATAAACGGAGGTGGGTGATGGGCGTTATGGGGAAAACAATGGCCGTCCGATCTATACATATCGACGGTACAAAATGCGCCTGATAGAAATGCGGTAAGCGCCTTTTACCTTGGCGCCTGGTCTCGGTGCCTGGTCGCGTGGAGGGGAAAGAAGCAGGGGCTTGGCCTAAAGGGGCTAGGCCCACATATATGGAGAATATGACTTTTGGGCCATTTTTAATGCAATTTGAAGCCCGGGAAAGATAACGATAGGGGAAAACAAGGGGAATTAGACCAAAAAAGGGGTGATCGCAGAATTTGAAGGGGATTTTGGGGGGATTAGAGGGTTAATGAAGGAAGTTTAGAAGGGGGAAAAAGAGGGTGGAAAGGAAACTTAGAAAAATGGACAATAGAGTGAAATGGGATATCTTGCAGGGATACAAGGGGAAAAATAAAGCCTTTGGAGCACCATTTTTTTGCAATCAGAAAGGCTTTATGATGGACATCAGCAGAAGGGATATTATCAAAGGCAAAGGCACAGGAGACTTCAAGGATGATGTGTCTTCAGGGGAGATGCATTCCTTGAAGGCTCAAAAAAAATTTAGCCCCCTACTTTGCCTATAAAAAATTTATAGGGGGCTAACAGTGGCTCCACATGGGGATGGCTTCTTCTTGAAGGAGTCAAGAATTCAGAAAATAAATCACTGGTGTAGGCCAGATGCCTACTACTTGGGCCACCTTTCTTCTTTGATTTTCAGCTGCCACAATTGTGAAGACATCAATTTAGCAGAAAAACTTTCCCAATCAATCTACCTACCCACACTATAATCCTAGCATTTTTTCTTCTTCTAGGGTGCATTTGAGCTAGCAGACCCTTTACGTCATTTTTATTTTTTACAAACTGAAAACAAACCTACTCTAAATCTACCCTTATTACTCCATGAGACCAGATTAAACTGTTGGTCCCATATGTTTCTCTACCTAATCTAATATCTGCTGGGATTAAACTGTCCAACAGATTTCTTCTCTATATTCTACAACATAAATTTAAAAACAACCAAACCAGGATTAGACAGTCTAGTTTGTTGTGGGTCCAAGGCATAAAGACAGTTTCACCTAGACAGAAATTCGCAAAAAACTGAAAACAAAACTTTGAAGGCTTGAAATATGAAGTTTGAAGCATCCTTCTTCTCTTTGTGACACAAGTTTTGAGCTTGTCAGAGTCACTTTCTTTTCTTCATTTCAGCTCTGATTTTAGGCTTGTTAGAGCTAATTCTCTATCTTCTTTGCTGGTCCAGGTTTTGGGCATGTTTGAACTAGCTATCTTTACTTCTATGGCTCAGGTCTTGATCATATTAGAGCCAATATTTTGCACTCCAGAGGTTCATGTTTTGAGCATGTCTGAACCTCTCCTTTTCCTCTTTTTTTTTTTTTTTTGAAAACAAAACACTACAATGGTATGTACAATGGAAATGGAAACTGGAAATTGGGAATCAGCCGAAGTAGTGCTTGAGCATCCTACCATTGACAGGACCCCCAAACAGCTCTATACCATCTAATTCCTATAGAAAAAAGGCATTTGGACCCATAGTGGCCTGGATGATGTAGGGACCTTGCCATAAACTGTCAAACTTGTCGTGCTTTCCTTTGTCCTCTCTCCTTGAGTCCCACTTTAGGACTTTATCTCCAATTTTGAAATCAGAGGCCTTAGTTCTTTTGTCAAACAACTTCTTTATGTTTTCCTGAACCTTTAGAGTTCTGTTGTAGACCTCTTCCCTTGTTTGCTAGAGATGAATTGTCTGATTTATTCTCCTCACCATGCTATCTTCTTCTGTCTGTATCTCTTGAACAAGTTTGATCGCTGGTATCCCAAGTCTAGTAGGAAACACTGCTTCCGTTCCATAGACAAGCTGGTATGGTTACATGCCAATGGATTTCTTCGTTGTAAGCCTGTCAGCCCACAAAGCACTCACTAACTTGTTATTCCATGACTTCTTGTTTTCTTCCAGCAGCTTTTTGATGATGGTCACTAGGCTCTTATTTGATGATTTAGCTAATCCATTACCTTGAGGGTAATAGGTAGTTGAATGACCGAGTTCTATTTGATACATTTGACAAAAATCAACCATTTTCTTGGATCCGAAAGTAGCAGCATTATCAGTGATTATTTTCCTTGGGCAGCCAAACCGAGAGAGGATATGACCTTCTAGGAAACTAATGATGACCGAATCTGTGGCATTCCTAGTAGGTATGGCCTATATCCACTTAGTGAAATAGTCTATGGCTGTTAGGATCCATTTGTGTTGTGCAAAAGAAGCAAGGTGAATTTCTCCTATGAAATCTAGGCCCCATTGCATAAAGGGACCCTAAACAATGATGGGTTGTAGAGGTAATGGGAGAAGTTTTCTTTTGCCTTCAAAAATCTAGCATTTGTGGCAGGAAATTATAATCTTATTGATATCATTGAAGAGTGTAGGCCAATAGTAGCCAGCTCTGAGTATTTTGTTTGCAGTAGCCTTCCAGCTCAAGTGGCCTCCACACTCTCCTACATGGAATTCTTGTTTAATCCTCTCTGCCTCATTTTCAGGCACACATTTAAGCAATAGACCATTCGGATTATTCCAGTATAAGCAGTTATTTATTATGCAATAGCTCCTGGCTTTCATCTTTAAGAATATGGCCTTGGTATTTGATAGTTCAGGAGGGGCATTGAGGTGTGTAAGCACATACAGAATGTCAAAATACCAAGGAGAGCTCTGAAACTTTTCCTTGACAGTGGGATCAGGAAATCCCTACTACTCATCCAAGGCATCTACCATGTTAATGTCTAGGGCTTGTAGATTTGATTCAGCCATTAGTTGTGCTAAGCCCTGACCTTTAATTAGTTTGGTGGGTTTTATCTCAAGGTCGTATTCTAAGATCACAACAATCCATTTGCCCCTTTTCCCATATGGGTCTTGGGACAATATGTCTTTAACCACTATATTTGGCACATAGGCTATGGTGTGGGAATGCAGTATATACACCCTAAAGTCTTTCAAGGCCTTAATCAGAGCATAGGCCTGTTTTTCCATAATGTTGTATTTCAAGGGTGCATCCCTGAGTTCTTTGCTGAAGAAAGAAATGGGTTGTTACATTCCATCTAAATTATTCTGTAGTAGAACTGCAGCTATTGTATGCTTGGAGGCAAATGAAAAAATCAAGAAATATTTTGAGAAATCTGGGCTGATTAGGACAGGAGACTGGATGAGTGCAAGTTTTACTAATTCAAAAGATTTCCTAGCTTCAACGATCCACTTAACTCCTACACCTTTCTTCAACATGTTAGTCATATTTCTAATGTGTTCAGCTAAGTTGGGAATAAATCTCCTTAGGAAGTTGATTTTCCCAATGAAGGACTGTAACTCTTTAATGTTTCTTGGGTGTATGATTTGTAGTATTCCCTCAACTCTTTGTGGATCTATCCTAATCCATTTTTCAGATATGATATGGCCAAGAAGTTTTCCTTCTTGCAGCTCGAATACAGTCTTTTTAGGATTCAGTGACAGACCAAACCTTTTGCATTTTTCAAACACTCTCCTTAGGTTTTCTAGGTGTTCTTCCTCAGTCTTGGAGTAGAATGTTATGTCATCCAGGTAGATGACAATGAAATTTCCTATTTCATGTGAAAAAGCTATGTCCATTCTCTTTGGAAGGTTGCACCAGTGTTCATCAATCCAAAAGGCATCTTTACATACATAAAAGTTCCCCATGGAGTGGCAAAGGCTATTTTGAGTTGGTCTTCTAGGATTACTAAGACTTGGTTGTAACTTGAGAAACCATCTAGCATGGAGATCCTTTTAGAGCCTACTACCCTCTGAAGAATATGTTCCATTTTTGGCAAAGGATAATTGTCTTTGAGTGAGGTTCTATTAAGATTCTTGAAATCTATGCACAATCCGATCTCCCCTATTTTATTTCTCATAGCCACTAGGTTTGATACCCAATCAGAGAACCTCACAGGTACAATTATTCCTGCCTCATACATCTTCTTAATCTCTTTTTCCACTGCAGGAAATTGTTTTGGGTTTATTCTGCGAAGTTTTTGTCTGAATGGCTTTTGATTTTCTTTCAAGGGTATCTTATGCTGTATGATGTATGTCATAGGCCCTTAAGTCCTCATAACTCCAAGAAAACACATCAATGAATTCCTTGAATAGGTCAATGTATTTCCTTCTCATGTTTGCAGGAAGGTACTTAGCCAATTTGATCATCTTGGGTTTATCTTCAGTGCCTATGCTGCATTCGTCGACACCAGATTCTGCATGCTCTATAGTGGGCTTTTTTGCTACATCATCAAAGTCAAAAAGGTCTTCTAAAGGTGCCAGACCTCAAGGTATGTTCTAATCTTTGGTCTGCAGCACCTCCACTTCTTCACTATCTGCGTTTTCACATTTTTCATTTGGATTTCCAATCTGTTCGTTTAAAGAGTTTATTTCTATGTTACAGGGTGTTTCTTCCTCGTCTGAACACTCTTCACTTAGGCAACTACTGTCAGATCTGGAGTCTAAATCAAAAAATACAAACTCATTTCTACCTACCAAGAAATCTTCAATCTGTTTATCTCCTTCAAAAACTTGCCAATATTTTTCATTGTCTGGCACTACAGGTTTGAATTTGGTCTGAATGATGATCTATTCGTCGCTTGGAGTCTTAGGGTATGAACTAGCTAGGCAAGCTAATCTATTTTCAATAACATTTTGACTCCTAGGAACAAACACTAATTCATACTCAACAAACGTTTTCAATAAATCCATAGTGTCATTCCTGTAAGCTCTCAATCTAGGATGTTTTGTTGTGTATTCACCATTCACTTGTTTAATAATCAGCTCAGAGTCCCCACGCACAGTTATCCTACGGGCTCCCAGTTTCTTCAATAGAGTTAAGCCTAGGATAAGAGCCTCATATTCTGCAATATTGTTTGTACATTTGAAGTGCAGGTTGTAGGCATGGCTCTCTGCATAACCACTATCTAGGTTATGTATCCACACTCCTGCTCTAGCATTTCTATTGGTGCATGACCCATTGAAATTCATTTCCCACAAGGGTTATTTTTTTGTTTTATCGTTATTTCTTCCCCTACAGCTGGGTTCGCCATTATGTTGCATTATAGGAATTGCACTAGGCAGTGGGTTGTTTCGTTTTTTGTCATGGGTGTGGAAACAAGAGTGGTCACTAGTTGGCTGATTAGGTTTTGTTTCCGATTCACTTTGAGTTGTTGTTTCAGCGCACCGTTCAAAGTTTTCTACGTCTTCCTCCTCTAAGTCTAGAGTAGTCATCATGCTAAAGTCCATGGTCTTTGTATCCTCGTTTGTATCTTTGTTTTTGGACTTTGACCCCTCTGAGGATTCATCATTACAGAGGATGAAGGAATCAAGGTCCGTATGTACAGAGTATAAAGGTGAATTTTTAGGCTTTCGGGACTACTAACCAGGAATTTCATTTGTGCCTCCCTGTACAGTCTTCTAAGTTGGCCAAAGATTGGGATTGTGGCATAAGCCCCATCCATCTGCATTGTCCCTTGCAGCTTGGCTCCCCATGATCTTGAAAATAACATGCCATACTTGGGTGGCACATCTGCCACAACAACATCCATGACCATACATTTTGCTATAATCTGGGTAAGGCTCACACATAAATCTTTGATCAGGCGAAGACACTTTACTCTAATAGAGTCAAATGAATATAGGTCTTTATAGGGACGGGTTATCTCTAGGCCTAATATTTCCATCACTACTTTAGGCATCAGGTTGTGTGATGCCCCAAAATCATGCATTTCATTGTGGAGAATCTTATCATGGACATTGAGACTGATATAGAAAGGTGGCACTACCCCTTCCTGAAACTTTCCTTCTATCTTTGGACCAAACAGAAGGGCATGTTGATCATCACTCAAATTTACAGTGTCATTGTTCTCACCTAAATTTAATGCTTTCAAAATTTGGCCTTTATATACATCCTGAGTGGCCAGCTCCGAGAGTGGGACAGAGATTTTAATTTTTGCAATCTCACTCTCCAAATTGAAAGTGGAATGACTCTTTGGAATGTTCAACTCTGTTTTGTTAGCCATTGCCTTAGTGGCTGAATCAGTGTGTTGATTCTCGTTATGTACAGTGTTAGAAACTGTTTTATCAGGAGTACTAACTGTTGTGTTAGTACTGCTTGTTGGTTGACCTTGTTCTTCATTGTTTTGGTTGTCTTTTTCTTTATTCTTTCTAGAACTCTCAGCTGCTGATTTATTACTTTCAGTAGTTTCTTTAGAAGTTTTCTCAGGTCTTTTCTTGATGGTGACCTCAGAAGCTTCTGGTTTGGCAGTTTCTTGGCTCTTTTTTCTTCTAAGTTCATATTTTTCTATGACCTGCATCATGGCATTTTCAAATCCTAACCTGTAATCCTCAGTTTCTAACCATTCCTCATCCCAATAAAAGGGTGGGGAGTGATCTTCTTCTGTGTAACAGTTATGGATTGAATCTTTTGTTTCAAACATGTCTATTGTGGTTCCCTCAGACTCTTCAATGATTCCCTCATCTTCATCAAGAAAGTTCTCTTGGAAAGGGGGAATAACTTGTTGATCTGATTCTCTTTGTCTGTTGGAAGTGGCATTGTTTCTTCTAAAGTTTCGGTTTTGGTTATGGTTTTGATTTCTGTTTTGGTTACTGACTAAGACAACAATTTTTTCCATCATTTGTTGTAGCCTTTCCACATTTTTAGATAAACGGTCATAATTTGGATCAGATGTGGAAGCTACACTGTCATCTCTATATGTTACCCTTTTCTCAGCTCTCAATCTTGCTCTTTTCTCAATCAGATTAGCCTCTACACTCACTGCTCATTTTTGCATGTCTTCCAACGTGTTATAATCTCTCTCCCTAAGCTGGTAGGCCATGTCAACATCAAAGCCTTCGGGGTATTTCGCTAGAGCCATACCTTGGGGAGGTTTCATGTGTGGAGCATTATAAATTATGTTAAATCTCATTGTGTAATCATGGACACTCTCTCCTACGTTTCTTTTAAGGTTCATGTATTCTGCTAGGAGTTGGTGAGGGTTGGCCTTAACCTCCCATTTGTTTATGAAAGTCTGATATAAATATGGAAGATCATTAATGCTACCCGGAGGTAGGCCTTTAAACCATTTCTTCACATCACCCCCTAAGCTCTGGGCAAAGATTCTCATTTTGACTATATCATCATCTATCTCCATATAGTCAAAAGAATCTTCCATCCTATCTACATGGTGTTGGGCCGTGGTAGACTCTTTTGTAGTGAAGTGTGGGATCTTTGATTGATAATCATTGGGTAAAGGCACTAGAGGCTGGGGTAAAACTAGAGGTGCATACCAAGCTGCCATGATGATGTTTTGATGAGGTAAAGGATTGACTTGGGTAGCTGGAATATGGATGATAGGGATGTTGTGACCAGTAGAAGACTAATAAGCAGATTTAGGGTGACTGAGCCCCAAGTTCTGAATGAAGTGGATATCAGGAGGTGTAGATGGAGGGGTCCGTCTATTCCCAGGGTGTCTACCACTTTGGGGTGGTGAACCAGGAAGCTCAAAGTCTGGCTAGTCTAGGACACTGAATGACCTAGTTCTTGGTAAGCTTTTTTGAGTGCCTAGGTCAAAGAGTGGGTCTGATAGAGCTATAAAGTTTTCTGGTGTAGAGTTAGCTCTATGGATGTGGCTAGAAATAGTTGATTGTTTATGTGTAGGAGATCCCTTGAGGATGCTCTCAAGGTCGTCAACTATTTCAGGTGGGTCTGGGTTAGGGTAGGCTCTTGTGTGAACGATTCTGAAAGCTAGAGTGTTGTTCCTAACCAAGTAGCTTAACCCTACTTGTTCCTTCTATTATGGTTGATGTTGTAATGGCTTTGGTCTCCCAGTGGAGTCTAATGTGAACCAAGATAATCAACAGGCCCATTGATCACCAGTGGAATCTTTAAAACGTTTAGGAATTATGGAGTCGCCAGGTGGAGGGTTTAAGATGCTTTCTGGAGGGTACGCTATCAACCACAGTGCCTATGGGATGTCCCTTTTCAAGGATATCTTCCAAACACAGC
This sequence comes from Pinus albicaulis, assembly GCA_034641835.2. Taxonomy (NCBI): domain Eukaryota; kingdom Viridiplantae; phylum Streptophyta; class Pinopsida; order Pinales; family Pinaceae; genus Pinus; species Pinus albicaulis. Next base: position 1,284,168,551 of record CM076582.1, on the reverse strand, counting down.
AAAATCTAACCAGAGATTGACTAGGAGGGAATTTACCAGATATGTCACCTCTGAAAGAGTGTGAGGTCTAGAGGCTACTTAGCCCTTTCCAGAATCTGTCTAAGAGTGTGGAAGAAAACACAACAAATGGTATAGAGGTTGATGTGTGAATAGGAGTGTTTTACTACCAACCTAATCAGAGATTGTAGGTTTCTGAGGCTCTTATGATGTAGAGGTGAAAGTACTCATATTTTCCCCAGCGGATTCGCCATTATGTTGGTGACAATGATGGGAGACATGCAAATATTATCATTTTATGTGCTCTCAGATTTTTTCCCTAGCGGAGTCGCCATTTATGTTGGTGTTCCCATGTTTTGGCTAGATTGGCAGGACCAAAAGATGAGACAACATCAAACCACTTTCAGACCTCAGGATCTAGCCCTCCTGGGTCCAGAGAGGGATCTCTCTATATGAGAAAAGGTTTTATGTCTTTGAAGCTCAAAGTTTAAGATGTTAGGCTAGTTATAGGCACAAGGTTTGTTTGTTTGATTGCTTGTTTGGTTGCTGGTTATCAGGAAAGAAGGGTTCAACGTAAGATAAGGATGATCAAAGAATATTTAGGCAGAGGTGAGGAATTCCAGGGAGCATTCAAGACCATTGGGCAATGGAGTCAGGAAAGGATTTTCTTGCTAATCAATAGGCAGGCTTTCAATTGGGCTATTCATCCAAAACATTGGATCGTAAAGATGATAGTGTGGTATGGAATGGTAAGAGAGGAGGGACAGTAAAGGTTCAGAACACAAAGTTAAAGACCAGCTAGTCACACAAGGATCCTAGTGGACAGGGCTAACTCTAATTCTCAGTGTTCCCAAATCTTCTAGCTAAATCCTTAACAAGAAACATCTAGGAACTGATTCATTTAACTCATACATTAGAGAGCAGGCAATAACATCCACTACACTGGTTAAGTTAACTGAAATCAATTCTTAGATCACACATATAGCATAAAACATCAAAGGCAAGGAGAGCAGAAACATAGGGTACCTAACAAGGGTAAATCCTATGCCAATATTCTGATGCAAGCCAGCTGAAACGAAATGAAATGAATTAAAACACAGAGATAAGAAAGCATCACCGCTGCTTTAGATCAGGATCCAAAGAAATGTGCTTGTCATATTAACTAGCAATACTAGTCAAGTAAAACATTGCAAATAGCTGAATACTCAGTCTGAAATCATATTCCCCAGCCTATCTTACAACTTTACACAAAGACTGTGTCTCATAAGAAACTACTTGCAATTCTATGATAACTGATCAACAACCTTTACAATGAGTTTCTTCATGAATTTATAGCTCTAGTGGAGCAGAGAAGGTAGGTGAAAAACTAAATGCAGCATTAAAAACTCAGAAGAGGAAGAAGGCCGAAGGCCACTCTATTTAAATTCTGTGCATTTATCTCTGGCACTCTTTTGGGTGAAAGAGTGGTCTTCTCCAGGCTCCCATTTACTCTGGTATGCCTCTGATGTACTTGGTTGCAGTACTATGTAGTACTTCTGGTGAATTAAACAAAAATGTAGAATCAAGATGCTAAGATCTTCCATACTGTGCAACAAATGCTTTTGATAGTCTAGGACTGCTGTAGGGGGAAAACTTCACTTGGACACCACGTAGACTGGAACAATAAAGTGTATCGTGTCCTGGCTCAGGAAGAAACATTCTGCTGATTTGAAACCCTGATTACATTGTTTTCTGTGTGCTGGACCTCCTGTGTGATCCTCGAGATTTTCGATCTGGTACTCTGCCTTTAGAACTCTGGATTAAGGCTTAAAATTCTCAATAATGAACGTTGAAATCCTTGATCATTAGCTGGTATTTCTCCGCCGCTTCATAAATGTCTCAATCCGCAAAATCTGGGTTTTAATGGCGCCAGATAGGTTTTTCGCGGAGATTGAACTATCCTTGGATAATATTTATGCTGCCGCTACCTTTCCGGGCATTTCCCCGTAGTACCAGCTTCCAAATTAAATTTTGTCTGCGCAACGCGCCATTACAATCATATATATGAACCATGGAGGTTTCCCGCCTCTCTGCAACCCTGAAAAATACAGAAACTGGTTAATAAAACCATGCATGGGGGCCGGATGACATGGACGACTGCGAGGATGATAGTGGGACTGTGGAGAAATAGCGAAAAAATGCAGAGGTATGGTGGAGAAATGATTTGGTGGAGGTTGGCGAAATGCAAAGAAACTTAAACGTGAACCTTGACATTTAACCTTAGAATGAGATATATATGGATGGACGGGCGAATATACGATGGAACACATGGAACGGTGACATGGCGGGATGGGGTTACGGCAGGACTGACAATAAATTTGGGTCGTCTGATCTCGGGAGGAGATCGATGGTGGACAACACGTCAAAGGGCGATGGACAGTGGGCCAGGGGTACGGATGACTCTGATTAACCCGCGCGTAACTTTGTGGAACAACGACCGTTGGATGGGGTGCCCCAGATCAGACGGCTGATATGCATATCGCTCTGTATCCTATGCCGTACGTTAACGCGCGATGAGCAAGCAGTTTTGAAATAGTGTCATTGCCACACGTCACGTGATGAGTGGAATTGATGGCTCATCGGAAAATACCTCCCACCTCCGAAAGGCAGTGAGATAGAAACCAGATGGTTTTGAACAGTGTTGGCGTGGTTGCGAGGACCACCGGGCAGGTGAACTCTGACCGTAGATCTGGCGGGTAAATGAATGGTTAAGAATGCGATGAACGGTAAACGGAGGTGGGTGATGAGCGCTATGGGGAAAACGACGGTCGTCTGATCTATACAGATCGAAGGTACAAAATGCGCCTAATACAAATGCGGTAAGTGCCTTTTACCTTGGCGCCTAGTCTTAATGCTCGGCCGCGTGGGGGGGAAAGAAGCAGGGGCTTGGCCTAAAGGGGCTAGGCCCACATAGATGGATAATATGACTTTTGGGCCATTTTTAATGTAATTTGAGGCCCGGGAAAGATAACGATAGGGGAAAACAAGGGGAATTAGACCAAACAAGGGGTGATCGTAGAATTTGAAGGGGATTTTGGGGGGATTAGAGGATTAATCAAGGAAGTTTAGAAGGGGGAAAAAGAGGGTGGAAAGGAAACTTAGAAAAAGGGACAACAGAGTGAAATGGGATATCTTGCAGGGATACAAGGGCAAAAATAAAGCCTTTGGAGCACCATTTTTTTGCAATAAGAGAGGCTTTATGATGGGCATCAGCAGAAGGGATCTTATCAAAGGCAAAGGCACAGGAGACTTCAAGGATGATGTGTCTTCAGGGGAGATGCATTCCTTGAAGGCTCAAAAACAATTTAGCCCCCTACTTTTCCTATCAAAAATTTACAAGGGGCTAACAAATCCCTTGGTTTTATTAATACAAGTGCTAATATTCATAGGGTTTAAAGGAATTTGGCTTCCGTGATCTAGAAATCATGTATAAAATTTTTTGGTGAAAATCACATTCAAGAAGATTTTGTCGACACGTTTCAAACCAACCAGTGTGGTTCATCATCTTGTCTTGATGATGAACCACACTGGCTGGTTCGAAAGGCGTCGACAAAATCTTCTTGAATGTGATTTTCACCAAAATTTTTTATACATGATCAATAATGTCAATAATCTCTTAGTCTTATAGTATTAATCTAAAAGATTTATAATAATTATCCTTTAGGTTTATTATTTCTAAAAATTTATAGTGTAAATCCCTTGAGTTTAATATTAATTAATATATAATTAATATATTAATATTAATTAATGTTATATTAATATAAACCTTTATATTAAATATATTATTATTTAAATTAACATTTTTTAATACATAATTAATATATTAATATTAAGATTATAATATAAATTTTATAATAAATTAAATTAATAGATTAAGTTAAATTAAACTAAAATAAATTTTATTTAATATAGAAAAATAAATAAATCATTATAATTATTGTGATAAATACGAATAAAACTTTCTATATCAACCACATTAATATGATGGGATTGTGATAATCAATTACTCACGTAATCGTAACCCTCAGATTCGACAAATATAAAACTTTCAAAACGTGTGGCAATGGAACAATTATTACACTAAAAGAAGACAAGAGTAAAGATGTTACGTGGAGTGATCATTGAATAGAGCCATAAAGGTATAACACGTCATACATGCGACAAATACAAAGTCCTTTTGCTTTATGGAGATGGTGGGTGGCCTTTGTCGTTATTCACTGAACGGAGAGTGCAACTGCTAACGCGTGGTAATTTTTATCTATCCTACGTGGCATAAAAAAGAGTCGGTGTTAAAATGATTTGTTTGCTTGTGAATGACTAGCATTTGTTATGAACCAGCTGGGAGTCTCCGACGATCAACATGTGTAAAGCTTACCAACATTCATTGTGGGTTCAAATGATTTGATGTTTACTTTAGTGCACTTATTATTGAATTATTGTTGTTGAATTGGTTATTTGGCATTGTTTTTCGCTGGAAGGTTGGGCCAGCGCATCATCAATTTAAACTAGAAGTAGATTGAAATACAAAAGACGAAAAATAAGAAACTCATAGTCTTATAGAATATTTTTAGTCATTGACGTTAAAATTTCATTCATTCATCCTTACACTGTTTTATGCAAAATATAACATGATTTTGTATAATATATAAAAAAACTTATATTTTAAAATATATTAAGTCATTTATTATTGGTTAAAGAAAATAAAAAAATAGTAATTAAATTATTGACTTTCTTAATATTTATTAAAATTTACAATATATCAAATATTAAAATTTATAATATTAATTTGATATATTGAAATAGCCTAATATTATAATTAGAAAAGTAAATTATTATTAAATATAATAGAATTATATCTATAAATATAAGAGATTAATTTATAATTTAAAATATTTTTTTGGTTTTGTGTATACCATTAAATTTAAATATTATTAAAACTATACAATTTTTATTAGTGATAGCTTTAACAAAGACTACAAAGGATAATGATTTTTTCATACATTATTTTGGCTAAAATTAACTTTTGATATTTCAGTAAGATATAAAATTGTTTATAATTAGTTAAGAACTCATCTTCCTTGAATATAACTAATAGGTTATCAATGCAAGAATTAAATGCATTTGGTATGAATGGTGTTAAATTATTTCAACCTGCACATGTAAGGACCTAGCTTAAGAATAATTGCATAGACTTGCAAGAATTGAGAAAAGTTGGAAGAGAGAATGAACTTTGTATGTTCAACATGTTAGTGTCAGTATTTGCATACTTCCACCAGGGATCAAAACACATTTTGCATGTGCATCTTAGGTGTCCCACTCTAAAGGAATTTTCAATCATTCCATTACGTCATGATATAAACTTGTTCCACTGGTGGTTTTCCTTTTCAATAAAACTTCACCCCCCCTCAGAGATTCACATTGCTGACTCATTCTCATGTCTCCTTGAGCATAACAACACCTATGGAAATGCTCTTTTCACCAGGAAATCTTTTAAATCAAATCTCATTCATGAAAGTCAGGTCTTAAGAAGTCCCATTAGGTCATTAGGGTTTTTTTTTTTAAGGTCACTCCATTTCAGATGAGATCGGCAAATATATGAGAGGGACTAAATAAGAAATTTTGTTTTCCTATGTAGAATATCATCATGATGTGATTATCATATTTTCGAAGTTGTAATTTTTGAGTTTAATGATTTTTATATCAAATTATCATTTTGATATAAAATTCAATATGTAATTTATTTATATTTTTCCAAATGTAATTTTATGAATCTCATATGTAATAAATTCATCCCAAGCTGTCAATGCAACTATTTCCGGCCTAAATGCAGCAAAGAAATCCAAACTCCATAACTTGATCAAACTCCAAAATGCCAAAAAGTCAGAAAGTTGAAGAGTATGAGTGCTAAAGTCCAAAGGGAAAAGTGAACATAGGGAAAGTGTGATGCAGGTGCATTGGGCTAAAACAAATTCCATGAAATTTTATTAGACTTAGGGTTTCTGAGTTTTCAAGAGAGGTAGACTCTAGATAATAAATTGAGTGAATTTTAATTAATTCTAATTAAATATGGAGAGGAAATGTAACTATTCTCAAATGATTGAAGAACAAGGGAATTTGGTTAGTCAGGAATGTGAAGAGACAGTTCAGATTTACGAGTGAATTAGAGTCAGTTTCACATAATCTAGGGATTTGGTCTAGATTTAGGAAATTGAGAATTTTAAGAGTTTCGTTGAGTTATTCAGGGAACTGAATCGATTCATCATCATTTTATATAAATGTAAGCATGAAGGAATAGAGGAGAGGCGGTAGAGGTTGATTAGAGTAGAAGTAGGGGTTTTGCTTGTAAGCCTTTGAGCAGATTGTAGAATGTGGCCACGGGTTGAAAATTAGGCCAAGGAAGAAGATTTTTGATGTAAGTACTGTGTGTATTAATACAGAACTTAATTTTCTGAGTTATGTTCCATTTTGAGTTATAAAATGTGTAAATGGAATTGGGTTTAAGAATTTAGAATTCTTGTGTGATTGATATTCTGTGTGACTGGGAAATTTAATATCGATCTCAGGATAGACCAATGTTATTAAATAAAAATGTCATAGACTTCTAAACTAGAAGTATAGATCTACCTGCTGTGGTATAGGCGTTTCATGGAATGATACATTGTTGTGTATATACAGTCAATTGGTTTTGAAGTCACAATTTGAGACTTCATCGTATAAAGGATTCACATAAAGAGAGAGGATTTACACATTTGATTGTGTAAATATAATACAAAAATATCAGGGTTGTGAAATCATATTCAGCTCTTACTGAATCCAAATAATTTCACTACAGGAGATACCAATGGAATAGTATCCTTCGGTGGTGTAAGGCTATTTGAAACGATGAATTGAACAATAGTGTGGTAGATAGAATCTGAATTGTGTGATTAATGAATCCATGAGTTAAAATTTGTAATATGCCTTGTCGAAATTGAAGAAGGATTGATTCCCATGTAATTGAGTAGATTGCTTGATGCGTTGTGGAATTACATAGAGAATTACACTGATATGTTGGATCGATATAGAAATAATGTAGTTTGCATAGGGGCAGGAAATCAGTAAACGGAAAGGAAGATTCCATATCGTGAATTGAATCAGGATCGATGGAACAGTGATGAGATTGGATAACAGATACTGAAAGCAAGGCACAAATTTTGAATTAGAACTACAGTTCTATTCGAAAAAAAACAAACTCGATTAATATAAGTGTAATCATGAGTTAAGATGCGGCAGATGTTCTTTGAAACAAGGGCAGAATCCAAGTACATGGAAGCAGTGGAGTGACTGAACCTTGAGAATTTGAAACAGTAGAAATGTGAAGCAGTTTGGGAGAATGAAACCACTGGTTTCGCAAAAATTTTGAGGTCGAGGGAATTTTTACCTTTTGGAATGCGATACATTCCAGCGTTCGACACGTAGCTTGAAGTGGTATTTAAATACCATGAATTTCGCAAATTTTTTGTGTGGTAAGATTCGGAGATGAGAATAATGCGATATTTGTCTGATGATATCCATCAAAGGATCCAGTGTTATCTACATTTGAAGGTGAGTAGAGGTTAAGGCCAAGTGAGTTATGAACATTGTGGACCCGAAGCATTTAATTAAGTAATTCATTTACATTTAAAAGTTAAATGGGTTGGAGTTATACGAATGAAGATTTGTAAGTTGGATTTTAATCCAAATCGAATGTTTCATGAAATGTTCCGAGAAAGCTTGGAAAAAGTCATATATACGATGCTTGATAAATTGTGAGAAAGAGAAAACTCAGATTGTGATACGGTGAGAACACATTGGGTTTTTAACCTAGATGTGAGTTTAACAAAAAATCAAATAATATTTGATTTCCATGAGATGGATATTATAATATGGTTTTAATCATTATGATGAAAGTCAAAGCTTCCGCAAGAGAAGAATAATATGGGCTGTATTTTTTTGTTTTAGTAACCATGGTTTTATACCCAGTAGATCAAAAGTGAAGCTTCTGCTTATAGAAGAAAATTTCTGGGTTGTTGGTTTTATAATCAGTACTTGAAGAAAAGTGCTTCCACATCAATGTTGTGAAATTTCCAGATTTAAAATTATTAGGGGCAAAAACATGAAATGCAGTTTTAGATGCACAAGAGAGTGTTAATGTGGGTTTGGCGAGGTAGCCCGCCATCAAGTGGTATCAGAGCAGGAAAGGCTCTGTTTGAAGTAAAGGATTTTTTTTTTTTGTAATTAAATCTGAATGTGTGATGAGAGAAGAAAGAAAATCAGATTCTAAAATCTGATATGCAAAGGTACACAGAGTTGCAGAGAACAGAGATTTGCAGAACTGGATGAATGAAGAACAAGATCATTCAGGGATCTTGCAGGTAAAATAATTTTAAATCTGATTTGAAATTATGATTATAGAATAATGGTTGCAAATATGATGAAGACAGAGTTTTGAGGATGATGGCAGTGAACTTGATATTCAGCTAAAGGTTGGATCGGGAGAACAATTGCAGTGTTCTCAAGAGAAGGTGAGTTGATGAGCAGTGTTTAACTCTGGTTTGAAGAATTATTTGCAGAATCCAAATTGCAGGCAATTGAAGAAATCTCAACAAAGCATATCATATCTTTGAGAGCAATGATGAAAGAGTCCAGCAGAGGATTCTAAAGTGAAAAGGAAAGTGTGGTAGAACCTTGAGGAAATTCAACAGAGGTTGAATGAGTTCTAAAAGTTGTAGAGTGAAGCCTAGAAAGAGTAGAAGAGAGTGCTCAAAAGGTTCCAACAGAAGGAGAACCAGTACTTGCCGAAAGCTCGGATCTGGAGGAAAGGATTGGTGAGGTAAGTGGCAGCAGGAGAGCTTGCCGTTGCAGAGGCTTGGTGTAGCTCATGAGTGAGTAACTCATGGAGAAGAAGATGACTTCTAAAATTCATATAGAAGAGAGAAGATGTTCAGAGAGAGGCCACAACAAAAATGAGAAGGAAGATGCCAAATAAAATGGCATGAGGAAGAAATTCATTGATGCAGAATATGAGAAAGAGGTAGCTGAGCTCATATAATAGTTTAACAAACTGAAAATGATGATAGAGGAAAGCAAGAGAGTTGGTTGGCTCATGAAGAAGAGATTAAAATGGCAACCATTATAGTTGAGGTTGAGGCAAAAGGAGATTGCCTTATTGAAAGAAGAACTCAGGGTTCTTGAGTTAAAGATGGAATTTGAAGATTCCACATGCAGATCTGTTCAAAGGGAAGTGCTTGAGAAAGCAACCGAGACTGAAAAGTCTTGTAGTTTTAAAACTAAAGAGTTGTGTATTTTTTCAGGTACATCACAGGGAGATGAACAAGCTTTAAAGTTTGTTGAGGAGGAGAAATTGAATCTGAAATCTGTTCATATCAATGGTGAGATGGCAAGACCTCGGGAGGAATTGAAGACAAAGGAGTCTAATGAGAATATTGAGGCAAGAGATGAAGGACCATATGATGATCGGTCAAGAACAAGTGGATGTATAAACGGTTGTGTAAGGTTCCCAAGGTCTACTCCAATTGAAGTTGTTGAATTGTATAGAAGGTTGGATTTTCAAAGAAGAGAATTGGAGAAACAGAGGACCTATACATAGGATAATTTGCTGAGGAAGCAGGGCAGGAAGGTCTTCATGAATAGTGTTCATGAAGTAGATGATGGAAAGAAAGAGAGACTAGCTGACAGTTTCATGGAGGATGCAAATCAGAATACTAATGTGCTAACAAAGGAATTGGGAGGAAACTCAGAGAAACATATTGATGTGTTGTCAAAGGAGAAGTACAGTGAAGAATTTTCGAGTCTTGAAATAGACTTGGGGCTGCAGAGAGAAAGCTTGGTGACTGAATCAGCAAGTGAGACCATTGGGACTTGTGATTTTGACACTGACAGTTTGATTGTGTTTACAGGTGATGCAAAAGACAATCCATCATTTGGAATTTTCTTGAGAGAAGAATAAATGTTGCAGAAAGAAGGTGAGACAGTCATGTCTCATATGCAGAAACCTGTTACTGTTGGTGACAGGGAAGAATTGACTTGTCTGATGGGCCAAGAGCAGACTGTGGGGCAGATTTTTAAAACTGACACAGTCATGAAGAATTAGAATTCTATTCTGATAGAAGGTGAAAAGGAAGAATTTGAAGAACTTGATTTGATTTCCAGAATCAAACAAGAAGGTGCAAGACAATTACTGAAGATTGTCAAAGAAGAAGAAGAAGATGTTGAATTTAGATTGCAGCATACTAATGAGTGGCCGAAATGTTTGCTGGAAACATTTAAACAGGAGAAGGAGATTGCAGACACTAGAGTAAAATTGCCTAAAGTTGTGAAAGGAGCATATACTAGTTTGAAAATTTTGATTATGTTTACTAGTATACTGAATGAGTATGTTACTGCAGGAAGAAAATTAATTGATGATTTATTTTCTAAAAGTAAATTTGTAGGTGATGAGGAAAATAAAATTGTTGTAGAGGGAGATATCTTAATAGATATTTAGGATGTTTGGGGTGAGGAAACATTGGCATCAACAACATCTATGGTGGCAGCTGAAGCAGCATGTGGGGTGACATCTGCAGGAGTAAAAACAATGTTAGCAACAATCGGTGAGGCAACATTGATAGTAGCAACATCAATGTTGGCAGCAACAGAAATTGAAAACAGCAGCAGTGCGCAAAGGAATTTCCAGCTAGAAGATAAGCTAGACATGGATATTGAAAGCATCAGAAGACTGATGATGAAGGTGTCCCAAAAGCAGCAGAAAGTAGCAAGAAAGTAGAAGAATTTTAGCAAAGGAAAGACAAGAGCAGAATGCGAAAGTATAGCTTGTGGTAAATGGCAGAACAAAGTATGGAAACCTCGAAGTGTGTAGTTGAAGAATAATACAACTGATGGACAGTAGCAAAGCAAAGTATGGGACCCAGGAGGAAAAGTTTTAAGAGCACATGATCAAGAGATCATTATTAATTTTAACCTAGGGAGTCTGATGCAGGGGCATTAGGCTAAAACAAATTCCTTGAAATTTTATTAGACTTAGGGGTTTTTGAGTTTTCATGAGAGTTAGACTCTACATAATAAATTGAGTGAATTTTAATTAATTCTAATTAAATATGGAGAGGAAATGTAACTGTTATCAAATGATTGAAGAACAAGGGAATTTGGTTAGTTGGGAATGTGAAGAGACAATTTAGATTTAGGAGTGAATTAGAGTCAGTTTCAGATAATCTAGGGATTTGGTATAGATTTAGGAAATTGAGAATTTTAAGAGTTTCATTGAGTTATTCAGGGAACTGAATCAATTCAACATCATTTTATATAAATTTAAGGATGAAGGAACATAGGAGAGGCAGTAGAGGTTGATTAGAGTAGAAGCAGGGGTTTTTATTGTAAGCCTTCAGGCAGATTGTAGAATGTGGCCACAGGTTGAAAATCAGGCCAAGGAAGAAGATTTTTGATGTAAGTACCGTGTATATTAATACAGAACTTAATTTTCTGAGTTATGTTCCATTTTGAGTTATAAAATGTGTAAATGGAATTGGTTTTGAGAAATTAGAATTCTTGTGTGATTGGATTCTGTGTGACTGGGAAATTTAATATCGATCTCAGGATAGACCAATGTTATTAAATAAAATTGCCATATACTTCTAAACTGGAATGATACATTGTTGTTTATATACATGGAATGATACATTGTTGTTTATATACAGTCAATTGGTTTTGAAGTCACAATTTGAGACTTCATCGTATAAAGGATTCGCATAAAGAGAGAGGATTTACACATTCGATTGTGTAAATATAATACAACAATATCAGGGTTGTGAAATCATATACAACTATTACTGAATCCAAATAATTTCACTACAGGAGATAACAATGGAATAGTATCCTTCGGTGGTGTAAGGCTATTTGAAACGATGAATTGAACAATAGTGTGGTAGATATAATCTGAATTGTGTGATTAATGAATCCATGAGTTAAAAGCTGTAATATGCCTTGTCGAAATTGAAGAAGGATTGATTCCCGTGTAATTGAGTAGATTGCTTGATGCATTGTGGAACTACATAGAGAATTACACTGATATGTTGGATCGATATAGAAATAATGCAGTTTGCACAGCGGCAGGAAATCAGTTAATGGAAATGGAGATTCCGTATCGTGAATTGAATCAGGATCGATGGAACAGTGATGAGATTGGATAACAGATCCTGAAAGCAAGGTGCAGATTTTGAATTAGAACTATAGTTCTGATCAAAAGAAACAAACCCAATTAATATAAGTGGGATCATGAGTTAATATGCGGCAGATGTGCTTTGGAACAAGGGCAGAAACCAAGTACGTGGAAGCAGTGGAGTGACTGAACCTTGAGAATTTGAAACAGTAGAAATGTGAAGCAGTTTGGGAGAATGAAACCACTGGTTTCGCAAAAATTTTGAGGTCGAGGGTAGTTTTACCTTTTGGAATGAAATACATTGCAACGTTCGACACGTAGCTTGAAGTGGTATTTAAATACCATGAATTTCACAAATTTTTTGTGTTATAAGATTCGGAGATGAGAATAATGTGATATCCATTCGATGATATCCATCAAAGGATCCAGTGGTATCTGCATTTGAAGGTGCGTAGAGGTTAAGGCCAAGTGAGTTGTGAACATTATGGACCCGAAGCATTTAATTAAGTAATTCATTTACATTTAAAAGTTAAATGGGTTGAAGTTATACGAATGAATATTTGTAAGTTGGATTTTAATCCAAATCGAATGCTTCATGAAATGTTCCGAGAAAGCTTGGAAAAAGTCATATATACGATGCTTGATAAGTTGTGAGAAAGAAAAAACTTAGATTGTCATACAGTGAGAACAAATTGGGGTTTTAACCTAGATGTGAGTTTAATGAAAAATCAAATAATATCTGATTTCCATGAGATGGGTATTATAATATGGTTTTAATAATTATGATGAAAGTCAAAGCTTTCATAAGAGAAGAATAATCTGGGATATATTGTTTGGTTCTAATAACCATGGTTTTATAACCAGTGGGTCAAAAGTGAAGATTCTACTTATAGAAGAAAATTTCTGGGTTGTTGGTTTTATAATCAGTACTTGAAGAAAAGTGCTTCCGCATCAATGTTGTGAAATTTCCAGATTTAAAATTATTTGGGGAAAAAACTTGAAATGCAGTTTTAGATGCACAAGAGAGTGTTAATGTGGGTTTGGCAAGGTAGCCCGCCATCAAGTGGTATCAGAGCAGGAAAGGCTCTGCTTGAAGTAAAGGATTTTTATTTTTTTTGTAATTAAATCTGAATGTGTGATGAGAGAAGAAAGAAGATCAGATTCTAAAATCTGATATGAAAAGGTACACAGAGTTGCAGAGAACAGAGATTTACAGAACTGGAGGAATGAAGAACAAGATCATTCAGGGATCTTGCAGGTAAAATAATTTTAAATCTGATTTGAAATTATGATTATATAATTATGGTTGTAAGTATGATGAAGACAAAGTTTTGAGGATGATGGCAGTGAACTTGAGATTCAGCTAAAGGTTGGATAGGGAGAACAATTTCAGTGTTCTCAAGATAAGGTGAGTTCATGAGCAGTGTTTAACTCTGGTTTGAAGGATTGTTTGCATAACTCAGATTGCAGGAAATTGAGGAAATCTCAGCAAATCAGATCATAGCTTTGAGAGTAGTGATGAAAGAGTCCAGCAGGGGATTCTAATGTGAAAAATAAATTGTGGCAGAACCTTGAGAAAATTCAACAGAGGTTGAATGAGTTCTAAAAGTTTCAGAGTGAAGCCTAGAAAGAGCAGAAGAGAGTGCTTAAAAGGTTCCAACAGAAGGAGAACCAGTACTTGCTGAAAGCTCAGTTTCAGAGGAAAGGATTGGTGAGGTAAGTGGTAGCAGAAGAGATTGCTGTTGCAGAGGCTTGGTGTAGCTCATGAGTGAGTAAGTCATGGTGAAGAAGATGACTTCTAAAATTCATATAGAAGAGAGCATATGTTCAGAGAGAGGCCACAACAAAAATGAGAAGGAAGATGCCAAAGAAAATGGCATGAGGAAGAAATTCACTGATGCAGAATATGAGAAAGAGGTAGCTAAGCTCAGATAATAGTTTAAAAAATTGAAGATGATGATAGAGGAAAGCCAGAAAGTTGGTTGGCTCATGAAGAAGAGATTAAAATGGAAACCATTACAGTTGAGGTTCAGGCAAAAGGAGATTGTCTTATTGAAAGAAGAACTCAAGGTTCTTGAGTTAAAGATGGAATTTCAAGATTCCACATGCAGATCTATTCAAAGGGAAGTGCTTGAGAAAGCAATGGAGACTGAAAAGTCTTGTAGTTTTAAAACTAAAGAGTTGTGTATGTTTTCAGGTACATCACAGGGAGATGAACAAGCTTTAAAGTTTGTTGAGGAGGAGCAATTGAATCTGAAATCTGTTCAGATCAATGGTGAGATGGCAAGGCCTCAGGAGGAATTGAAGACAAAGGAGTCTAATGATAATATTGAGGCAAGAGATGAAGGACCATTTTATGATCGGTCAAGAACAAGTGGAGGTATAAACGGTTGTGTAAGGTTCCCAAGGCCTACTCCAATTGAAGTTGTTGAATTGTATAGAAGTTTGGATTTTCAAAGAAGAGAATTGGAGAAACAGAGGACCTATACACAGGATAATTTTCTAAGGAAGCAGGGCAGGAAGGTCTTCATGAATAGTCTTCATGAAGCAGATGATGGAAAGAAGGAGAGACTAGCGGACAGTTTCATGGAGGATGCAAATTAGCATACTAATGTGCTAACAAAGGAATTGGGGGGAAACTCAGAGCAACATACTGATGTGTTGTCAAAGGAGAAGGACAGTGAAGAATTTTTGAGTCTTGAAACAAACTTGGGGCTATAGAGAGAAAACTTGGTGACTGAATCAGCAAGTGAGACCATTGGGTCTTGTGATTTTGACACTGACAGTTTGATTGTGTATACAGGTGATGCAGAAGACAATCCATCATTTGGAATTTTCTTGAGAGAAGAAGAACTGTTGCAGAAAGAAGGTGAGACAGTCATGTCTCATATGTAGAAACTTGTTACTATTGGTCACAGGGAAGAATTGGCTTGTCTGACGGGCCAAGAGCAGACTGTGGGGCAGATTTTTAAAACTTAAACAGTCATTTAGAATTAGAATTCTATTATGATAGAAGGTGAAAAGGCAGAATTTGAAGAACTTGATTTGATTGCCAGAATCAAACAAGAAGGTGCAAGAAAATTACTGAAGATTGTCAAAGAAGAAGAAGAAGATGTTGAATTTAGATTGCAGGATACTGATGAGTGGCCGAAATGTTTGCTGGAAACATTTAAACATGAGAAGGAGATTGTAGACACTAGCGTAAAATTGCCTGAAGTTGTGAAAGGAGCAGATACTAGTTTGAAAATTTTGATTATGTTTACTAGTATACTGAATGAGTATGTTACTGCAGGAAGAAAATTAATTGATGATTTAATTTCTAAAAGTAAATTTGTAGGTGGTGAGGAAAATAAAAATGTTGCAGAGGGAGATATCTTAAGAGATATTCAGGATGTTTGGGGTGAGGAAACATTGGCATCAGCAACATCTATGGTGGCAGCTGAAGCAACATGTGGGGTGACATCTGCATGAGTAAAAAAAATGTTAGAAACAATCGGTGAGGCAACATTGACAGCAGCAACATCAATGTTGGCAGCAACAGAATTTGAAAACAACAGCAGTGGGCAAAGGAATTTATAGCTAGAAGATAAGCTAGACATGGATATTGAAAGCATCAGAAGACTGATGATGAAGGTGTCTCATAAGCAACAGATAGTAGCAAGAAAGCAGAATAATTTTAGCAAAGGAAATACAAGAGCAGAATGTGAAAGTATAGCTTGTGGTAAATGGCAGAACAAAGTATGGAAACGTCGAAGTGTGCAGTTGAAGAATAATACAACTGATGGACAGTAGCAAAGCAAAGTATGGGACCCAAGAGGAAAAGTTTTAAGAGAACATGATCAAGAGATCATGATCAATTTTATCCTTGGGAGTCTCATGGAGGGGCATTAGGCTAAAACAAATTCCATGAAATTTTATTAGACTTAGGGGTTTTTGAGTTTTCAAGAGACTTAGACTCTAGATAATAAATTTAGTGAATTTTAATTAATTCTAATTAAACATGGCGAGGAAATGTAACTGTTATCAAATGATTGAAGAAAAAGGGAATTTGGTTAGTCGGGAATGTGAAGTGACAATTTAGATTTAGGAGTGAATTAGAGTCAGTTTCAGATAATCTAGGGATTTGGTCTAGATTTAGGAAATTGAGAATTTTAAGATTTTCATTGAGTTATTTAGGGAACTGAATCGATTCATCATCATTTTATATAAATGTAAGTATGAAGGAACAGAGGAGAGGTGGTAGAGGTTGATTAGAGTAGAATTAGGGGTTTTTCTTGTAAGCCTTCGGGAAGATTGTAGAATGTGGCCACAGGATGAAAATCAGGCCAAGGAAGAAGATTTTTGATGTAAGTACCATGTGTATTAATACAAAACATAATTTTCTGAGTTATGTTCCATTTTGAGTTATAAAATGTGTAAATGGAATTGGGTTTGAGAATTTAGAATTATTGTGTGATTGGATTCTGTGTGACTGGGAAATTTAATATTGATCTCATGATAGACCAATGTTATTAAATAAAATTGCCATAGAATTCTAAACTGGAAGTATAGATCTACCTACTGTGGTATAGGCATTTCATGGAATGATACATTGTTGTTTATATACAGTCTATTAGTTTTGAAGTCACAATTTGAGACTTCATCGTATAAAGGATTCACATAAAGAGAGAGGATTTGCACATTTGATTGTGTAAATATAATACAACAATAGCAGGGTTGTGAAATCATATTCAACTCTTATTGAATCCAAATAATTTTAGTACAGGAGACACCAATGGAATATTATCCTTCAGTGGTGTAAGGCTATTTGAAACAATGAATTGAACAATAGTGTTGTGGATAGAATCTGAATTGTGTGATTAATGAATCCATGAGTTAAAAGCTATAATATGCCTTGTCGAAATTGAAGAAGGATTGATTCCTTCGTAATTGAGTAGATTGCTTGATGCATTGTGGAATTACATAGAGAATTACACTGATATGTTAGATCGATATAGAAATAATGCATTTTGCATAGGGGCAGGAAATTAGTAAATAGAAATAGAGATTCTGTATGGTGAATTGAATCAAGATCGATGGAACAGTGATGAGATTGGATAATAGATCCTGAAAGTAAGGCGTAGATTTTGAATTAGAACTACAGTTCTGTTAAAAAAAAAAAAAAACCCGAATAATATAAGTGGAATCATGAGTTAAGATGCGGCAGATGTGCTTTGGAACAAGGGCGGAATCCAAGTTCGTGGAAGCAGTGGAGTGACCGAACCTTGAGAATTTGGAATAGTAGAACTGTGAAGCAGTTTGGGAGAATGAAACCACTGGTTTTGAAATTTTTTTAAGGTTGAGGGCAGTTTTACCTTTTGGAATGCGATACATTCCAGTGTTCGACACGTAGCTTGAAGTGGTATTTAAATACCATGAATTTCGCAAAGTTTTTGTGTGATAAGATTTGGAGATGAGAATAATACGATATCTGTCTGATGATATCCATAAAAGGATCTAGCGGTATCTGCATTTGAAGGTGCGTAGAGGTTAAGGCCAAGTGAGTTGTGAACATTGTGGACCCGAAGCATTTAATTAAGTAAGTCATTTACATTTAAAAGTTAATTGGGTCAGAGTTATATGAATGAATATTTGTAAGTTGGATTTTAATCCAAATCGAATGTTTCATGAAATGTTCTGAGAAAGCTTGGAAAAAGTCATATATATGATGCTTGATAAGTTGTGAGAAAGAAAAAACTTAGATTGTCATACGGTGAGAACACATTGTGTTTTTAACCCAGATGTGAGTTTAACGAAAAATCAAATAATATTTGATTTCCATGAGATGGGTATTATAATATGGTTTTAATAATTATGATGAAAGTCAAAGCTTTTGTAAGAGAAGAATAATCTGGGTTGTATTGTTTGGTTTTAGTAACCATGGTTTTATAACCAGTATATCAAAAGTGAAGCTTCTACTTATAGAAGAAAATTTCTGGGTTGTTGGTTTTATAATCACTACTTGAAGAAAAGTGCTTCTGCATCAATGTTGTGAAATTTCTAGATTTAAAATTATTTGGGGGAAAAAACTTGAAATGCAGTTTTAGATGCACAAGAGAGTGTTAATGTGGGTTTGGTGAAGTAGCCCGCCATCAAGTGGTATTAGAGCAGGAAAGGCTCTGTTTGAAGTAAAGGATTTTTTTTTGTAGTTAAATCTGAATGTGTGATGAGAGAATAAAGAAGATCAAATTCTAAAATCTGATATGCAAAGGTACACAGAGTTGCAGAGAATAGAGATTTGCAGAACTGGATGAATGAAGAACAAGATCATTCAGGGATCTTGCAGGTAAAATAATTTTAAATCTGATTTGAAATTACGATTATAGAATTATGGTTGCAAATATGATGAAGACAGATTTTTGAGGATGATGGCAGTGAACTTGATATTCAATTAAAGGTTGGATAGGGAGAACAATTGCAGTGTTCTCAAGAGAAGGTGAGTTGATGAGCAGTGTTTAACTCTGGTTTGAAGATTTTTTTGTAGAATTCATATTGCAGGAAATTGAAGAAATCTAAGCAAAGCAGATCATAGCTTTGAGAGCAGTGATGAAAGAGTCCAGAAGGGGATTCTAAAGTGAAAAAGAAAGTGTGGCAGAACCTTGACGAAATTCAACAGAGTTTGAATGAGTTCTAAAATTTGCATAGTGAAGCCTAGAAAGAGTAGAAGAGAGTGCTTAAAATGTTCTGGCAGAAGGAGAACCATTACTTTCCGAAAGCCCAGATCCGGGGGAAAGGATTGGTGAGGTAAGTGGCAGCATGAGAGCTTGCTATTGCAAAGGCTTGGTGTAGCTCATGAGTGAGTAACTCATGGAGAAGAATATGACTTCTAAAATTCATATAGAAGAGAGTAAATGTTCAGAGAGAGGCCACAACAAAAATGAGAAGGAAGATGCCAAATAAAATGGCATGAGGAAGAAATTCACTGATGCAAAATATGAGAAAGAGGTAGCTGAGCTTAGAGAATAGTTTAACAAAATGAAGATGATGATAGAGGAAAGCCAGAGAGTTGGTTGGCTCATGAATAAGAGATTAAAATGGCAACCATTACAGTTGAGGTTGAGGCAAAAGGAGATTGCCTTATTGAAAGAAGAACTCCGGGTTCTTGAGTTAAAGATGGAATTTGAAGATTCCACATGTAGATCTATTCAAAGGGAAGTGCTTGGGAAAGCAACTGAGACTGAAAATTCTTGTAGTTTTAAAACTAAAGAGTTGTGTATTTTTTCAGGTACATCACAGGGAGATGAACAAGCTTTAAAGTTTGTTGAGGGGGAGAAATTGAATCTGAAGTCTGTTCAGATCAATGGTGAGATGGCAAGACCTCGGGAGGAATTTAAGACAAAGGAGTCTAATGAGAATATTGAGGCAAGAGATGAAGGACCATCTGATGATAGGTCAAGAACAAGTGGAGGTATAAATGGTTGTGTACGGTTCCCAAGGTCTACTCCAATTGAAGTTGTTGAATTGTATAGAAGGTTGGATTTTCAAAGAAGAGAATTGGAGAAACAAAGGACCTATACATAGGATAATTTGTTGAGGAAGTATGGCAGGAAGGTCTTCATGAATAGTGTTCATGAAGCAAATGATGGAAAGAAGGAGAGACTAGCTAACAGTTTCATGGAGGATGCAAATCAGCATACTAATGTGCTAACAAAGGAATTGGGAGGAAACTCAGAGCAACATACTGATGTGTTGTCAAAGGAGAAGGAAAATGAAGAATTTTCGAGTCTTGAAACAGACTTGGGGCTGTAGAGAGAAAACTTGGTGACTGAATCAGCAAGTGAGACCATTGGGTCTTGTGATTTTGACACTGACAGTTTGATTGTGTTTACAGGTGATGTAGAAGAAAATCCATCATTTGGAATTTTCTTGAGAGAAGAAGAACTGTTGCAGAAAGAAGGTGAGACAGTCATGTCTCATATCCAGAAAATTGTTACTGTTGGTGACAAGGAAGAATTGGCTTGTCTAATGGGCCAAGAGCAGACTGTGGGGCAGATTTTTAAAACTGACACAGTCATGAAGAATTAGAATTATATTATGATAGAAGGTGAAAAGGCAGAATTTGAAGAACCTGATTTGATTACCAGAATCAAACAAGAAGGTGCAAGACAATTACTAAATATTTTCAAAGAGGAAGAAGAAGATGTTGAATTTAGATTGCAACATACTGATGAGTGGTCAAAATGTTTGCTGGAAACATTTAAACAGGAGAAGGAGATTGCAGACACTAGAGTAAAAGGAGCATATACTAGTTTGAAAAATTTGATTATGTTTACTAGTATACTGATTGAGTATGTTACTGCAGGAAGAAAATTAATTGATGATTTATTTTCTAAAAGTAAATTTGTAGGTGATGAGGAAAATAAAATGTTGCAAAGGGAGATATCTTAAGAGATATTTAGGATGTTTGGGGTGAGGAAACATTGGCATCAGAAACATCTATGGTGGCAGCTGAAGTAGCATGTGGGGTGACATCTGCAGGAGTAAAAACAATGTTAGCAACAATCGGTGAGGCAACATTGATAGTAGCAACATCAATGTTGGCAGCAACAGAAATTGAAAACAGCAGTAGTGCGCAAAGGAATTTCCAGCTAGAAGATAAGCTAGACATGGATATTGAAAGCATCAGATGACTGATGATGAAGGTGTCTCAGAAGCAGCAGACAGTAGCAAGAAAGCAGAAAAATTTTAACAAAGGAAAGACAAGAGTAGAATGTGAAATTATAGCTTGTGGTAAATGGCAGAACAAAGTATGGAAACCTCAAAGTGTGCAGTTGAAGAATAATACAACTGATGGACAGTAGCAAAGCAAAGTATCGGACCCAGGAGGAAAATTTTTAAGAGCACATGATCAGGAGATCATGATTAATTTTAACCTTGGGAATCTGATGTAGGGACATTAGGCTAAAACAAATTCCATGAAATTTTATTAGACTTAGGGGTTTTTGAGTTTTCAAGAGAGTTAGACTCTAGATAATAAATTGAATGAATTCTAATTAATTCTAATTAAATATGGAGAGGAAATGTAACTGTTATCAAATGATTAAAGGACAAGGGAATTTTCTTAGTCGGGAATGTGAAGAGACAGTTTAGATTTAGGAGTGAATTAGAGTCAGTTTCAGATAATCTAGGGATTGTGTCTAGATTTAGGAAATTGAGAATTTTAAGAGTTTCATTGAGTTATTCAGGGAATTGAATCGATTCATCATCATTTTATATAAATGTAAGTATGAAGGAACAGAGGAGAGGCGGTAGAGGTTGATTAGAGTAGAAGGAGGGGTTTTTCTTGTAAGCCTTCAGGCAGATTGTAGAATGTGGCCACAGGTTGAAAATCAGAACAAGGAAGAAGATTTTTGATGTAAGTACCGTGTGTATTAATACATAACTTAATTTTTTGAGTTATGTTCCATTTTGAGTTATAAAATGTGTAAATGGAATTTGGTTTGAGAATTTAGAATTCTTGTGTGATTGGATTCTATGTGATTGGGAAATTTAATATCGATCTCAGGATAGACCAATGTTATTAAATAAAATTTCCATAGACTTCTAAACTGGAAGTATAGATCTACCTACTGTGGTATAGGCGTTTCGTGGAATGATACATTGTTGTTTATATACAGTCAATTGGTTTTGAAGTCACAATTTGAGACTTCATCGTATAAAGGATTCGCATAAAGAGAGAGGATTTACAAATTCGATTGTGTAAATATAATACAACAATATCAGGGTTGTGAAATCATATTCAAATCTTATTGAATCCAAATAATTTTAGTACAGGAGACACCAATGGAATAGTATCCTTTGGTGGTGTAAGGCTATTTGAAACGATGAATTGAACAATAGTGTTGTAGATAGAATCTGAATTGTGTGATTAATGAATCCATGAGTTAAAAGCCATAATATGCCTTGTCAAAATTGAAGAAGGATTGATTCCTTTGTAATTGAGTAGATTGATTGATGTGTTGTGGAATTACATAGAGAATGACACTGATATGTTAGATCGATATAGAAATAATGCAGTTTGCATAGGGGCAGGAAATTAGTAAAAGGAAATGGAGATTTCGTATGGTGAATTGAATCAAGATCGATGGAACAGTGATGATATTGGATAATAGATCCTAAAATCAAGGCGTAGATTTTGAATTAGAACTACAGTTCTGTTAATAAAAAACAAACCCGATTAATATAAGTGGAATCGTGAGTTAAGATGCGACAAATGTGCTTTGGAACAAGGGCAGAATCCAAGTACGTGGAAGCAGTGGAGTGACTGAACCTTGAGAATTTGGAACAGTAGAATCGTGAAGCAGTTTGGGAGAATGAAACCACTAGTTTCGCAAAAATTTTGAGGTCGAGGGCAGTTTTACCTTTTGGAATGCGATACATTCCAGCATTCGACACATAGCTTGAAGTGGTAATTAAATAGAATGAATTTCACAAAGTTTTTGTGTGATAAGATTTGGAGATGAGAATAATGTGATATCCGTCCGATGATATCCATCAAAGGATCCAGTGGTATCTACATTTGAAGGTGCGTAGAGGTTAAGGCCAAGTGATTTGTGAACATTGTGGGCCCAAAGAATTTAATTAAGTAATTCATTTACATTTAAAAGTTAAATGGGTCGAAGTTATACGAATGAAGATTTGTAAGTTGGCTTTTAATCCAAATCGAATGTTTCATGAAATGTTCCAAGAATGCTTGGAAAAAGTCATATATACGATGCTTGATAAGTTGTGAGAAAAAAAAACTCAGATTTTCATACGGTGAGAACACATTGGGTTTTTAACCCGGATGTGAGATGGGTATTATAATATGGTTTTAATCATTATGATGAAAGTCAAAGCTTCCACAAGAGAAGAATAATCTGGGTTGGATTGTTTGGTTTTAATAACCATGGTTTTATAACCATTAGATCAAAAGTGAAGCTTCTGCTTATAGAAGAAAATTTTTGGGTTGTTGGTTTTATAATCAATACTTGAAGAAAAGTGCTTCTGCATCAATGTTGTGAAATTGCCAGATTTAAAATTATTTGGGGCGAAAACTTGAAATTTAGTTTTAGATGTACAAGAGAGTGTTAATGTGAGTTTGGCGGGGTAGCCCACCATCAAAGTGGGTTATTCAAACTAAAATTACAATCCCTAAAGATATAAAGGTTTTCAAAATCTTCAAATAAATCATTTGCGTCTATTCATCCATCAGGAGTTTCCAACGGAGGAAAAAATTTCAGAGTTTTTGAGCATTTTGAGAAAAATCCACTGGTCGCTGCATGTTTTCTCTAGGTGTTTCATGTTTTCCTGGAGGTTTCGTGTTCAATCATCCGCAAAGAAAAAAGTAACGGATGTTGCGCGTTTACCTACGAACATTGTGGGTTTTCCTGGACGCTGCACATTCCTCCAGAACGTTGCGTGTTTGAATGGAGAGGGTTTCTCAAGGTTATATCAGTCCCAACAAGCTCAGTTTTTTGCAAAACTTCTTCATAGCTCCTTCAAATAGTAAGTTAACCCTATCAAGCTTTCTCATTGAAGTTTCTCATGATTTAATGCAAATTTGAAGTGTTTATTGCTATGAAACCATATTTTTCATTTCCTTTTGCCATTTTCATTCATATTTCCCATACTCATGTCCTTAAACACATATCAGTCAAACCTATAAGATCCTAGGGTTTTCTTAGACCTAGGTTATCATTTACATTATCACTGCCTCCATTTGTCACAACTTCTCCTTACAAATCCATATTCCCTTCTTCTCACTCCATTTACCCTAAGGTTTCCAAAGCCTTCAAGTCCACAATGTCCGAAGAAGAAAACAAAAATATCAGTGAGGAGAAAACAATGTAAAAGACATATAAGAAAGGAGGGAAAATCATCAGATATGAACCAGCAAACACAAAAGAACTCATGCCTTCTCCACTTACCTGTCATGTTTTAAACATGTTGGTCACTTTGAATTTTGTGAGAGGGTGCAAAGGGTCCAATATCACCCTATGTTAACAAGGCTATTCACCTCAAGTATTCATGATAGGTGTTGAGGTATAAAAGGTGTCTTTTTAACGCCTATTTATCCTACATTAATTATCAATTCGAGAACGACTTTTTGTTTCAAGAGTGTACTCTGTTTGAGGCTGAAATTTGAGATAAGAGCAATGTTGTGAGAGATGTAGTACAGTATTCTAAATACAAGAATAAATGGATGCTTGAAAAGAAATCTAATTACAATAACATAAATTCAAATACTCTGAAACTTAACTATTCACTCTGCAAAACATCAATCAAGGATACAGTATCAATAACTCATTCCTTTAGAAATTGATGCAACTGAAATCAAACTAGAACAAGGCAATCAATTCGGGAACGAGGAATAAATAACCAGTGTTCTCTACAGTTGACAGTCATGCGCTCAAGCAATCAAAGGGAAATCGAAATTGAACTAACTGATGTTGAAAGTAAACGAAGAGGAACTCTTTTAAAAGCAAGAATCAGAAATGAACAACAATATGTAATTGAATGGCTATGTGCATAAAAAACAAACTGTAATAATGTAAATAAACAATCTTTCTACAATCTGAATCTAATGAATCGCAAATGAACATCACACTGGAGCTGAACAGCAAATTCTAACTAATGAATCTGAACCGTAACTCTGTACTTAAAGGAATCAATTAGCTAATTCTGTTGAACACCAAACCCTGTCGACAACAAATGTTATTAAGTAGCAATTGAAATGAACAACAATCCAATGGAACAACAAACAGAGTTACTATTGAACAACAAAACTTTATAAGTGATAACAAGATAAATAATACAGGAATTAAGGTCCTTGTTGAAATGGAACAACAATGCAATTCATTAGTGCACACATCAATACCAATAAGAAGTTCAACAGTAATTAATTAACTATACAATCGTAATAAAACCAAACAAAATTATCACACAACAGTGATTAAAGGATAGACATACAAACAACCGTTCGATTCCACCAGGGCCAGGCCCTTACCACCAGTGAAACATGGCTGAGTTACTTCAGAGCTTGAGAAATAGAACAAAAATGTGTCTTTATATTAATTGAACATAAAAAGTGTTTACAGTGGCTGCTCTCTGATCATGAGAGTCAATAAAGTGTAGAATTACAAGAGGAATGGTTTCATACAATAATTTGACTCCTTCAATCTCTATAGGCATTGCCTTATATAACAATTTCGATGGACAAGACAAGGAACGAGATAATATTTGAATAGTAATCCCTCAGGATCGAAGGATCCTGAGGGATTCACTTCCTTTCTTTCTTTAATTATCACTCGATCTTCTTTGGTGGAAGCTGTGCTGTCCCCTGCCTTCTCTTAGCAATGCGTTCGGATTTTCTTCTCTTGGGCAGGATTTGATCTATCACTGGAGGAACAACAGTTACTCCTGCTTTAGCCTCGCCTCTGGTATAGCTGTTCACCTCACTTGATTCTTGTTTTTGACAATAGAAGGCAGTTTTTAGTTACTTTTTACAATAAACATAAGTATTTGCAACTCTTCCATGATTCTATAATATGTCACCTTTCTAGAGTAAAAAGAGTTATGTTTAAAGTAAAAGAATGAAAAAACACATGGTGAATTCATACCTTTTCCAATGCTCAACATACCCCCTGCTTACCCTTTTTCACGTCTTCATGAAAACCATAGTTTACATGCAAAGTAGTTAAAGAATAAGATGGACAAGGTTTTTCATCAAAAGGCCTAAAACTATGCATTGCAGCTAAAGCGTCGAAAACATGCCCTGTCTATCCTTCATGTATTTCATAGATGGCTTTATAATCTGTTGCAGGATACCATGAAATGGGGCTTCGAAACCTACATCCTAGCTAGAATGGGCCTTCCCTCAATATGAGGTTGCTATATAGAACCAAGCGGTCTGTATAATCCAAAATTTTTATAGTTAAATGGCTCTCTATTTTGAATATTCTGATTAGAAATTCCCCATCGGACCTTAGCTACTATGTAGGCCTGGTTTCTAATAGATAGAAAATATTCTATCCCATTTAAGACAATTGCTTTATGGAAAGGCCCCATTGCTTGGATGACACCTTCTCTTGTCATCAAATTCTTCTGTCTAGCCCATAATTGTAATGGGTGTTTTGGTTCACTCCTAACCCACAAGTCTAACTCATTTTCTTGCCTTTGAAAAACATTATAGGCTTTAAGCCATTTTAACGGATTAACAGCAAATGAAATAAATTCTTGGTATTAGATGTCACCCACAAAAGGGTTCGGATTTGTCTCACTATCATTTTCCAATATGAGATTATGCAAATAGAACTCACACAGGAGACGTTGTACCTTAACCCCATAGAGTTTGCAGCATGTCACAAAATCATCTATAGTGTTTAACTCTATAGATTTTCCTTCCCTAATTGCTTTAATTTTTAACTGTAAATATCTCTCTAATAAAAATAAAGCATAATTCTTGGCAGGGCATCTACAAGCTAAAACATATGTGTATAATGAGCAGAGAGTATCCATTCGATTCTGGGCTATTTTTAATTTATTCATTACCTTTTCAGCCTTCTCCTCTACCTTTCGACACTTCTCATAGGCTTTAGTCTCTAATGCATGGATGATATTCATCTACTGCTGCAACTCTTGGTTTTTCTTCTAGGGACAATATCTTCTTCAAGTTTTTCCCTTTCCTGTCGAGCTTGTGCCAACTCCTCTTGGAGTTTGGATAATGTAGGATCACTAAAAGTGTTTTGACTATACGCTTGTGCATTTTCACTTGAGGTTGCTCTATCTGGAACAACTGCATCTGGAATAGCTGCCTGCTATTCCATATCTTCATGATTAGGCTCATCCTGGTTTTCCATAGTCTCTACAACTTGGGGCTTTGTTTTAGTGGCCACTTTCCTCTTTTTCGGGGCTCGTATGGTGACTATACTTCTCTTCTTTGGGGTTCGTTTGGGAATTTGTTTCATTTTAAGAACCCTAATAGTCTGCCTAAGTTGTTCCACTAGCCTCTGCATCTTTTGCCGCTCCCTCAAAAGTTTATAAAGTTCAGTTACTTTCTTTCTCTTCCTTAATGGAATGGTCGTTCCTTTTTCTGAACCTAATTGCTCAGCGGGGGTTTGTTCCTCAGTAGCCATGCCTTCGGTTGGGCTTCCTTCTCTATTTTCTTCTTGGAACACTTCTTCAATGTTCATATGCTCCCATATGCATTCTTCAGGGGTAATAACTTCAATTGGCTCTGCTGTTCCCTGAGAATTTTCAGTTTGGAACACTGCTTCAGTGTTCACCTCTTCCTATCCATACTTCTCAGGGGTAGTAACCCCAGCTGATTCTGTTGTTCTCTTAGAGTTTCCTCCCACTATTTCATCTGGCATTCCCTCAGCCATTTCTTTATTGGCAACAACTTGATCCTGCAATTGGTTGATATCAACATTAAGGTTCAGTGGGCTGTGGGGCTACACATATTCACTCATGTTGGCCAAAATTTGGGCCAATTGGTCTTCTTGCAAAGGGCTTTATGGTGAAATTGCAGTGGTGGTTTTAGGAGGCTCTGCTGCTTCTCTTTCATTCTCACTGCTACGATTATCTTCATCCTCTTCACAGGTATGGTAAATACCTTCTTCCTCATAAGAGCAGTGAATCTCTCCCTCTACACTAGTATGAGGACTTCCTTCTTCCTCATCAGAGTAGCGAATCTCTCCCTGTAATTCATCATTTCCTTCTCCTACGCTGCTTTGTTTCTCACCACTAGTGTGGTGACTTTTTTCCTCACCACTGGTTTGGTGGCTCATTTCTCCTTCATCCTCATCATTGCAGGGAATCCTTCCTTCCAGTTGTGGGGGATGTTCATCCTCCGATCTGGGTAATTCCAAGGGTTGGATACTGCTACTCGGAAGGCCTTCTATCGTTCCCCTACTTCTTTTTTAAAATGAGGATTGTCTACATTTTGATGGCTCTACTGCCATGCTAGCCATTCTCTTTCGTTTTGGGGCAGGTAAGGCTAATCCTCCATCAATTGAAAATATTAGTTCTTCCTAACTAGTCTGTTGTTGGGCAAGGCTGTAACTTACTATTAATTTGATTAAGCAATGGTGGCCCACCACCATGTCTGTGTGCCAAGCTTTTATTATACTACGGGAAACATCATGCAGTAAGGAATTTAAAAATGTAGGAAAGTTTACAATACATTTTTTCTTTAATACTGCCAATAACATAAGGTGGCGAGGTCTTACCACGTCTTTTCTTCCATCGCATGCTATATAGGATTGTACTATTTTTGCCAATTCCATCCATGGTTCTCCCAATGATGTTGGCTTAACTCCTTTGCCTTTGACAACCAATGTATGTCCTTCTTCCTAGAAAATGTTCATGGCTTCTTGAAGCTTGACCTTCTTATGAGTCCATATGGTTCCTTCCGCTGGTAGAGCAGACACCTGTGCAATTATTTCATTTGTTACTACTATTTGTCTACCTCTAACCATGGAGTAACCTTCCTGCAAATTCTGTAAAAAATTGATAGCTATTGTTTCATGAGGTTGTTGTAGCCTTGTGAGGTATGTAATACATCCCAATTTTTCCAGAATTTCTCGTGCAGCATCAGAAACAACCAGCACCTGTGGCTCACTATGAATTGGTCGACCTCCCATCTTCTTTGCACATTGTTAATTCCTTACGAATGCACAGGAATGCAATGGAACAACACAACATAGTATTTAGTAAATATTAGTATAATACTGTTAAGTTTTTGTTATTACCAAGAATATAGGGATTTGATTCTTGTGTGGGTAAATAATATAGGGATTTTATTTGCATGCAGTCATTAAGAGGCATTCGCGCCCCCCTGAAGGATGATAGGTCGTCCTCGACCATCAAATAAGATAGGAAAGTACTGCACAACAGTTGTATAGTAGGAAAAAGCATGCATACTTATGATACAATCAATCAAATTATTGCATTACTGAAATCGATGCGTGTGATTAAATTGCAAATAGATATAAGAATGTTTGTAATGATTCAAAGATAAGGAAAAGGGACAACTGATGTGAACAAGTATTAATGCGCTTATTACCCACTCAAACTAATGTGATTGATTTATGATGAATTTCATGTATAATAGGTTCAAAAAAGAGGGTTTAGGAATCATACTTTCATTTGATATTTAGATAGAGATATAGGAAAAAGGGTTTAACATTACCATTGAGTTGTAAAAATGTGACTCCAATACCATCAGCAGAGCTCTATTTCCCACAGGTGTCCATAACCTTGACAAAGTTGCTTTCTCACCCTTGGAACCATTTTCCTTTATTTATGACTAGGGAAGAGCTATGTGATGTCATAATGGAGGCCATTGTGCTAGCTTTGGGACCAAATAAATCACAATTCCATTCACCGGAAGAAGTGAAAAGTGGGCAGGCCGGCTCGTGATGAGAACTCCTGTTCCAAGGACATTTTAGTTTTTTTGTCAATTGTCCATTGGACCATATCCCTGGTGTGGTGGCCATGATGGGAATGCCACTTCACTACTTCCTTATGATCATGGTAGGTTGTCTCTTGATGAGACCCCCTATCCTCCATCTACCATATCATAGAATTGTTAGTGATATATATAGATATTTTTTTCCCTCTCTTTTTTTTTTTTTTAATATAGCACTTTCCTACTTATATATAAAGGATGGCTCAACACTCCTTGAGAGTAGGGATGGTGGAAGAAGTCTAAACATATCAATATAAAATAATATGCCCTTATTCTTACTCAATAAATAAAAATCAAAGAAAGTTATAAAAATTTGGGGAAGAACCAACATGATAAAGGTAATCGATCATATTAATTTCAGTGATAGTAAGATAGCAAAGTAATATTGGTGGTTATGTCCTTTTTCTTTCTTCTTATCACTACAAAAAAATTTCTTAAAAAAAATGACAATTTCTTTTGATTTGCTGATTCTAGTAAGCTTTAATTTGTGTAATCTTGTATAAATAGTATGTTTTCCTTTAGAAGATTCATTAGAAATCCTCAAAATGTTGTTCTAAAACAAGAAAAATGTAATAAAAAAGTGTTTTTCCTTTGGAAAGGAATAGCAGAAACAATCTGCGGAAATGATGTTCCTTTCAAAAGGAACAAAAAAACCAATCTGTGAAACTGTTGTTCCTTTTGAAAGGAACAACAGAAACAATTTGTGAAACAACAAAAATAAACAGCACAACTGTTGTTCCTTTCGAAAGGAATAGAAAAAACAATCACAACAATGTTGTTGTTCCTTTCGAAAGGAACAACAAAAATTTACAATAAGAAAAACAACAACAGTTGAAGAAACAAAATTACATACAAAAAACAAGGAAAGTAAAAGAACAATCTTTATGTACAAATTTCCAAAGAAAGAAATGACTTAACGAATGGGTGTCGAGGAGGATTTATCTCCTTCAGCAAGAATTTTCATGGTAGAATATTCCCGTGGTTGTTGGTAGAAGGATTCTTGAGTAAGTGGTTTATGGTAAAGTCGCACTCGATGACCGTTTACTTTGAAGGAATGTCCATATCCATCAATGGTGGTTAATGTAATAATGCCATTATCATGCACTTTTTGTATCTCGTAAGGTCCAAGCCATCAGGTCTAGAGTTTCCCTAGAAAATCCTGAAACCTAGAGTGATATAGGAGTGCCCAATCTCCTTCATGGAAGATTTTTTCTTTGATGAGGGTGTCGTGCCATTTTTCTCTTTGTTGTTGAATTAACGCAGTGTGTTGAAGATCAGAGAGCCTCATTTCATCCAATTCATTGATTTACTATAATATTCTAACCTGGGCTTCATTTAAGTCTAAACCCACATTCTAGGTTGTTCTTAATGTCTGAATTTCAAACTCTATTGGAAAGATGGGATATTTTCCAAATACCAATTGATATGGTGAATACCCTGTAGTACCTCTCCATGTTGTTCAGTACACCCACAAGGCTTTTGGAAATCTGTAAGCTTAGTCACATCTATGTGAGGCAAATATTTTTTTCAATACAGATTCGATCACTTTACTTGTACTCTCTACCTGGTCGTTTGCCTGTGGGTGGTATGGGGTTGTAATTTTGTGCTGAATCTGGTAATTCTATAATGTCGACTCAACAAGTTTATTACCTACAAAATACGGTCCTCCATATGTTATTATGTCCCTTGGGAGGCCGTATCACACAAATATTTGGAGAAGGAATTGTATTACAGAGTCCTCTTTAGCTTTCGAAAGTGCCTCTGCTTCAACCGATTTAGTGACATACTTGGTTGCAACTAGGATGTATGTTCTTTGGTTCGATGGGGGGTTAATGGAACCAAAAAAATCAAGCACCCAACATTCAAATGGTTCAATTAATAATTGTGGGTTCAAAGGCATCTCGTCGGACTGTCCAGGGCGACCCGCCCTTTGGCAGCTATCACAGGCCTGCACAAATTTTTCAGCATATTCAAAAATGGTAGGCCAATAGTAGCCTATCTGTAAAATCTTGTGGGAAGTTCTACGATCTGCAAAATGTCTACCACAAGGCCCGTAATGGCATGCTTTCAGAATATCAAATACTTCGTCCTCACGAACACATCTCCTGATTTTCATATCTGACCCTGTATGAAACAGGTAGCCCCCAATCCAAGAGAATCGGGTACTACACTGTATTATCTGCTTTCGTTCATTAAGGCTTAGATGTTTAGGTAATTTACCTATTTCAAAATAATTTTATATATCAACAAACCATGGGGTTCTAACAATAACAGCGAACAAATGTTCATCTGGGAAGTGGTCTTCAACTACTGCTGCATCTGTTGGCTTTGGCATTCGTGACAGGAAATCAGCTACAGGGTTCTAATTTCCAGGTTGATCTTTGATTGTAATATTGAATTCCTACAATAAAATCAACCATATTGTCACTCTTCCATTTGTAACAAGTTTTTTTGCTAAAAAATTAATATTAGAGTGATCAGTATATAAAACTACAGGATACCCAGTTATATAATGTCTAAATTTATTTACAGCATGAACTACAACTAAAAATTCCTTCTTAGTCACAGTATAGTTTATTTCAGAAGGAGATAGATTTTTGCTAATATAATAGATTGCATATGGTTTCTTATCCTCTTCCTGCCCAAGCACTGCTCCAATCGCTATGTCTGAGGCATCAAATGAAATTTGGAATGGCAAATTCCAATTTGGGTCCCTCAGCACCGGGGTTGTTGATACAAGCTTTTTCAAATCCTTGAAAGCATGGTCACATTTATCTATCCAAATAAAATAAACATTTCTTATTAGTGCATATAAAGGTGTAGCTATTAGAGAACAATGTTATATGAATCTTCTATAATAACTGGAAAATCCAAGAAAGCTACGTACCTGTGTTTGTGTGGTAGGTGTAGGTATTAACAAAATTATCTAAACTTTGGCTGGATCCACTTGAATTCCAGCTGCTGAAATATAATGCCATAAGATAAGTCCTTCGGTCATCATCACATGACACTTTTCATGGCTTAAACAAAGCCCAGTGTCAATACATCTTTGTAACACCCTTTCTAAGTTTTCTAATGCTGGCTCAAAATCATCTCCATAAGGTGTGAAGTCATCCATATATACCTCGAGCCCTTAATTTATTAAATATGAAAAGATGTTGAGAATGGCCCTTTGAAATGTAGCAGGAGCATTGCATAGGCCAAAGTGTAATACTCAGTAGGCAAATGTCC
This sequence comes from Pinus albicaulis, assembly GCA_034641835.2. NCBI lineage: Eukaryota > Viridiplantae > Streptophyta > Pinopsida > Pinales > Pinaceae > Pinus > Pinus albicaulis. The sequence goes on along the minus strand of CM076582.1, from coordinate 1,284,135,600 downwards.
CCCAAGGACAAGGACAATTTGACCAAGACAAAACTACAGGTAAATTTCAATTAGTGGGTACTAATTTGATTGTACCCACTGAAGCCATCTAGGAAAGGAAATAATTTCTTCCCTACCAATGTATATAATACCTGGTCAATGAGAGGAAGGGGAAAGTGGTCTTTATAGGTTGCTTTTTTTAGTTCTCAGTAATCTACGCATATTCTCCACTTCCCATTATTCTTTGGTACCACTACTAATGGGGAGAACCACTTGCTATCAGATATTGGGTAAATGAAATTAACATCCAACAAATTTTGTAATTCAACTTTCACAATATCTTTAAGGTGAGGGTTTAGTCTTCGTTGGGGTTGGTGAATGGGTCTTGCATCCTTTTCGGTGTAGATGTGGTGCGTACATAACTGGGGGTCAATTCCCTTCATGTCTGGATAATCCCATGCAAAGGTTCCTTAACATTTTCGTAGTAATTGGACCAATTTCTCTTCTTGTTCAACAATCAGATTTTTGTTAATGTTTAAAGTTTGTCTTGGTTCAATTTCCACAATCTTACTATTGTACACAGAAGTAGTGGGTATTATTTGATCAGGAATGTCTTTCAGGGGATCTTCTTCTTCTTTATTATCAAATTCTACCTTGATCATGTTACATTGTAGATGGGATCTGATTTGTGGTTTGTTAATAAAACTATTAATGATATCATCCTCTGTTTGATCTTTAAAATTGAGGGCATCTTCTATGGTTAGTGGTGATCTCATATTTTCCATAAGATATGATACAGGTTGCTTCCTTTTTTTGATTATTGATAGGCTTGGTTGGGCTAGGGGATATAAGGCTAAATTCTTGACATAGTTTCCCCTTCATATTGTCATGTTTCCTTGTCAACAGCCAATATAAGCATCGGTAGTTGCCAACCAAGGTCTACCTAGAATTAATGGATGTCCATCTAGCCGGTTCTTTGGGTTAATAACCAGGAAGTCAGCAGGGTATTCCTAGGAATCTCTGGATACCATTACATCTTGTAGTGTACGTTCTGGTTTGACTACAAGTGGTCAGCCAATTCCAATAAGGTTGTTGTTGGTTCTAATGATGTAATGCCAAGTTTTTGGCAGGTGGTGGTTGTTAGGATATTGATTGCAGCTCCCAAATCAGCTAAGGCATTTGGGAACAATTTCCCATTGATTTGCACTATCACTATAGGATTTCCTGGGTCTTCATATTTTACAGGTGTTTCCATTCCTGATAATAAGTCAAATAGAGTACCGACTATTTAGATATTTGGGTTGGTTATTGTTCTCCTCTTTGGCTTATTTATACACAATTCCTTACTGGTTTTTTCATAAATAGGGATGTCTTGGATAGCTTGGAGGAGAGGGATTTTTATACACAAATTTTTTAATTCTCCCAGAAGATCAAAATCAAGATATTCTAATGGGCGAGGTATGATTAATCATTCTGGGAATGGTGGAGGAGAGGTGGTTGCTTGTTTTGGAGTTTGATGTTGAGTTTGTTTAACCACCACCTCTTTTTGCAATGTTTGTTCTACAGGTAACGGATCTTCATTGTGAACATTTTTGTCTCTCTCTATTTATATTATGCGCCTAGACCTCAATTGAAGGTCAATACACTCCCTTAGTTCAGTTTCTAATTCTGGTGGTTCCATTATTAGGACAGACTGAACTGGCCTATTGTTTGGGTTTGGGTTGGGTTGGGCTGGGAGTTGTGGTCTTAAATTGGTCTAGGGCTTTTTTGGAAATGGATAAGGAGTTAACAGTGTAGGTTGAGAGAGGGGAATTTTTCTAGCTGGCTGATTTGCAGGTCTTTGCCAGTTTGACTTCCAGGCTTGACTCTGCAAAGTGGAGGGGGACCATTGTGTTGGATAAGCATTATTTTGCCAAAACGGTGGGCAAAAAGGAAAAATTGTCCAATTAGTTTGGTTTGTTTGATTTGGCCATGGTGATGTAGGAAATGACTGTTGTGACCAATTGGGGAAAGGTGGTTGATTTTGTCACATTCCATTATATTGCTGAGAATTATATTGAGGAGGCTGAAAAGAAGAGAATGGATCAGTTGGCATACCTGATTGTCGTGACTACCATTGTTGGCACTGATTAAGTAAGCATACAACTTTTGATTCTTCTTCTGTCTCTTTATAGATTGCTTTTAACCCGGGAAGCAAGGGAGATCCTTCTGTGGGGTGATCCTTCGTGCAAATGGCACAAAATTTGATTATATCCAGTGGGCACTCTTTGTGGTTGTGTTTCTTCCTTCATTTAGGACAGAATGTTGCCAAATTTTGTTCTGCTTCTGCTTGCTTTTTTTTGGCTTGCATAATGTCAAATGACATTGTTAGAGTTCCTAGAATATCTGTTTTAAAATCTTCCAGCAGATTGCCAATCTCTGCATGAGTTACACCTTCACTGGAGGTCTTATTATCCCTTATGATCATGTCACATTCTGTTTATTTTAGCCTTGTATTGCCCTCAAACTCCTGATACACAAATAAATAATGTTAGCATAGCTTTCCTGATATATATCACCTTTTCCCATAATATTTAATGTTTCAACCCATTGATCCTTCATCCCCCTAACTAATGTAGTCTTCAGCACATTATCAAGTAAGGGTAAAGATGCATAAGGAGATCTCTGGAGGTTGTATTGAAATCGTTCCACATATTCTTCCAGAGTTTCATTGGGTTTTGTTGTCATCTGAAATATTTTATCTTTTAGTTCCCAGGACCTGCAATAATCCTGATATTTCTTTAGAAACAGAGCTTTCATCTAATCCCAATCATTTATAACACCCCCACCTAGCCCCATAAACCATCGTAAGGCTGTTCCTTTTAATGTGGAAGGAAATAGTTTTAGTTTTTAGGGATCAGTGGTATAGTCATACCCCCTGCATAATACATCAAATTCAAACAGAAATGCATCTGGATCTTCCGATGTCAAGCCATGAAATGTAGGAATATGTTGAAGAGGAATGGGTTTCATAGGTGCATTAATTGCAGTATCCACTATGGGATATTGCAGTGTGGAAGTCTGCTGAGGTGTTTTCTGGTTCTGGTTTTAGGCCATTTGATCAAATATGTGCCAATATCCTTCTGGGATCTCAAGGGAATTCCTAGACTGGCTAGAAGGAACAGGAATGACCTTGACAACACTCCCTTGATTTGGAATAATAAGTTTTCCTTGCGGGCCTATTGTCTGAGGAGATTAAGGTCCTTTGTTTTGAATGAGGTTGATAGTGGTTCGCTTATCTGCGCTACTCACTATTTCGACTATTTCAAGAGGAGATTTTGGTTCTTTTGTTTCCCTTGTTTCCCCTTCTCCTTCACGGAGGTTACTAGAGTTCCCTTCTTGTGGAAAAATTAGGTAGGGATTCTCAATTTCTTGGGAATCTTGCTCAATTCTTTCTGTTTGACTATGTATCTCAGCAAAGGCTACAGATGGTGACTCTGTGGCCTGAAGGGAACTAGTAGGCTATCTAGAAATAAATTTCCTAGGTCCTACTGATGGCTGAGATTTAGTTTTCTTAAGGATTTCGTCAATGAAAGTTGTTCGCCCAAGGAGAAATTTTGTTTTGTTTAGTTGGCCTATTCATTCAAAAAACAAGCCTTCATTCCTACCTAAAGAAAGAATTTTACCCAATTTTGCTGTGAAGCGGGCTGTGAGCAAGTATGTTCCTTACTTGGTGCGCAGGTTCTTACCTTCCATCTTTAATACCCAATTCTTCCCAAGAAGAAAAAAATCAAATATGCATCACTCCTAAATGGCATACACTCTACCCCGCAATGGCGCCAAAATTTTGAGGTATAAAAGGTGTCTTTATAATGCCTATTTATCCTACATTAATTATCAATCTGAGAATGACTTTTTGTTTCAAGAGTGTACTCTGTTTGAGGCTACAATTTGAGCTAAGAGAAATGCTATGAGAGATGTAGTACAGTATTCTAAATACAAGAGTAAACAGATGCTTGAAAAGAAATGTAATTACAATAACATAAATTCAAATACTCTGAAACTTAACTATTCATTTTGAAAAACATCCATCAAGGATACAGTAGCAATAACTCATTCCTTTAGAAATTGATGCAACTGAAATCAAAATAGAACAAGGAAATCAATCTAGGAACGAGCAAACAATAACCAGTGTTCTCTACAGTTGACAGTCCTACACTCAAGGAATCAAAGGGAAATCGAAATTGAACTAACTGATGTTGAAATTAAAGGAAGAAGAACTCTTTTAAAAGCAAGAATTAGAAATGAACAACAATCTGTAATTGAATGGCTATGTGCATAAACAAAAAACTATAATAATCTAAATAAAAAATCTTTCTGCAATTTGAAACTAATGAATCATAAATGAACAGCACACTGGAATTGAAAAACCAATTTTAACTAATGAATCTAAACCACACTTCTGTATTTAGAGGAATCAATTAGCTAATTCTATTGAACACCAAACCCTATCGACAACAAACGTTATTAAGTAGCAATTGAAATGAACAACAATATAATGGAACAACAAAGAGAGTTACTATTGAGCAAAAAAGATTTATACGCGATAACAAGATAAATAATACAGGAATTAAGATCCTTGTTGAAATGGAACAACAATGCAATTCATTAGCGCACACAGCAATACCAATAAGCAATTCAATAGTAATTAATTAACTCTGCAATCGTAATAAAACCAAACACAATTATCACACAACAATTATTAAAGGATAGAAATACAAACAACAGTTCGATTCCACCAGGGCCAGGCCCTTAGCACCAATGAGACACTGTTGGGTTACTTTAGAGCTTGAGAAATAGAACGAAAATGAGTCTTTATATTAATTGAACGTAAAAAGTGCTTACAAAGACCTCTCTCTGATCACGAGAGTCAATAAAGTGTAGAATTACAAGAGGAATGGTTTCAAACAATAATTCGACTCCTTCAATCTCTAAAGGCATTTCCTTATATAACAATTTCGACGGACAAGACAAGGAATGAGATAAGATTTGAACAACGATCCCTTAGGATCGAAGGATCCTGAGGGATTCGCTTCCTTTATTTCTTTAGCTATCACTCGATCCTCTTTGGCAAAAGCCGTGCTGTCCCCTGCCTTCTCTTAGAAATGCGTTCAGATTTTCTTCTCTTTGGCAGGATTTGATCTATCACTGGAGGAACAACAGTTACTCCTACTTTAGCCTCACCTCTGGTATAGCTGTTCACCTTGCTTGATTCCTATTTTTGACAATAAAAGACAATTTTTTAGTTACTTTTTACAATAAACATAAGTCTTTGCAATTCTACCATGATTCTATAATAAATCACCTTTCTAGAGTAAAAAGAGTTATGTTTAAAGTAAAATAATGAGAAAACACATGGTGAATTCATACCTTTTTCAACGCTCAACAATAGGCAGGTCACTCTTGTTGGGGTTACTTTTACCATGTCTACTAATGCCATTGTATCTGCTACAGGGATTGCTAATGTGGGAGAGAAATGGTTTAAACAAGGAAACCTTGATCATAGCTACTATGAACCATATCTTAAACCTAGATACAAGGATGAAAAAAGGGCATTTTCCCTTTCTCTCATCTACTTGACGATTATGTCCATATGATGAAAATCATCATGAAATACTTCACCTGTGAGTGGAGGTTTTCTCGAATCTATTCATATCATATATGGCTTCTTATGCATTTCACTAGAGTCAGAATGCTTCACATACCCTATTTCCTCTCCTGCAACATTGTTAAGATGGCCCACATTGCATAAAAGGGGGATTATAATCATCAAATGCAAAGTATCTTTCACCACTACCTAATCAAAATGATAGTCATGCATCAATTTGAGCAAAAGAACATTCCATGGGACACATTCATAGAAAATGAAATTTTCATTACCCCACCTAGTCAGCATGATCAGAATATCCCCATATCATCTCATCCTCCCATATCCACTCCTCCATCTCATCCTGTTGCTCATACATCATCACCAAGTCAGTTTCATTCACCTCATGTTGAGCCTTCTTCTTCACCTTTCTATAACCCTTCATCATCATCACATCATGATTCCAAGTCATCAAGCAATGAGGAGGATATTGAAGAAACTTGGGCTAATTTGACTGATCTTGAGCCATTTCCAAAGACTTATCAGAGAGGCTATAGGCACGTGTTTGCTTCACTTTGAGTGAAAGGGGCCATGCCTTCTTCATCAACAAAACAGGTGGACAATGGCAAGGAAAATTCTAAAGAGCCAATCATTGATGAAGAGGAGGAAAAACATGAAACAGAGCATGAACTTCAACTGATTGACCTAGATGATGAAAATGAGGACAATATCACCAGTACAACAATGAAATGAAAAGAAGCAAATATTAGTGAACTTCAAGCTAATCTTCAGAGAACGAAATATGTGATTAACTGTGTTGAGCAAAAAGATCAACAGCTGAAAACTAAGCAAATCACCAATGAGGTAAAGAACATCAAAGCACAAAGAGAGGGAGAAAAGGCCAAGGCCTTGCTGGAGGAGAACTTGGAAAGATTTTTTGAAATTTATGATGAGAAGGATCAACCTCCAAGACAGAAACCAAAGACTACAGGGCTGAAGAGAGCTTTAGCTCAGGAAGGACAGAGAGAAGCTGAGTTGGAAGAGCAACTCACACCAAGTGAGTTGATTTCAATAGAGATTAGAAAGGATAGGGAACCATGGTTTGATAGAACCAATCTACATTTGGATAGTTTTCTAAAGAAGGCCAACAAGGATAATGAATTGTTGAGGGCAAGGGTCAAAATTCATGCACGGAAAGAGAGAATTGCATTGGCCAAGCTCAAAAGAGCCAATAGTAAAATTGAAAAATTTACCAAGAATGGAGAGAAAGAAAGGTTGGATATAATTTCTAAGGTGTCACTCTATGCCTCAAGCACTCAATGAGCAAGTACCCTCATAATTTTGGCATATTTTTTCACTCATGTTAATTTCTCCAATTTTTGATAATTTTCAACTCAGAAATTTTGTTAAAGGCACAATGACCTAGACACTGCGCTCTTTTTTGGGGACTCAAAATTCCAATTGGCCACCATCAATAGGTTTAAAATGATGAGTAAATCAACCATATAAAGTTTCATAATATTCGTAGGAGAAATGGTCCCTCAAACATGCAAAAAACCACCTAACAATCATGTTCTTGCCTCCCTTTTGACATGGCCGCTATGCGTTTACCAGTGCTGGGAGATTGGATTTTTGACAGGGAAAATCAAAACCATTTTGAATAATGAATATATATCTAGAAAGTATACTTTGATATATTTCCACTGAGCTATCATGGAGTTTATTTGGACACCGGGAAGGCACCCAAAACTATCTTTCAAAATAGGCTATTTTTTATGCTTGGACGCTGTGAGAAAATTGCAAATTTTTACAATCTTCAGCAAATCTTCTCTAGTTTGACTTTTCACTTTGAGAAATGTAATTTTATTGATGTAAATGTTCAACATGAATCTAAAATTCATTTTTTTTACTTTTATATAAGTTAGATACATTAGGTAAGTCACCCGTTGAGGTCAAATGAATCAATTTCCTCTCTTTTAGAGGCAAGTTGTTGGGTCTTCCTAGTCTTCAAATTCTTGTTCAGCATTGGTGGAAAATGATCCTCATCTCATAGATTCGACCCCCTAAGGCTAGGATAAGTTTTTTTTTGGTCTATATATTCTTCTTCTTTCTCATTTCTAAGGTTTGGAACCACTTGGATGCTTGGCTTTTGAAGAGACATATTTTGTATCAGTTCTGAGCAGGAATATTAATCAAATTTGCATCTACTTTTATGGGATCCATGTGGTATGGTGTTTATTTTTAGTTTTTCCTTTTGTGCTCAGTTGTTAGAATTTTTTTATTTATTTCATCCATCATTTCATTTCTATTAAGTGAATGTTTTCACGTTTGATGAACATAATCCATAATTTCTATGCTCTGTTTTGGGTAAATATTAACAATATGTAATTTCTTCAGTTTAGAAAGAAACCATGATTTCACCATGATATTTATAGCTTCTCACCTGTCTTGATCATCCCACCCATTGAAATCCTAAAGTGTTAAATCCCTATGCCTACCTTGCCCCATAGAACACCCTGCAAATTTTCACCTAATTTCCCTTGCCCTGACTACTTTGCTCCTTCTGATCTAGCACAAACCTATACAATCAAAATAAAAAACCCTGAGCTACTATACATAGCCTAATATCTTCATTCCTTAGTCATATTGGTTGTGATTTTTGTGGAGAGAGCCCTCTCCTTGCCTAGTAGGGCTAGCTACTTAGCTAAGCATGGTTTGTGGTTACCTCAGAATTGCCTTCTTCAGCTTGAGGTTCAATCCAAGTGATAACACAATAGTGATGAAATAATAAATACATAATGATTATGAGATCATGTTTTATGCTCAAAATTGAAAGTGCTCAAAACTGTACCAAACCTGAGTGACCGGAAAGGTCTCGTTGTTGCAATTGTGACACTGTGAATGGTTCGAAAAACTGATGTCGTATGAGGAAGATATCACGTTCTTCTCATTCTCCTAAACATATAAAATTTTTGTGATAGGGTGACTGGGATGCCTAGTCGGCATGTAGGTATAGTCAGTAGGTGGCATATACTGGGAATATTCCCTTTTTCTCAAACCCAATCAGGTCATGCCACATGGATGTTTCTGGGCCATTTATTTGGTTGTACAAAGTGTTGTGAAGGAAAATTGAATGGGTGACATGTGGCCAGCCCAGAGACCACCACGCGTCCCCTGGAGGTTGGTGTAAATTTTTTATGAGGTCCAGGGGGTTCGACCCCGTGACCTCCGGTCTACGTCTAAAGGCTTCTACCATCCACGTTGCATGTTATTTCTTATCAATTCAGGGTCACATGTATTATTTAAAGTTTGTAAAGTTGAAATTCAGAGGGGGGGGGACTGCGAGCGGTCCCAACCTACTAGTGACCCAATAGATGTGGTCACATATGACTTAAAATCGTGGCATAAAACCTTCAACCGATGGTTTACCAAACCACCGATAGACAAATTGGCGGATGTGGTCACATATTACCGCAACATTTTATGTATGGTCCAACGGTTGCAACAAGCCACAACTCCAGCGTGTTCGTGGTAGAGGTGACATGTCACACCGCGACATTAAAATGTGAATGTGATGGTTATCTATACTGTAAACTCCGACGGAAAGAAAGTGCTATCACATGCTCAGTTCAAATGACATATAATGCAAACGGTCTTCAGTATTATGTCCCATCCGAGTTCTGTGGCTCCATTATGGTGGAGTTAAACTGTAAACCACATAGTTTAAGGCAGGGGGGGCAACATGTGACCAACCTGCCCTAACCATTTACATTTAAATCAAACGGTATTTTCTGGGAGGATTTGTGGAGGCGCCCTAAATTTGGGGTTTTTAAACAAAATTAACTCTAGTTATGTACAATTCTCCACATTTAGTGGAGATTTTGTAGCTGAGATTTGGAAAAGGCTTTAGGAGGTCAATTTTCAAACAATTTGGCAAAAACAAGAGTCTACCTAGACTAATTTGAGAATTTTGGAGCCACTGTTGTATAGAAAACAACCATTAGAGGTTTTTAAACACATTTATTTGAAATTTTGAGCATAATGACAAAGAGGGACATGCCATTGGAAGCTGGACCAGTAGATGTAGCTTAGGAGGGGTGAATTGCTTCATCATGCCTACTGTGTAAAACTTATGTGTGATGTTATTTCTCTGTTATACACTATTGTATAGTGTTATTTAGGCTTATTTTCATGCTTATAACTCACAAATATATCTATGTTTCATGGTTAAAAAAAACTCATTCCTTAAGCAAACAAATGGAGACAAATTGTACATGTTTTTATTACTGAAAGAACACTTAGCATAGAAAAGTAATAAACTCCTTTCATATCAGGTTGGTATCAGAGCTAGATTTTTTTCTCTGGTGTTTTAATGTGCAAATATTTGTTTAACTATTTGCAAGGGTTTTCATGCTTACTAGGCTCAATCTTAAGAGAGGAGAAGGCAAATTGGTGGAAGCAAGAGGTTCTCAAAGTGACCCACAACAAAGGAGGGAAATATTTCCACATTTTCCACTGCCTAGTTCACCTCCAAAAGAAGCAGAAGAAACAATAAGCATGCCTCTAGAGGAAGAAGAAAACCATGAAGAGGTGGATCCCAAAGAAGAAGAAAGAATAAAGAAGGAAATCATTCCTTAACATGGATGAAATGGTGAGAGTCCTTTATCAATAAAGGAATGAAATACTAGAAGGATAAGGATCTAAAATTCATAAGGAAGGTCAGGGAACATCAGGAGGTCACAAAGATGAAGACAAATCAAATAAGGGCAATGGAGGAAATGGAGGAAGTGGAAAGTCACCATCCTGACCCTCATCATCATCATCCTCTACTTCATCTTCAGTACACCAGTCACACAAGTCAAAGAACACTCATAAAAGTCCTTTTCTAAAACTTGATGTTAAGTTTGAATTGCCAATGTTTAATGGTGAAGTAAATGCAAAAAATCTGGATAATTGGAGGACTATTTGAGAAGTCAGAACCTTCATTATGATGATACCAAAATCCAACTAGCTTCATTGAGGATGGAAGGTGCAACACTTGTTTGGTGGGAAGCCAAGAAAAAGGAGGTGATCAAGAAGCATGGTAAGATTATGAGATCATGAAGTATGGTAGGATTATCCTATCATGGACTGATTTCATTACTGTAATAAAATAATAGTTTTATCCATTATCTCACATGCATAAATCCATAATGAACTAGAAAATTTTTAGACAATTGAAAGGACAAAATGTACAAGAATACACCCAAGAATTTAGGAGAATAGATCTATTATTAGGGGTGGATTTACAGAGTCAAGATACTTTGCTCAAGTACATAGGAGGCTTACATAGCTACCTAAAACATACTATTCTCATGTTTAACCCTACAAGTCTAGATGAAGTTTGTGTTCAGGCCGCACATCTAGAAGCTAGAGGAAAAAACATTACTGATAAGAGTACGAGGAAACATTTTAAGGGGAAAAACAAAGAGAAGACCTCAAAAGGTAAGGGAAAAAAGAATGTGTCTATCAACAAAGAGGGATAGAGAGTGGTTTGTAAACATTGTTAAAGAGAAGGCCATGAAGAGAAAAAATTTTGGAAATTACATCTTGAAAGGAGACCTGAGTATAACAATAACAAAGGGAAGAAGAAAACTGCAGCTACAACTCGACATGACCTAGGAGAGGATTCAGGTGATGAATAAAAAATCACAGCCATGGGATTGAATAGCATGAAGGGGAAATAAATTGAAACAAAACCCAGTACTAGTACATCAAACTATCACATACAAGCTCCAAATGAAGAAGAGAGAATTGAAATGTTTCATGTGACGGTCATATCCAAACATACCAAGATTGACACACTCTTTAATGGTGGGCCAGAAGAAAACTTAATCTCTGAATACTTGGTCAAGAAAATTCTTCTGGAGACCATTCCACATCCAAAGCCATATCCACATGGGTGGATTTGTAAGGATGCAAATTTATAGGTTTCAAATAAGTGCATATTGCACTTTGCAATAACTACACATTTTGTTGACACAGTTGAATTAGATGTGGTTCCGCTTGATATTATAGATATTGTGTTGGGAAGTCCTTACTTGTATGCTAGGAAAGTGATATTCCATTGCCATGAAAAAAATACCATTTATTCAAATATGGCAAGGAGTTCATTGTTATAGTACATCATAAGAAGACAAATATTGCAATGGTAAATGTTGGATAGGTAAACATGCTGGTGAATTCAACTAAGAATTTTGTTTTTATAATGATTAAGCCTAAAGTTGATGTTAATCATGAATCATTTGAATATTGTGATCCTAATTTGAAATAAGATTTATATGATGTAGTTGATGTACATCATGAGATGTTTCAAGAGCCAACAACATTGCCTCCAAAAAGGGAGATTTAACATGAGATTCAATTGCAACAAGATTGTCCTCTTCTAAACATTGGCATGTATCACATGTCAATAATAGAAAATGTTGAAATATAGAGGAAAATCAAGGACATGTTGTACAAGGGACTCATTAGGCCAAGCACTTCACCATACGGTTCACCCATAGTCTTGATTATGAAGAAAGATGGGACTTCGCAGATGTGTGTTGGCTTCAGAGCCTTGAACAAGATAACGATAAGGAATCAATACCCACTCCCAAGGATAGATGATTTGCTAGATCAGCTGAAAGAAGAAATTTTTTTCACTAAGTTAGATTTACAAGGTGGATATAATCAATTAATAATTTCAGAAAGTGATATATGGAAGACCACATTCAACACCAAACAAGGACCCTTTGAGTGGTTGGTTATGTCGTTTGGTTTTTGTAATGCACCGAAGACTTTCATGTGTGTCATGCATAATGATTTCCATCCATTTCTTGATGACTTTGTGATTGTGTATTTGGATGATATACTCATTTTCAGAAAAACAAGATAAGAACATGTCTTGCATGTGAAAAGGGTGCTTGATGTTTTGAAGAAAGAGAAATTATTTCTTAAGATGTCAAAGTGTAAATTCGGAAAGACTTCTTTGGTTTATTTGGGACACATTGTAGGAGGAGGTGAGTTGAGAATTTATCCTTCTGAAGTGGAAACAATTTTTAATTATACCACTCCAAAAATAGTAATTGAGGTAAGAAGTTTCTTAGTCGCAACTAAGTATTGCAGAAAGTTTATTGCTAACTTTTCCGCCATAACAACTCCTATGCATGCAATGAAAAGTGTGAATAAAGTCTTCCAATGGGGAGGAAAACAACATCAAGATTTTGAATCTTTAAAATACAAGTTAATTTTAGCTCTGGTCCTTGCATTACTAAATTTGAGAGAACCATTCGAGATACAAACTGATGCTAGTGATTATGCCATGGGCACAATACTTTTGCAGCATGGTAAGTCTATCGCTTTTCATTCTAAAAAATTAAATGGTGCTAAAACTGATTATCCCACATATCAAAAGAGCTATATGCATTGGTACAAAGCATTAAGAAGTGGAAACACTAGTTTATGGGTAAACAGACTATTATACATACCGATCACCAACCATTACAGTACTTGCAGTCACAAACAAAATTGTAGCAATCACGAAATTTTAGGTGGATGGGATTTCTTCAACAGTTTCAATTGGTTATAAGGTACAAGAAAGGTATTTTCAAGAAAGTTTTTGATATGCTTTCAAGGCCAATTATAAGTGCTTCTACTTTACTTAAAAATTATTCTATTGTATATGAGAGTTACGTAGAACAATATGCATCTAATGCTGATTTTCAAGATGTGTATACTAGTTTGAGTAAAGGGAGTCAAGTTGAGGAAAATGATTATCACATGCATAGAAATTTGTTGTTTCATTTGGGCAAGCTATGTATACTGCAAAGAGAGACTTAGTGTCATGAGAGAGTCTCATTCGTCTCTTATTGTTGGACACTTCAAGGTAAGAAAAAAAGTGGCGCATCTATAGAGGTATTGATATTGGCCTCGCATGATAGATAGTGTGTCACATTTTATAAGAGGTTGTTCTATGTGTGCAACAAGAAATCCTAGCAATAGGAAGCTTGGGTTGTACATGCCACTACCAGTACCATCAAGGCTGTGGGAGAGTGTCTCCATGGACTTTGTTGGAAGTCTACCTATGTTAAGAAAACAACATGATTATCTTTATGAAGTTGTGGATAGATTCAATAAAATGTGTATACTTATGCCATGTAAGAAAACCATTACTGATGAACAAACTACTAGACTTTATTTTCAACATGTATGGGTTCACTATGGTTTGTCAAATTCTATTTTTAGTGACAGGGATTCTAGGTTGGTTGGGAATTTTTTGTCCAATATTTGGAATATGATGGACACAAAGTTGAAAAAGAGTACTTCTTTTCATCCACAAAATGATGGCCAAAACGAGGCGGTGAAAAGAACCGTGGTGCCTCTATTGAGAGGATATTGCAAAAAACATTCCAAGTTTTGGGATGAACAACTGCATTACATTCAGCACACTTAAAACCGGGAAAAGCACTCTTCTAGAACTACTTCAACTTTTGAAGCCTGCTTTGGGTATTTGCTGAAATCGCCATTAGAATTAATCTTTGAGAAGGATGTTGCAATTTATGGGCATAGTGATATTGAAAAGACCCGAAAGTTCATTTATAAAATTCATATTATTCATCAACAAGTTCAAGAACGGTGTGAGAAGAGTAAAAAAAAATACAAGGAGAGGCATGACAAACATAGAGTTGATCACGAGTTTCAAGAAGGAGATGAAGTATGGTTGCACATAAGAAAAGAAAGGATGCAAGGATAAGGTCAAAAGCTCAAGCCCATTCGCTATGGTTGATTTAATATCATAAAAAAATTTGGTAATAATTCATTTCAAATTTAATTTCCTTCATATATGAAAATGTATTCCGTTGTCAATGTGAAAAATTTACGTTTGTATGAGCCTCCTTTGATCGATGATCAAGGGAGTGATATTTAGCTTCCATTTATAGAATATTTCTCACCAGAATTTATGGATGAGCTCAAGGATGATTCCATCCTTGATAGGATGACACACACTTATAAGAGGGGAAGTGTTGATTATCTTCGAATTGGGCTCAAGGGCAGCAAACCAAGTAAGGAAAGGTGGATGGAAGTTGAAAAGGTGAGGGAGTTGTACCCTCATCTTCTGAATAGGTAATTAAAGTCTTTTGGGGTCCAAAATCCTCCCAATGGGGAGGTGTGATAAGAAGATCATTTTTTATGCTCAAAATTGAAAGTGCTCAAAACTGTACCAAACATGAGCGACCGGAAAGGACTCATCGTTGTGATTCTGGTGCCGTGAACAGTTCAAAAAATTGATGTCCTATGAGATAGATATCACGTTTTGTTCATTTTCATAAACAACTAAAATTTGTGTAACAGGGTGACTAGGATGCCCAGTCAGCATGCAGGTACAGTCAGAAAGTGGCATATATTGGGAATATTCCCTTTTTCTCAAACCCAATCAGGTCATGCCACGTGGCTATTTCTGGGCCATTAATTTGGTTGTACGAAGTGTTGTGAAGGACCAATGAATGGGTGACACGTGGCTAGCCTGGAGGCCACCACGAGTCCCCTGGACGGTGGTGTAAAATTTTTATGAGGTCTCGGCGGTTCGACCCCATGACCTCCAGCCTACGTGCAAAGGCTTCCACTATCCGCACTGTGTGTTAGTTCTTAACACTTTAAGGGTCACATGTATTATTTAAAGTTTGTAAAGTTGCAATTCAGAGGGGGGGACCGCCAGCGGTCCCAACCCACTGGTGGCCCAACAGATGTGGTCACATATCACTTGAAACCGCGACATCAAACCTTCAACCAACAACTTACCAAACCACCAACTGGTAGCTTAGCGAACATGGACACATATCACCGTAATATTTTATGTATGGTCTGACTGTTGCAAAAAGCCGCAACTCCGACGGGTTCATGGTAGAGGTCACATGTCATATCATGACATAAAAATGTTAATGTGACAGTTTTCTATACCGTAACCTCCGACAAAAGGAAAGCACTATCACATGCGTGATTCAAATAGAATATATTTCAAATTGTCTTTGTATTTATGTCCCATCCGAGTTCCGCACCTCCCTTATGGTGGAGTTAAACTATTAACCATAGAGTTTAAGGCGGGGGGTCAGCATGTGACCACCCCGCCCTAACCATTTGCATTTAAATAAAATGGTATTTTCTGGTGGGACATGTGGAGGTGCCCTAAATTTTGGGTTTTTAACCAAAATTAACTCCATTTATGTATAGTTCTCCACATTTAGTGGAGATTTTCTAGCTGAGATTGGGAAAAGGCTTTGGGAGGTCAATTTTCGACCAATTTGGAGGAAACAAGAGTCTACCTAGACTAATTTCAGCATTCTAGAGCCATTGGTGCAAATAAAACATCCATTAGAGGCTTGTAAGCACATGTATTTCAAATTTTGAGGATAATGACAAAGTGGGGCATGCCATTGGGAGCTGGACCAGCAGATGTAGCTTAGGAGGGGTGAACTGCTTCATCGTGCCTGCTGTGTAAGAGTTATGTATGATGTTATTTAGCTATTATACATTTCTTTATAGTGTTATTTAGGCTTATTTTCATGCTTAAAACTCACAAATTCATATATGTTTCATGGTTAAAAAAATCATTCCTTAAGCAAAAAAATGGAGACAAATTGTACATGTTTTTATTACTGAAAGGACACTTAGCACAACAAAATAATACACTCCTCTGAGATCACATAAAGTAGCTAAATTAAGCTTAATTAAATTCAATTATTAGAGCTAACTAAAAGTAACTAAAGTTAAGTGTGCTTTATGCTATTCTATTGTGCATGTACACCAACACCACCCCTTAAGCATAACTTAGATGAATATGATGCAATATGGATGAGTCTTGGAAACAAGGCCATTGTAGGTACCCATGTATAATGTATGAAAGAGGAATGAGAGAAAACACAATGTGAAAGAAAATCCCCCTCAAAATACAATGAAAAACTGAAAGAAAAGGTCATTTCTAGGTAGTTGTGTCTTTGACCTTGAGACGATCCAGCATAAAGTGAATCTTTTACTCACTGAATGTCTTGGTGAAGATGTCAACAGTCCACTTATAACTGGGATATTACTATATATATATGATCCCATCATGAATCAATTCTCTGTTATAGTGCACACAGATCTCGATAGTTTTGTTCAAATATTGTTACACTAAATATCTGCAAAAATTCAATGTACTCTAATTATCTCACCATATGGAATTCAAATGATGGATAATGATACCGAGCTTGGAAAGGAAATTATTCAACCAAATGGTTTGAATGGTGAAAATGAATGCTCCTCTGTGCTCAACCTCTACTGATGAAAAAGCAATGGAAGCCTACTTCTATCTTAACCAACAAATTGGGTTGGATCTCAAACTAAGTACATAGTCAGAAGTGGACTCCTTCTCTATAAATTGATTTATAGGAACAAGAAATCCAATAGTGGAGAATTGGAGCCACTCCTTAATCCTAAAAATAACTAGCTTATCTCTCTAATCCCTTTTGAAAGGAGCCAATGTGAAAATTCCTTCACTCTTACAATTATGGGGTATATATAACAATCAGGAGGCGATGCTTCACCTTCTTTGTGACTCTTCATCTACGCTCATGACTGTTTGACTTCCTATGACTATTCACCTTTACTTGAATCTTCATCTTCCACACATGTCTTTTGGACTTTCACTTTACAATACATTTTCGAAACATGAATTACATAATCCACCATAATGGTGTGGCATGGTACAACTCATAGCATTACATTATATTGCTGACATGGACTGCATGATGATGTGGAAATTTCAAGCCATTGTTGTTGCTATGTGCTAAGTGTCTACTTGAGAATGCTTTTCTTTCCACCTCTGTATGGCTTGGTGATAAGGAATATTCAATGTTCCCAAGTCTTGAATTTGTGATCACAATCTAGTGTGCCTTTGCTTCCTCTCGATTTATCAACTTTCATAATCAGCTACAAACATGTCTTTCAACATGTTTCCCTCCTTCATATATTTCTTCATCATATTACCATGGCATGATAAGGTAATTGAATTTGCAATTCACTCATGACGAGACCACATCGGTTTGGAAAAACCCTAATCTAAGATAGTGCATATTGATCCATTGACTGAGTGGAAACTTGGTCACAATCTGGGAGAGGGGCTCAATGACTATGCAATTTCCAAGTTCAAGTATTCAGAGGTGAACCTTGTTCCTTGAGACTATGCAATGTGAAGTCCAAGCATAACAGAGGGAGAAAACTATGCAATTTTGGAGGTCAGTGTTACAGGATTTGGGGATGGGCATTGGATGAGCACATTGTGAAGTTCTAAGAGATAGAAGAGGTTGGTCCATTGCACAATTACATATATCAAGGGTCCAAGAGATGAGATTTATGATAGAGACTATGCAATGTGTAGTTGAGGTTGGGTTGTGAGGAGGCCAGATTACACAATTCTGGGAGCCAAGTTCGGGAATTGAGAATTTTTTTTTTACCATTTTTCTATGGATGTAATGTTGTAGAGCTCTTCAAATTTGTTTCTATATTATCCCATAATGTAGTTCGAATTTTTTTGAGAAATATTGTGTCCCTATCTAAAATGATGCTCCTTAGGATTCCATTGTGAACTTAGACCTATCTAAAGAACAAGTTTGTTTCTTATTTACCATTAATGGTCTTTCTACATGGCATGAGAAGCACATCTTACTGAACCTATCAACTACCACAAATAAATAGTCATGTTCCTTCCTAATTGTTGATACACCTCCCACAAAATCCATGGTAATTATTTCCTAAGGATGACTGGGTACATGTAAGTAATGTTATAGACTCTGCTTCATATTAATAGGCTTGTTATTATATAAAAGAATAAATCCTTCTAGGCTGGCACACGTACCTCTATAATTTTTCCACTAATTTCCCTACACTAAAATTTCCTGCAACTTTAGAGGTATGGCCACATTTGATTATTTGTAGTTCCTAGTCATTGGGAAAACATAGCTTGTCTATCCTATAGAGTAACCCATTTTTGAGATGATAGTAAATTATGTTGTCACCATCATGCACACAAATATGGATCTACAATCTCTAAAACACCTCCCTAAATTCCTCATCTATCCGTGCCTCTTCGCATGCATCATGGGTTAGAGGATTCATATGCATCAAACTTCCAAAATCTATGATCATTGATGTAGGTGGCCTTGAAATCAAGTCCACCATTTTTTTTACGATTTTCTTCTTGTACTCAATCACTAAATGAAATTGTTTAAAAAAATCCATCTAATTGTAATTCTTGGTCTATTTTAACTTACTTTATTCGTGGGAATACCATAACAACCATTTTTTGTGTGTATTACTATCTCTTTTCCCATTAGATAGTGTTTCCACTTCATGAAAATTTCTACCAAGGCATAGAGCTCATTGTCATAGGTATTATTTTTGGGAACCACCCCATGTAACACTTCGTAATGGTAGCATGCAATCCTTCATCCCTACATCAACACCTCTTCCATAACATACCCACTCACATTTTTCTTTACTTGAAAGGTCTACCACAATTAAAATAATGAATAATTGATGCTTGGCTAATTTTCTTCTTTAAGCACTCAAAGGTCTTCTACTCACCCTTTCCCAAACGAAAACTCATGTCACTCACTCTTGTGGTGTGGAGTGGTGTTATTACTACTAAAAATAAGGATATGAATTTCCTCAAGTATTTTTTTCCCCAATGAAATTATTGAACACATTAACATTAGTAGGAATAGACCACTTCATGAAGGTCTCCATCTCGGGAGATTATATTTTCATCTCTCTTCCACAAATAGATGCCCTAGTATTTTTGTGCAAACTCACATTTATTGGTATTTTCTAGCAAGTGGTTCTTCTTCAATGCATCTAGCACCCATGTCAAATGTGAGATGTGCTCAGAGTGGGTATAACTGTATACTACTATATCTAAAAAAAATGAATTTATAAACTCATGTACTATGTCATTCATTAAGATCTTGAATGTAGCTAGTGCACTGCATAAATAAAATGGAAATAATGACCATTCATATAAATATTGTTTGGCTTTGAAGGTGTTTATCCAAGTATCTTCTTCTCTAAATTAAACTTGGTGATAACCCGATTTCGATTCCATCTCAGTGAAGTATTTTTCTTACTGTAACTGGGCTAACAAATCATTCATTCTTGTAAATCAATACCTATTCTTGAGATTTATCTTGTTCGATTCCAGGGAAAATTTTAAGGATGGAAAATTATCTTGAAGTTTAAAAAATTGGTGAATCTCACTAGTATCTAATATCCAAACTATACAAAATTTATTGTTTTATTTGTCAAATTATTCAAATTTATAATGATTTTATATATACTTTATATATAATGTCGGCGATTTTTAAGGTAAAATAATTTTATATTGTAAAATTTGGGCGAATCATATTTATGAAAAATTGAAATTGGCGAATCTTTTTTTTGGAAAAAGCATGGAAAATTAGCCCACCTGCGAATATTAGCCCCTAAGATTTTCCATGTTCAATTCTCTGTGATACAATGCATCTTTTCCAAGTCACATCCTTCTTAGGCACAATTATGATGGGTGACCCACATGGAAATGTACTTTATCGAATCACACCCTTTTCCAGTAGATCCTACAAGTGTTTATTGACCTAATTTTCATGTATTAAAAACTTATTATACAACTCAACATTTGACAAAGGAGATTTTGGAAATAGTTTGATCTCTTGCTCCACATCCGTCTTGGGTGGTATCCCTTTAGGATCTTGGAAAACTCCACTATATTCTTGTAGAAACTTGCATATTTTTTTTTACTCCTTAGTACGCTCCTCAATGGATCACTTTTCTCTCACTATTTTTTTTTTCAAGATAAGATTCTCTTAAAAATAATAAAACATACTTCTTGCTAGAACCAAATGGTTTCTTGGCCCGATTGGCACTTACTGGTAAAATTTTACACTTTCCCTTCTATGTATTAATGGTGAATGATATTCCATCCTTAATGATTTGGTAATAGATAGATATCCAAATGAATACTTCATCCCACATGTAAATATATAGACTACCAATAACAACTCCACGTACATCAAGTGGAACTACATCCAATTCTAGTTCATTAATGAAATCAACAATGATAGCAAAATTGGTTTTTCACTATTAGGATACCTTTAATTCTACATCCTTATTTAAAAATTCCAATGGCTGTAGACTAGGATGTTCTCATACCTCTAATACAAATTTATTGACCCTCTCTTCTACAATCAGATTATCTTTGATCCTGAATTGAACAAATCATCAATTTTCATCTGCTTAACTGATACCTTTTTATGGAAGGGTTTGGTCATCTCCCTCTCTTCCTATTGTTAAAGGCCAATCAGAACCACCCACTTCTATACTAATGTACATATGATATTATCATATGTGTCCAAGAACATTTCCACTTAATTGATCAAATTTGTGGGTATGATATTTTTCTTCTTCACATCCTTTTTTGGATTCTTTGGGTTATGTTCTAGATGAAATTTCCAATACTTTTTCTCTATATGACCATAAATGTTAAATTCATTGAAATAAATATTGGGATATTATTAGTAGTGTAATATGGCTATTGTATTTTTTTCCTTCCCATATTTGCATTTCCTCCTAGTGTTCATTTTTATTTGAACCACATGATTTCCATTTCTTTTCGCATGTGCATATAAAGAAGCATCATCCACTATTCATAGTTAAAAAAAAAAAAACTTTATTCCCCAAATGGTCATGTGCAACTCCCAAATAATTCAAGATTTCATATCAATCCTTGGGAGAGATACCCAATCTTATTGAAATATTCCTAAATTTTATAGTTTACTCCTCTATACTCTTCCCCTATCTTGGCTTGATGTAATGCCATCATATCCACTAGTCCTTTACATACTCAATAGGGTAGAATTGGCTCTTTATGAGAGTTTTGAAATACTCTCACTTAGTTACTAGGAAGCTCCCATCCATCATTAGTGTTCCCCTTTGGATTTCTTACCATGTTATGTTGTGACCTTTTATTTTCAAACAAGAAAAATAAAATTTATATTCTTCCTCTATATGATGAAAACTAAAATAAATTTATAACTAGTACAATAAACGATTTAATTTCAAGCCTCAATCTCACCTTGATGTTTCTTGATGTCAAAATATGCTTCCATCTTGAACAAGGAGAGTGAAAGGTTCACTACACCGAAACTAGGCTTTTATTTTTCATGTTCTCTCATAGACTCCTGTACTGATTCTCAATCCCCTAGTTTTCCATATGAGTTGGAACCTTTGTCTTCTTCAATTCATTTCTTATTTTCCAAATCCATCACGAGGAGGTTAATATTGCAGTTGATATCCATGAATTTATCTTGTTGTTGGCATGTTAGTGTTGCCATTTATTTCACCTAATGTATGAATTAGATATAATGCCTTATGTTGATTCCTATGCATGTTTTTAGAAGGTTGTCATGGAGTCAAATTCATTGTGGAAGATTATCATGATGTCTAGGGTGCACCCCTCAATTTCATTTCGAAATGATGGCTAAATTAGATTTATTAATTTCAATATTGTGATTCATACACTACTCTTGTGTGGAGAAGTCACATACATATGCTACTTTCCTTCATTAAAGTCACATTTACATACTGGACGTGAAATTTTTTATTTATGCATGCACTCTAGATATTATTATTGATATTTATAATGGTTTTTGTTCATGGTTTCTTTTATCAAAAAGGTCAAGAATGTTTTTCTATCTTCTAGAAGGTGATTAAAGTGAAAAATCTACTTCATTCAATAAAGGTAGTGGAAGAACAAGTCAAGTTAAGGAATTTCTATGTTCTAGATCTACTTCATTATATGAATACAACTCCATCAATTGATTGCATTTACTAGTTTAACCATTTCTGAATATTATATATTATAAAATACCTAGAGGAGTTTTTCTCGGCTAGATAGATTGAGAGAGAAACCCATTGAGAGGGAATGTAGAGAGAAGAAATGTGGCTATAGGTGAAAATTTAATATCGTAAGTAAATCAAAGGTTATTTGCATAGGTCTGAGACAATGTTTGTATACAGGTGGCAACAATCAGAGTTGAATTTAAGTTGCAGAGGATTGTGTGCTAAAGAGAAGACTTTTTATGGAGATTTTGTGTTGTTTATTTATTGAGTTTATGTCATAGAGAGAGCTCCTTTGATGATTTGGGTATAGTCTGAAATATTTTCAAAAGTGGCCCCAAATAATTTTAGGGGTAGTGGCTCCTTGTTGCTGGTGGCCCATTAAATTGTGAAAGGGGTGGTGGTTCATTGCTAGTGGTGGCCATATAAATTGTTAAAAGGGTTGTGGCTCATTATTGGTGGTGGCCAACAAAATTATTAAAGGGGAATTGGAGCAAGGTCCCTTAGGACTACAATTTTGGGCTAAATATTAGTATTTTTGGTAGTTTTGAGTCATGATTGCTATACAAAGAAGATTAAAAAGGCTTTGGGGTGGGTCAAAGTCTCTTTATGAGTTGTAATGGGTTAAAGGGTAAACTAGGGGTCTCAAAAAATGGTTTGAGGACCATAGTATGAGTAAAAGAAAAGGTATAAATAGAAATACATACCGACTCAGATAGATAAAAAAAGTTAAGAATAGATGAATGATAACGGATTAATGATAGAGCTCTGAAGTTGAATATGTACTAGTGTTTGTGTCTGAAAGGCTCATGTTGGCTGTGTGTGCAGAGACCTTAGTCCGACTATGTGTGAACCCTACTGGCTATGTGCGCGGGTAGTCTAGTGAATTGTAAGGATTTCTATGAATTGTAAGGGTTAAGACTGATTAATGAAGGAATTTTTTGGTAACTTTGTGTACTGAATGAATCTATAATTCACTTCTATGTATTATTTCTGTTTTCTGTGGATATTTTTTTTTATCTATAATCAAATTGATTTGTGTACTTGTTTATATCGATGATGCATAATTTATTTGATATGTTACTTTAAACGATGAATATTACATTGTTAGAACAGTTAAAGGGGATTCCTGGTTAGGGTTCCTAGTTAGGGTTTTTGGTGCACAAGACAAATTTTTTAATAAACTACATATGTGGGTGTGCACTTCATTTATTTCTCTCTCAGGGTGTGGAAACCCAGTTTCAACACTCTCCTATACTGCTTCGGGTGAGACTTTAGCTTGCTCAAGTAGGTCATTGATGAAAGGGCCAGTAGTAAGAGGGTTTTGTCGGTAATGCGCTAACTGTGAACCTGGGTTAGGACCCCTTAAGATAACAAATGGCTCTGTTGTCGGGATCGAGATTGTTTTGAGAGAGATTAGATGTTGTGGCTACCATCAAAGACTAAATTAGAAGACTGGTTTGAGAAAATGATACCTGAATTCGCCATTAAGGAGAATAGAGGTAATGAATTGTCTACTGAAGACTGCTCACATAGGTCCACAAAATCTTCTTTGTGACCTTTCTACACAAATTACAGGAGTGGTTATTAAGGTTATCTGAGTTTCAAACCTACTGGAAGGATGATAAAATCACTTAGTGGACACCTGAGTTGATACAAAAATTAGAAAATACTGATAACACCATCACTCACATGGTAGACCATTATGTTGATAGAATTCTGGGTGGATTTGTGAAAGAAATTGCAGTTGATCGGTTTTTATCATATTCTAAATCAGAAAGGAGGTTATTCAAAGGACCGAGAGGTAAGTTAATATGCTCTCTGCCTTCGCTGATTAAGATGTTATTATGCAAAAAGGGTGTTATGTGTAGTCACAAAAAGTGAATGTCCCCAAACAAGTTTGAAAGCACTACGCGTAGTGGAAAGTTCTTTCGGGTTAACCAGAGAGGTGACATATTGATATATAGACATATGAGAAATCCACCTAATATTGATACATAGATTAGTGAAGCTACGCGCGCAGGAGGTAACCCTCCATCCACCCCACAATCGAACTTGTGCAGGGGTAGGTCATCTTCTAATACACCTCCACCACCTCCAGGACGTGATATTGTTGCACATATAAAGCAACCCACCTTCAAGGGTGCAAAGGATGAAGACATGGATAGATTTTGGTTTGTTACAGATGCAGTATGGACTGTGCAAAATGCCAACACCGATGTTGTCAAGAGGGCACAACTAGCTATGGAATTTTAGGGTCGTGTGCTGGATTGGCTTATGGGATATCTCACTGAGAACTCTAACCCTATTATTGATGAGATAAAGAAAGCTTTGAAGTAGAAATTTAGAAAACCAAAGTCATACTCGCAATGTGTAAAAAAGTTAAAAGAAATCTGACAAGAGCCAAATGAATTTGTTTGGGTGGAAGATCAGGGATTAAAGTGCACTATCACCAAAGGAGGATTTGTCTATGATGATAAGCAACATAAAGAATGGTTTATTTCCATGCTCCTGCCACATCTACACGGTCCCCTGAACCAGCAGAAAATTGATTTTGAGGGTGAAGCTCTTGAATTTTCCATGAAGCTGGAGGCCGCACCCAGAACTGATGACCAATTTGGAACTCTACAAATCCAGAATCAGTTAGAAGCAATGCATTTGGAAATTTAGAACCTGCGCAGTGACAAGGGGAAAGAAGCTTGTGCAGAGGTATGGTGTATACGCTGTAAAGGTTTTGGTCACATAAAATATCAATGTCTTGTGATTCAGGATTACATGCAAGCAGGAGGGCCAAATCCATTGCGACCAAGGGACACTATAGTACCGAGTGATACTCCCATGATATGGTGCGCTGACTATCAAGTGGTTGGATGACATGACATAAACCATTACCCTTGATTAGGAAGTTATGTACCAAAACTAAAGCAACAATTGTGTAGGTTTTTCTCTTCGGTTGGCCATGATGAGCACCAATTCCATGCATTCAATTTGATGATAGAAAATGCTAATATCTATGGAGTGAACGCTGACCCATCGTCACCGACATCCCCCTCTGGGCATGGTGGATCTCCAGCTAGAGGAAGGGGAGGAGGGAGAGGTGCAGGTCATCGAAGAGGATAGATGATTTGAAACAACTGTGGAGATGTTGGGAATTTTGTGCATGACCATACGAACCCTGCATGATAGTATTGCAGGTATTGTAGATAGTTTCATCATGTTATTTAAGATTGTCTTGTTTTCATTGATATAATACAAGAGAAGAAACTGCAGACACCTACGCATAATATACAAATCGTTAGAGTTGATTTGTGGGTAGATGATCTGAGTCTAAACATAATTACACAAAGTGGTGCTACCACTGGAGAAGATGAGGGAAAGAATGCTGATGTAGAACCCTAGATCAGGAAGGCTTCTGAAAAGAAGGAAGGATTCAACTTGTAGAAGGAAAAGGAGACTTTTGTAGAAGCTAGAAAGGATTTTGTTGTTGCAGGTTCTTCCACATCCAAGTAAATCCCAAAAGCAGGCATCATTGACGAAGTCAAACCTTTCTTGCAAGCATGCATAATGCTATTGTGTAACCAAAAATTAGTAGACAACCTTCAAGCTTTGATAGATAGATGTGTGGATAAAGAGTTTCCTCAGACCAGGAGCAAGGTTGTAAACAATATCTACAAGAATAAGAAGAGAATTGGTCGAGTGATGCGAATGACCATGTGAATTGGGGAATATGAGATGGATGAGGTCATTTTGGACTTGGGATCTGAGGAAAATGTTCTACGTAATCAAACCTGGTAGAAGATGGGCGAACCAAAGATGGAATGGCCCCCCATTCAGTTGTGCATGTCCAATCAACATAAGATTATTAAATTAGGGAGACTCCCACAGGTTATGGTAGATATTTCTGGAGTCAAGGTACATGCCGAATTTTAAGTAATACATATTTTTGATGATACAGACCCCTACCTTGTGCTACTATGACTGGATTGGGCTATTGACATGGGAAGTATCATCAAATTGAAGCATAGGAGTATGATATTTAAAAACAATAGTACTCGGGTTATAGTACCTTTGGATCCTATGGAAGGGGAGAGTGTAATATCCCTTTCGATAATTTTCATTAAATTATCATAAAGGTTTTAACTTTGTACAATTTCGCCTAGAAACATAATCAAAATATCAGAAATACGATAGAAAGAATAAACCCAGAAATCATACGACACTCTCATAAAAATATTACAATATGGCGAACAATGAGATATGCAACAAAAATCAAAACCAAACTTTATTATATAGAAATAGGTATGCCAATACAATAGTTGGAAGAAACCCTCCAAGAGAGCTACAATGCGAAAGCCAACCTCCAAATAGAAAACAGGAAAACAATCATTACAACCTGTGAATCCTGAATGGATCCACCAAGGGAAGAGATGGGATCTCGTCCACTCACACTAAATCACCCAAGGGTTTATGTCCTGGAGCTACCAATGAAGTAGAGAACCATGTCTCAAACCTCTGACATAAGAAAATGATCTAATCAAAAGATATCTCCAAATGACCTTCGCTTCTCCTTTTATAGATCTAATGGATAGATCTCCAATCCTCTAGAAGCATCTTATTTTATTATTTTATTATTATTCTAGAAGATCCTCCATTGAATCTATCAAAATGAATTTAATTTAATTATATTTCACTTAAGTCACTTTTGGCCCCTTTTCCTCTAAATATTATTTTTCCTTTAATTAAATGACTAATTAAATTCATTTTTAATTAAGGAAAATAGTATATCGCCCATGGTACTATCTCTGACCACTATAAGTCACTTCTAAACATCCCATCCTGAATATCTCCTCATTCTGGTTCCAACGAGCTATTACACTAAGGTATTGTATCATGTATTCCTCTTGGAATGCCACCTTGAGAGTAATTAATTGAGGTAAGCCCAAAAATAACTCAGTTTTCCGAAATTTGTCGGAATGCATTGGAATGAAAGAAAAACTATGTGGATGATGGAATATATCAAGCGAATGCCATCGGTATTCATAGAAACTCCTCAAAACTCCTCCAAAAAACCCCTGGGCCCGTTGATGACACCAAACTGTATCTGTAACCTGTTTGCTCCCAACTCTAGAAGTCCATCCTAACTCTGTCATAGTGATACCAAAAAAAGGAATATTACAGACGTTCTGCCCCAACATTGCTTTACCTCAAGAAATCCAAATATGTGGGCCACCCTATTGGCCCAATGCAACTGAAGCCCAACTCCCAGATCCCATACAAACCCCTAGGTGCTGCTATGCACCTATGTCGAGCCACCCAGAATAGACCCCTCAATGTAGTGATCCCAAAATGATCTCTCACTGTACCTGTCATCAAACAATCCTCTCAAATCCCAATGCCACCTTAGTCAATCATCACCCAAGTCCCATGGCTCGGATTGTGTACTGCCTCTAGTTATAGTTTCTGCTCCATGAAGTGAAGTCTACCAATGGGCATCAATGTTTCGTGGCTCCTACTATGAGGTACCTTTAACTATATAAGCTTCCCCACCAATTGTGTACCAACTCATCAACTTTCTCCAGTCCAACTCTCGGTCTAGGCTGAGGTCAATCCCGATCTATGGATTTCAAGCTACTGCTACTAAAATAATGATGGATTGTTGGTCCATAATACATGGCCCAATGGAATATGTAACATATCTCTTTTCCAAGTGCTCCTATCGAAAGGTACCCGAGACTAGGAATGATACTTACCAACTCATCACCTCTCTCCAATCCAACTCTGGGCTTGATCTGATGCTAACCCGACTCTCCTAAAGTCAAGATGGAATAATAAAGAACTGTCAGCCTGTGCCCCAGTGCCAATGGGAATTTGTAGCATCTTTCATGTCTGAGGGCCCCTGCTCTAGTATGCTCCCTACGAAGAATAGCGTACCATCAAGAGGGTGCCAACTCATGATCTCCTGCCAATTTAACTTGGAAGAAGAATCCAATGTAGTGAAATCTCCATATGGAACATGTCTAAAGATTTTTCACCAGCCCACACTCAACTCACGCTGCTTTGTCCCATCTGCAGATGTGATCTGCCTGTAGAGGAAGGCCCCTCTCTCTATAAAAGGCCAAAGTGGGTGAGATATGATGCAAGCCTCATCGAAGTGCTCACCGAGTGTGCTACTCCCTGAAATCACTACTGCTCTACTGAATACACGTGCATCTATCTGCACCTCATATGTGTGTCGACCCAATGATGGATGCTCCACCATCTCCAACAACTCATCCCTCTCCTGACCAAGAATTTCACTCTCCTAATGTATACTATCTTCCCACAGAACTATCCCATCAACCTCCAACATCTCATGAGGATAAGTATCTGCAACTACTACCTCCATGCTATATGCCCATACATATTTCTGCTCCTCACCCATGGATGACCCTAAGGGCAGCCGTACATCCATCACAAAATCAATGTGAGCCTCCATATAACTCTCCTCCAAAGGACTATCATGCATGATGTGAATAGCCTCCTCCTCTTCTCACTCATGCTCCATCATATGATACTCCAGATGACTCATCACAAGTGAATCATCACCTAGAGTATCTCCCATAGAATCCCATGACTAATCACCCTACACACTGGAATACAGATCTGACCTACTGTCATCAACTCTGCATGATTTCTCTCACTCCCCAGAAGCATCCTCATATGATCCCATGGACTTATCTGACGAGGAGTCCTCAACCTAGCATAGAGAATGAATGTCTTTTTATTATACCTCTGCCACGTCATCTGCATCACTCAAGCATGAGTGATCAGGCCCCCAAGGTTCTGTGAAAATGAAGCAAAGTCCCTTCCTCCTCAACTCATTTCTATTGCCTGATCCACCAAACTGGAGCAACTCCTCCCTAGTCAATTGTCTCCTCAATAGCCCAATATTCTCCTCAACCAGACCTTGGGCTAGCTCGTAAGCAGCAGGTGAGACCAACTGCTCTCTCCAAATTCTCAACACCCTATTCTGCAACTTTTGGAAAATGGCCTTACTATCTCTCATACATGATGACAAGATGGACTGCATGTGTGCTATGACTGTGTCAGCATGATCTATCCTAATGATAATTAAGAATTGGGACATATGCAGAATCAAGCCATCACATTCAATTTCAAACATGATGCAATATGTTATGAATTTATCCATACCTCCCAAAACCTCAATCTTCTTCCCATAGGTAAAGCCTGCACTATTGTCCAAATCCTGAAAGGTCCCTACCATAATTTTGAAAACTCTCCTCATAATGTCATCATTGTAGGGGTCTGTAGGGTGGTTAGTCTCATGATGTTTTTGAGAGAAGATGCAACTGGAAGTGTGACCCCTCCACAAGTTTCCTCCAAGAACTTGGCTTGTATGGGAGCAAGAATACATGGTTTTAAGGCCCAAATTAATTTTCTCTGATCTAATTGTTTTACTTTGGAAATGAGTTCATTAAGTTTCTCAAGTTTGGAAAGAAATCTCCATGTGATATTGAAGTGTTTAAAATATGTCCCAAGAGCAAGGATTTTGTGCCCTATATTTGATTCTATTTGTAGGTCACTGGATTTCCCATTTTAAAGAATGGCATAGACCTCTTTTGAGAAAGGTCTATTGTTCTGCTTTGGTTATTGGTCCATAGAAACATTATGGTTCAAGGCTTCAATGGGTGTGTTTCCATCTGAGTTTAGGAGGTATTTTAAGAACCTCATGTTTATGGCAACAATACAAAGTTATGATAACAACGAAAGGTACCACAAAAACACCCTACATACATTAATACATTGCTCATTACAATACCATGCCCTAATAGATAAATCTAGCCGAGGAAAACAATTTAGGCTCTGAAAAATAAATTAGGCTCTAGAAAATTCATTTTTGCACAACAAGATGAAATCATCCTAACAAAGAAAGATAAAAAAATGTTACCCCAAATGCAAGGGAATGATCTCTCCTCAGCTCTGTGCTGACTTTGGAAATTCTGTAATTGTTGGAAATGTTGTTTATTGCTTACTTGAGACTGTCGGTTGGGCTGCTTCTACTTCTCAGAAAATTCTAGGAATTTAGGAAGGTGATCCTTTCCCAAAACCGAGGAAAAAATAGAAATGGTTTCCTTGAATTCCAACCTTCTAAATCTGACCCTTTTTCTCCTAGCTCCTATAACTGCTAACTGAGTAGGGACTACATAAATAAGTTGATCTACTGCTTAGAAAATTCTACGATTTTAACCACGGATTCTACTCTGAAAATCCATAAAAACCCATAATTGGTTTTCTCTAATTCCAAATTTGAAAATTTGCCCTTTTTTCCTAGCACCTATAATTGCTGGCTGAGTAGGGACTATGTAAATGGGCTGATTTGATGCTCACAAAATTTCAGTATTTTAATCATGGAATCTACTAAAAAAGGCTAGAAAAACCCATAAAAATAGCAGGCAAATTCTAGTTGAATAATTTTGGCCCTCCAATATAAATTCGACCGAGCAAAATGCTCTCCGGCAACAATTCTGCACTAGATGTTGTAATCAATTGGCCAAAACACCTACATATGATGATCAGAAAACTCCAAAAAATTACTCCCAGACTCCTCAAGCTAATCTGACCAAAGCCCATAAATGATTTGGCCAAATCATGATCCTCCAAAATTGACCCCAATAAGCTATATGCTCTCCCAGTGGTTGTTGAATACATTGCCTATAGAATGATCAAAAAAATATTCAAAAACCCTCCAAATGTGTAGAAATTAATCCCTCCTATACTTGCTCAACAACCAAATATCAAATGGTTGAGACCTTCCTCCACAACTAGGCCCAACTCTCCTCCTCTACGCTGGCCTAGAGACAGCCACGCTGCTCCAAAAATAGAATATCAATCTCGTCCCTGGAGGTTCGGCTATAGCTGAAAAGCTAATGAACCTCGAAAAAAACAACAAACACAAGAACTCAATTGTTTCCTCTAATAATGTCTCAAAATACTAAACCATCGATCTTCCTCTAAAATTAAGCTGCAGTAAAACCCTTGAATTTGGATTTTCTGGTAGTTTGGAAAGTAAACCCTGAGGCTAGCAAGATCACTAGCTCTAATACCACTCTAACATCCCTTTCGGGAATTTTCATTAAAATATCACAAGGGTTTTAACTTTCTACAATTTCACCTATCAACATAATCAAAATACCAGAAATACGATAGAAACAATAAACCCATAAATCATACGACAATCTCATAAAATATTACAATATGGAGAACAATGAGATATGCAGCAACACAAAAAAATCCAAATTTATTATATATAAATAGGTATGCCAACATAATAGCTGGAAGAAACCCTCCAAGATAGCTACAATGCTAAAACCAACCTCCAAATTGAAAACAGGAAAACAATCACTACAACCTGTGAATCCTGAATGGATCCACCAAGGGAAGAGATGGGCACTCACCCACTCTCACTAAATCACCCGAGGGTTTCCATCCTGGGGCTACCAATGAAGTCAAGAACCACGTCTCAAACCTCTCACATATGAAAATGATCTAGTCCAAATATATCTCCAAATGACCTTCGCTTCTCCTTTTACATATCTAATGGATAGATCTCCAATCCTGTAGAAGCATATTATTTTATTATTATTCTAGAAGATCCTCCAATGACTCTATCAAAGTGATTTTAATTTAATTATATTTCACTCAAGTCACTTTTGGCCCCTTTTCCTCTAAATATTATTTTTCCTTTAATTAAATGACTAATTAAATTCATTTTTAATTAAGGAAAATAGTATATTGCCCATGGTACTATCTTAGGCTACTATAAGTACATTCTCAGCATCCCATCCTGAATATCTCCTCATTTTGGTTCCAACGAGCTATTACACTAAGGTGTTCTATCATTTATTCCTCCCGGAATGCCACCTTGAGCGTAATTAATTGTGTTAAGCCAAAAATAACTCAGTTTTCCAAAATTAGTCAGAATGCATCGGAACAAAAGGCAAACTGTGTAGATGATGGAATGTATCAAGAGAATACCATCGGTCCTCATATAAACTCCTCAAAAATCCTCCAAAAATCCCCCGAGCCCACTGATGACAATAACCTGTATCTATGACCTGTCTGCTCCCAACTATGGAAGTCCATCCTAACCCTGTCATAGGTGATAACAAAAAAAGGAATATTACAGAGATATATATAGAACCCATGTGCACAAAAGATGATGTCGACCACATCTACAATTGTCTGCATGAGATGAGGTTTGGATTAACAAAACCACTGATGGGATACTGAATTGGGAAAATGATAGCTCATGCTTCTCTGATTTGGATGAGGAAATGGAAAACTGGGAGAATCACCTGCATGATGTTTCTACATTGCATTGCCTCTAAGTCACTAAAAATTTATGATACATCTCCTAAGAGGTATGCAAATTTCCCTATTTTGATGGTTCTGATAGTGTTTTCTAATTTTTGGAAGAAATGGAAATGGTTGTTCCCGAAGATTAAATGGTCTACGCACTCGATCTTTCCATATGCGCAACTCCAACACGTTGGTGGGATACACACAAAGGGAACTTTGAAACTTGGGAATAATGCACCTATATGATGTAGTTGCACTGCACTCATCTAGTAACCAAGTTGAGTGACGTATACATAGGAAAGGATGACCCATGCTCACACTTGGATAAATGGAAAAATTCTTGGGGTGATGAACCTTAGCCTGAATGGGTGCACATTTTTTTCCATATTCTAGGAAATTTTCTAACCGATTGGTATTTGGAAGCAAAGTTATAGTGAGGAACTATTGGTTGGGCCTCATTGATGGAAAGTTTTCTCCTCACGTTTAGCTTTTCCAGTGGGTTTGAAGGAATTAGCTAGGTATTGCATGGAATCCAAGGAGCTATATTTGACATGAACAAACCTACAATAGAGGTTCCACCACCTACATGGGATGTGCATATGCGGGATATTTCCAACTATAGAATTCTGTCAGTAGAAGATAACGATGAGGACCCAAGAAATGTCAATATCCTAGAATCTAAGGTGGAGTGTACAGTTTAAGGCCCCTTATTAAAAATGATGGATGTGAATAAGCCCTTAAAACTTAAGCAAGTACACATTGGGATGGAGGAACAAACCAAGTTGGCCAAAATAAGAGATTATTGGGATGAGGACATAGAGGGAAATATTGCAGAACTGTTGACAGAATATCAGGACCTATTCCCCACAAATTTTTCTGAGCTCAAAGGAATTGTAGGAGACTTGGGATTCATGAAAATCACTCTGAAACTAGATGCGCGCCCCTTCAATCAATGACCACATCGGTTAAATATAAAATATAAGAAGAAAGTGAAGGAGGAATTGGAGAAAATGGTTTTTGCAGGAATCATTGAGAGTGTGGAAGAGTCTGATTGGGTTCTTCAAGGAAAATAAGACTAAGGGAAAAATATGAATTTGTGTGGACCTACGCAAACTAAATGATGCATCATACATGATCCATTCCCTACCCCATTTTCAGATGAGATATTGGACAATTTTGGAGGAAAAGAGGCCTACTATTTCACTGATGGATTTTCAGGGCACCATCAAATCAAGATTGTGCCAGAAGACCAAAGTAAGACCACTTTTGCAAAAAAATGGGGATCCTTCCAATACACAGTCATGCCCTTCGGATTGAAGAATGCACATGCTATATTCTGGCACGTAGTAGTAGTTGTAGTCAAGGAGTTCATGCTCAAGTTTCTCGACGTACAATTTGATGACTAGACTATGTTTGTACTGCTGAAGAAGCATTTTTCCAACCTGTGCATGATACTCGATAATTGCAGAAAGCATGAAATCTCTCTTAACTTGAAGAAGTGTATATTTGTGTTCCTTTTGGGATCTTGTTGGGGCATATTGTTTGTCAGAAAAGTTCTATGGTCAATCCAACAAAGTTTGCAGTTATTTTCAATTTATAGGTTCCTACTAATACAAAACAGTCGCTCTCTATTCAGGGACACACAGGATATTATAGAAAATTCATTCTGGGCTACGCGCTGATCACTTCACACATGGAAAATTTGTTGAATAATGATGTGTCCTTTCTTCGGGATGAGGACTACCAAAGGAGCCTTGAGTTTCTCAAGGGAAATATGGTTACTGTGCCTATATTATTATTCCCTCACTACTCCAAGGTCTTCCATGTGCATGTTGATGCTTCCAGCATTGCACTTAGAGTTTTCTTAGCAAGGCGAGGAGTAGTAGATATTGATCACCACATTGTCTTTGTAGGTATAAACCTCTTTAGTGAAGAGTGCAACTATTCGACTAGAGAGATGGAAGGTTTGGCTATGGTCTACACTCTACAAAAATATAGGCATTATCTGTCAGGAGGGCACTTCAAGATGTTCACTGACAACTATCCTTTGAAGTTCCTAGTCAACAATCTTGTGTTGGGGGGGAATATTTGTAGATGGATACTGATGTTCCAAGAATATGATTTTGAAGTCATTTTCAAGCCTGGTAGATTGAATACTAGCCCTAATCACTTATCACACATCGAGAATGGGGAAGAACTGACGAGTCTGGAGGATGGACTACCTGATGCACATCCCTATATTATTAAAGTGGTTAATGAACAATTTGTAGATATAATTGAATTTCTCACTACTGGTAGTGCACCTGTTGAATATTTGATGCAACAAAAGAAGGATTTGGTTTTGTGCGCAACTGACTTTACATTGATTGTTGGTCAACCATACAAGTTGGGTGCGGATGAAATTTTAAGAGCGTATGTCTTAGAGCATGAAATATAAGACATCTTGGCTAAAGCTCATGGGGGAGTGGCAGGAGGCCAATATGCATGGAAATCCACTGTGAAAAAGGTTTTGTGCACTGGATTATGGTTGCCCACACTGCACAATGATGCACATGCATATTGTCAAGCTTGTGATGCATTCGAAAGAAAAGGGAAGCCATCATGTAGAGATGAGATGCCATTGCAGCCGCAGATGGCTCTGCAAGTTTTTGATAAATGGGCCATAGAGTTTGTTAGACCTATTAATCCTCCCAAAAAAATATTGGCATGCACTAAATCATCGTTGCAACAGACTATGTAACCAAATGGGCAAAAGTTAAGCCAGTAAAATATTGTACTGAACACATGACTGCGTAATTTATTTTTGAAAATATCTTGACTAGATTTGGGTGCCCAAAGATATTGATGAGTGATTGGGGTATGCACTTTGTTAATGACACTATTGAAGCTCTGATAGAAGAATTTAAGATGCATCACAAGAATAAAGCTCCCTATCACCCTCATGCAAATGGTGTAGTAGAATCCTTTACCAAGATCCAGGAGAATTAACTTACAAAGATCTGCAATGTGAAACAGAATGATTGGGACATGCACATACCTACTATTTTATGGGCTTATCGGACCACCTACAAGAAGTTGACTAGTAAAACACCATTAAGGATGGTTTATGGACATGAAGTTATCATGCCGATGGAATAAATCATTCCAAGCTTATGCATCGCAACACTAACTAATATGGCTGAACTATACATTATGGAGGAAAAAACCTTTGATGAGCTCCTGGAGGTGCTACCAACACTTGCTCCTACTCAAAGAATGGCTCGCTTACAGACAATTCAGGTGATATGTGATGAAATTGAAGATCTACGCCATGAGTAGCATATCCTCACCACCCATAGGAAACCATGGGATGACAAGGCCATGAAATTATTGTAGGACATAGAAGTTGCCCTAAAGACCCTAGGCCAGATGCAATGGAGCACCAATCTGGAAACAGAAGGACCTACATCGTAGAAGTTGGTGGAGGAGGTTCAGAGTGCAGACGTACTTGCACCCTTCACCACATCCATTTCAGAACTAAAGACCAAGATGAATATCACACCTCCTCTGTGACTTGGGATGAGTCACAAGATTATGTTGGGGGATTGTTGGAGCAGGGTCCCTTAGGACCGCAATTTTGGGCTAAATATTTGTATTTTTGTTAGTTTTGAGTTGTGCGTGCTACACAAAGAGCAATAAAGGGGCTTTGGGGTGGGTCAAATTCCCTTTATGAGTTGTGATGGGTTAAAGGGTAAACTAGAGGTCTCAAACCACGATTTTAGGACCATAGTATGAGCACAGTAAAAGGTATAAATAGAAGTATAGATCGAGTTAGATAGATAAAAAATGTTAAGAATTGATTAATGATATGGTATTAATGATATAGATCTAAAGTTGAATCAATAGCAGTGTTTATGTGTGAAAGGCTCCTACTAGTTGTGTGTGCAATGACCTTAGTCCGGCTATGTGCGGACCCCGCTGGCTGTGTGCACGGGTAGATCTAGTGAATTGTAAGGGTTAAGATTGATTAATAAAGGAGTTTTTTGGAAACTCTATATATTGAATGCATATATAATTGACTTCTATGTACTATTTCTATTTTATGTGAATGATTTATGTTATCTGTAATCACATCAGTTTGTGTACATGTTTATATTTCTGATGCGTAAATTATTTGATTTGTTACTTTAAAGGCTGAATATTACATTGTTAGAATAGTTAAAGGGGATTTCGGATACACTATTTGTGTGTGCATGCAAGGTTAACCTTTGCTAGTCGACCTAGGGTTCTTGGTTAGAGTTTCTAGTGCGCAAGAATGTCTGTTTAATAAACTAGATCTATGGATGCTTGCTTCATTTAATTCTCTCTCAGAGTGTGGAAACCTAGTTCCAACACCCCCCATACTGCTTCGGGTGAGACTTTGGCATGTGAAAGTAGGTCATTGCTAAAAGGTCCAATAGTAAGATGGTTTTGTCGGTTACGCACTAAATTTGAACCAGGGTCAGGACCCCTTCAACCAAGAAAGGGTGGTGGTTCCTTGCTATTTTTTTCCAACAAAAATATGTAACAAATATTTTAATAATAAAAGATTAAGAGAAACACATCAGTAGCAGGGTGGTTTTTTCCCCTTTGGGGTTTCCACTAGAAATATCTTATATGTAATTTTGCATTATTTTTTTGTGTCATAGATTTTACGTGGTGATTCTAGATGTACTTTCATGTTCATATCACTACTCATATGTTGATTTATTGTTCTTTTAATATATTGGTGAATTTTTTTAAGAGATTATGATTGACATAACTACTAATTCACCCCCCATTCTCAGTAGTGATATGCATTTCTAATAAGTGCTACAAGAGTTATTTCTCTCTAGTGGAGCTCGATCGATCAAGAGTACATCGTAGAATTGTGGAAAAAAACAAGAAGTCGTCTCAGAAAAGGAAGGGAAAAAAATTGACCAAAAATACTTCATATCTAAGAAAACCATTCGTTTTTTTGTTAAGGGTGCAGATAAAAATCACAAACGTATTTCATGTGATTCATTTTTCATTAATTGTAATCATTATGGTCATTATAAATCTATATTCCCATTTCTTTGTATTGGTATTGATGATGTCATACTTGAGAATATTGAGATAGAAGGTGATATTTTGTCATTCAAAACTGATTCTCTAAGTGCAAAGATAGTTGATCGTCAAATGGAGAAATCAAGATTAGAAATTTTTGAAGATGAAAATCAGAGAAAAATAATGGCACTTGAAGCTGAGATCAAAAGGCTCATATCCAAAAACAAGGATCAACATAAATTACAAAAAAAAAATTATGAGAAGGAATGTCCCTTCAAAGAAGAAATCATTAGAATAAAAACTCCCCTAGAATAAGGATGGAAAGTTGAAGAGGAAATTAGAATGAAATACATAGAAAAGGAGGACCAGTGTGAGACATTAGAAGCTAAAGTGTTTACGTTGAAGAGTGATTTAGAGAATAAAACCAACCACTTATAGAGAAACTAGAAGTCTACATTTTCCAAATTATATCTAATATTACACAAACAATTAACTATCTTAGTTGCAGATACACAAAAAAAAAATGATATAAGTAGAAAATAATATAAGAAATAAAGCCATCATCAGAACCATAAGTCAAATAAGGAGCTCAAGGAAGATAATTGAAAGGCAATGCCACAAAAATCACCTAGAATATCCTTCTCACCCATGGGAGATGTGAGAGGATTCAACTGTTAGAATCTTGGACATATTGTGCTAAAATATATAAGCATGAAAAAAAAAGTAGTTAGATAGAATAATTTATCAATAAAACAACCAAGGAAGACCATCCCCTTTTCGAAGTACAACAAAAATAAGGTATACAAATTCTTTTTATGATTACTGCTACTCATATAATGATTTTTTCCACCAAACTATTGAATGTGGGTCTTATGCAAATGGGAAAAGGAATAGGATCAACAAGAGATAAGATTCCTTTCCACCATTCCTTGGTTGCATTAGATTCTTTACATGTGATAATATTGGCCATATGGACACAGATTTCAAGTTATCGAGGTTATTAAGGCCATATATTCAAAGATAAAACATCATGAAAAGCAGGTCAGACAAGAAGATAAAAAAAGATGTGCATATTAGAGATCAACCTCTAAAGTTTTGGAGGAAGAAGAAGAAATAGCCTTGTTACAAGTCACTTTGTCACCTTGACAATTGAACATCAAAATGTATCTCTCGCCATAGAATTCATGTGTTCTAAAGAACTCCCTTGCAAGTAAACAACTTAAACACCTTGAAGAAAACAAGAATTCTGGGTAATCAAGACAAAAACCTACTTTTTAGTTACATGCACACTTTCCTAGCCAGTTTCTGTGAATTCACATTTTCTATCATTGATGCCCGCGTAGAACAACACTCTGTCTTCCACTAAATACTGCAGACATGACTCAACAAAAAGTAAAAATAAAAAGATAATTTTTGTAGTTTTTTTGGGCAAATATATCCCAACTAAAAGATTCAAGGTCATGGTTACTTGAGCCTAGCCCCTCCCATCCTGAAGCTCATTCCCATGCTTCAAGGAACACTAATCCCACCTTTAGTGGATCTCATCCTTGAGATATGGATCCAAACCTTCTTCCTCTTAGCCTATAAATCAACTACAAGCTAGAGGATTGAAAGAGGTTGCTGGAGGTAGACTTATGCTAGTCAAATTAGGTTAGAGAGTTTATCATCGAAGGAAGCGATTGTAGAATTATGGGTGTAGCTTCACTTCATAAGGGAAAAGGTTGTGAGACTCTTCTATATCTATGAATTAATACAATTGAGCTCTTTTTCCCACTAGATTTTTTTA
This sequence comes from Pinus albicaulis, assembly GCA_034641835.2. Taxonomy (NCBI): domain Eukaryota; kingdom Viridiplantae; phylum Streptophyta; class Pinopsida; order Pinales; family Pinaceae; genus Pinus; species Pinus albicaulis. The sequence continues at coordinate 1,284,095,863 of CM076582.1, read as the reverse complement.
TGGATTTGATGAATAGTTTAGGTTGTTTCTATTTTTTCCATTCAAACGATGCTAGTTACTAATCTCCCTGATCATTAGTTTCAGTTATTGATTCATCTATGCTACATATTATTGTGATAATTTCATTGATATGTGTGTAGGTATGTTTCAAGAATTAAGGGGCTGCATCGAGGCATAAAAAGGATCTTCATCAAGCATATTGTAAAAAGGCATGGGTTTCATTCCTCTCATTTCTTGTTTATGTTTCAAGAAAAGATAGACTCAGGGATTAGTCCAATATAAAAATTTGGTGACTCCATTGGGAAACGTCTCGTTCTCTTCCTTTTCCTTAGTTTTGATTTTCGATCCCTTTTTGATATCTTGATCTGAGTCTTGACAAGATAGTGAATTTTGAGATTTTGTGATTTTTTTTTCCTGAATTTTATTTTTTCTTTAAACTTTCTCTATCTACGCAGTTTTTTTTGATAAATAGTGTGCACATATGTGTACTTTGTATTTAGCAACAGAGCACATGCGCATTGAAATTAACTGTTCAAATCCGCACATCCTGGGACTTTTTGAAAAAATAGATTTTCCTTTTATCAAAGTCTAAATTTTTGTTTCTGAAATATTCACTATACTTGTTTTGGCCTTCAGTTAGTATTTTTGAGTTTGTTTGGGTGTCATAAAGAAGTGTTCTTGAGAATTAATCATTTTCACAAATTTGGTTAGGGTTTCATCTGGTTTCTTGTGGATTTATCAAAAAAGAGATTGGTTTTTGTTGGATTACTATCTCTCTATATTTTTTCTTGAAAACATATTAGGTTCAGTGATTACTTTTCTTACTTGTGGAAGATCTCATAGTTTTATGAAAGTAGGGTTTCTCAAACTTAGGTGTTTTTCTGATATTTTCTTCCTTTGTTGAATTGAAAACAAAAAACATTTTTTCAGTCTTGAATATTTTCATAGTTACACTGTAGACATCATTTATTTAGTGGAATTCATTAGAACAAATTCATTGCAAAATTTTGAATTATTTTTCCATGCATTTTGAAAAATTATGAGTGATTTCTTGTAAAAGGACTTTTTCATGGTTTTTTCACTTGTTGAGTGAAATAGAATTTTGGTTTAATTTTTGTATTTGAATTATGTCAAGGTGCAAATTGGCTTTTTATTGGAAAATAATATCATGGAATTTTGATTTTTTTTTCATTTTATTTCAAAAATAAAAAATCTTGTATTCTCCCATAATTAGGAATTGATTGAATGAAAATATTACAATTTCATATTCGATTTCATTAGAGCTTTTTGAGTCTGGTCGTAATATTATCAATTTCACATCCATTTACCTACTTAGTAAATAACAACTTAATAACACGACATTAATAAAATTGATTAGAACTTTTACATTTTTAGGGTTTTTTTCACCTACATGAGATCATCTTGTAGGGATTTGGAATAGGGAAGTGAGATAACTTTCCAAAGCTACAAAAAAACAATATAATTTTTCAGTAGGGTGTAAATCGATTAATTTCAATTTTTCTCTTCGAAGCTCCTCTAACAAGGGAGTTAAGCATGAAATTATATCAGACCTAGTGGAGTGATCGACCCCACTTCATTGGTTATGGTAGAGTGTTTTTCAAGCATTAAAAATGGGGTCAAAAGGTACTTGGGACCCACTTGGAAGTAAACCTAATATTAACCATGATGAGGCACTTTGAAGGGGATTGAGATTTATTACTCTTCCCTTGCGTATATTTTTAATCTGCAACCTTTCCCCCAGGTTCAATTGTTGTAAGTGGTTACCTTGGAGACCATAATCTTAGGGCTATTAGTCAATGTGATGGTGGAGGGGAAGTCTCTGTTGTACTTGTAACATACATTGGCTAGACTCAGTTGGACATTTTTGGAGGGTAATCTCCACTCAAGACGGCATAAGTGGAATTACTTGCACAAGTTCATGTTCATTAAGTAGGTTGTCAGTGTAACTAGCTATTCTTTCTCTATCTATATATATTTTTCACCTTGCTTTTGTGACATTGGATTTCATCACCAACTAGTGATTTCACTGTGAAAATGATGTTTTTGTGGTTTGAATCTTAGATTTTTCAGCGTGTGTTATTTGTTTGTTTTTACTTTTTAGAGGACTTAGGTGTGATTTTTTTTATATTGTTTGGATTCTTAATTAAAATTCACCACGAATGAATTACTGAGACATTCACGTAGAATGTAGGGTAAACCCCCTGAATAAACACCAAGTCAATTGGAAAAATTAAAGCGGAAAATTAAAAATCAACAGGATCCAGGACATCAAATCAACATGAAACATCTATTGTTGTAGGATCTAAGACAATAGAAACTGAAGTGAATCAACCTCAGATATTAGATTCATACTTAGCTCAATTTGAACCAATAATTACCAAAGCTTTTAGACTGGAATATGATATTGGATAAATTTCATATACACAACAAGGTAAACCAAAAAATTTTGAACCTGGGTCTGATATTTCTGAACCTGAGTCTCCTTTAGATGTTATAACCCCTATTCCTACTTCGCATTAAGCTTGATTAAAACATATTATTACCGATAGTCTACTTCCAGGCTTATTAGTATCGAAGATATTACTAAGGAGGAGGAAGAAGAATCTGCAAGTACCCTAGTTTTTACTGGTGAACAAACAATTTTTCCAAACCTTCCTTTTTCTCCTTTTCACCTAAATCCTTGGTATTTAACACCTTTGAAATTTTTAGGTCAAGTTATTCCACGTTATTGCACTCTTTATTACACTGTGCCAAGATTTAATAAGTTAGGAATGATATTTGGAAGTATTCCTATTGGTACATCTAAGTTTAAATCTCTTTAGAATCATTATTATATGGTGGTTTGTCAGTGCCACATGGATATCAGTCACTTTTTGGGACTTTTTCAGGAGCATCTCCTTCCTCAAAATTTTACTTTGTTAGCTAGTGTATATGATTCTACTTCCCAAATTTTGACATGATAACAATATATTAATATAGTTTCCTTAAATGTAGGTAACCCTTAAGTTAAGCCAAGAGGTGATTATTATCCTCTGGGGGGAAAACCATCTCCACTTGGAGGATAACCTTTTGTTGGATCATATCCTACGATTGGAGGACAAAATTTTATTGAAAATTATCCAAACTATGGTTAGATACCTCAAGCTGATTTAGGTCAACCCGTTGTGTCTCAACCCTTAGTTGGTGCTCCTTATCCAGGGATGAGTACCATTTTGAACATGTCATTTGTTCAACAACCTATGCAATTTTCTCCGTAGGTACCAATTAAACAACCTATTGAGCCTACTGGACAACCTATTGAACAAATACCTGTCCAAGGTATTCCACTACAGGTCCATCAACCTTTCTAGTGGATTCCTCAAGCATATATTTAAGTGACCCCGCAAACACTTGTTCAAAAACCAATTCAAAAACCTATTCAAAGCATTCTAGAAACTCTTTTCCATTCTATTGTAAAAATGTTTGTTCAACAAATGGTTTCGAGTTCACCTTAAACCCCCATCTTAGGAGTATCTCAAAATATTTTTCCAATTAATCCTTATGTATTAGTGCAACAAACTACTAAGGCTATCCCTTAGGAATATTCTTATCAAGTTGGTCCTATAATCCAGTAAATACCTCAAATTCCTATGGGAAAAAATAGTATGGGAACCATGCAAACATAGTATCAAGGCCAAGCTTTTCAAGGCTAGCCTTTTCATAGTCAATTATTTCAAGATCAACCTTTTCAAGTCCATCCTTATGAGAGTCAGTTATTTCAAGGTAAACCGTTAAAAGGTCAACCCTTTTAGGGCCAATATTACTTGGGGAAAATGGGTCAAATTTCACCTTCCAGAGTCAACCATAACCTGCTCATACTCATCAAATTTTGTCTCAACCAAAATTTGGTATGGCTCACCTTAGTTATCCTGGAGGAATGAAAATCCCAACCACACAGTTTGTCCCATGATATCTTGTATATCCTCCTCCACATACTAGACTTAACCCTAAGGTTTACCAATATTCACAACAGGATCCCAACTAACAGTTACCGTTCATTGCAACTTTGGATTTACTAGATTTATCTTGGCTAACAAATTATCTTATTTATTATTACCTATTTTGGCCGACAATTCCTACTAAGTTTACCAATTTCATTTTGAAGTTTGAAGGAAAATTAGGAAAGGACCCATCAAACCATGTTATGAGGTATCATATTTTGAGAAAATAAAATTCATTGATCGATGATTCCATTAGATTACACCTTTTCCAATGAAATTTAACCATTTCAGCAACCAAATTACATATCAAGTTACCGCGAGCCTCATTTCATAACTTCAACACCTTAGCCATTTTTTTATTGACACATTTTCAATTATCTATATGATATAATACTAGTACCGAACTATTGAATTCTTTAAAACTATCCTCATCTACTTACATTTTCGATCATATACATGAAATGGAGACGTATATGTTGTCTAGTTGAAGTTTTTATTCTAGATCATATTTTGGCTGAATGGTTCACAAAATCATTTCTTTTAGTAATTAATGAAGATGTGGCCAAGGCAGGCTTGTAATTGAAGAGCAGGTAATTGCTCTTGCCCAGTATCTAGACCTTGTTTACACACAGTTTGGAAGTTTGTATGATAAAATCCTGGATTTTACTCACCTAGGTCAAATAATCTCAACTCATACAGGATATCATGATGCTGATGGTGTGATTGGTTATATTAGCCATCAATCTAAGAGGAAAAATAAGAATTCCAAAACTAGTGATATTTTGGCTTTACCAGATTCAATTAACGAAAATCCTTCTCAAGAAGTTACTTCTGAGATTAATGTCATAGATTCATATACTAGAAAGAACAAATCGTCTTGAGGTAAAAATAAAGGAAAAAATAAAGCGAGACAAAATTCTTCTCCAAAAGAGAAACCAAACAAAAATGAACCATATGAAGAAAATAAAAATACTCATTATCCTTGCCTAATTGTTGATGAATTTTATTACACCAAGGAGTGTGCTCATCGTGTTGAGGTTACTAAATTAGTTAAAATTTCTCCCACCCATGATGTTTTGAAGGATCCATTTCCTTCTCAAGAAAGTAAAATGCTTTCACACAACCTTTCTTCTTCTTCCAAATTAGTGGATATCATGATGATGTCCTCATAAGTTATGGTGGCCAAGAGATCTGAATATTACAGATGTAAGGGTCTTATTGTAGACTAAAACGATGCTAGTTCACCTAGTCAATATTGCACATCAATTCCTCCTCCATTTGAACCATTACAAACTAAAAAAAGAAATTATGACATGGTAATTCGACCACCTCCTAAGCATGTTCATCAAAAATCATCTTTTAGTCCTCATGCAAGAGCCGCTCAGAATTAAAACATTTTTGAAGATCTAGCTATGTCTCCTTCAACAATGTCATCCCTTGAAGTGTTGTAGACTTGCCCAACACAAAGGAAATTGCTATTGTCAGAAATAGGAGAAAATGATCCCCAAGATTATAATCTTATTTTCTTTGATCTTGAGAGTCATTTACTTAGACTTCCTCCTCCACTTGAATTTAAAATACCATTTTTCGTAAAAAATAAAGGAGTATTTCATATGTTAATTAAAAAAGTAGATTCTACATGTATCATTTCTATTTCCTATTGGAAAGCCTTGGGTTCTCCAAATATCAATCAATATCCCATAACTTTGAAAGCCTTTGATGGAATGTGTTTTCATCCATATCGAATTTTAAACCATCTACAATAGATTTAGATGGTAATATGATTGCAATTGAAGTTGAATTTGTTGATGTTGGGATTGATTATAACCTTTTATTAGGTCAAAGTTGGACCTATGCTATGTCGAAAATTGCCTTGTCATTTTTTTGTATGATAATGTTTCCCCATAAAGGAAAAATAATGAAATTATACCAATTGTATTACTATACTTCGAACCCTAATTCTACATGTACTGTACCTTTCATTGGAAAAATAGTCTCTGTATGAATATATTAGCATAGGTTTTCTTAAGGATTCGTCGATCATGGGGAGTTTTGCACTCCCTTCACTGAAATTTCCACATAATATTTCCCAGGTTAATATGACTACATCAAGAAAAATGCAATCTTCTAATCCATGCATTATGCCTTTATATTCTAAATGGACCTTTTGATGGCAGTGATATGCCTTTGAGCCCATTTTAATCGGCTTATCAGGAAGTTCAATCATTTTCCAACCAACCATCATCCAAAATTGATTGAGCGAATGCAATTATTTATGATTATTCTCATTTGTCACGGTTAGTACCGATATCATTTCCTAATCCCTTCAATGAAAAAATTCCAACCAATGAAAGTATCATGGAAATAATGACTTTGGATGAAATTCCATGGGACGATTATGATAATAATTTGTAATATTCCAAAATGGGGAAGAAATAATATATGAACACAAAACTGAAAATAGAAATGTAAATCAAATAATTAACATTGGATTCCAATATGGAGTCATAACATCATGTATTATATCAAAAAATAAGTACAAATTAGTGTTGCATAAATAATATAAAATGAGGAAACAAGCCTCCCATAAGCAATCACTCCCAAATATGAACTGTTGTTACAATATAAAATGCTGGAGAGAAACTATAACATGGTCATATGAAGCATAAATACAGCTAGAGATGATACAATGATAGGAAAATACTGATATAAGCCCTAATAGAGTCTAGACATATAGATCTGGGCACTAGATCATCTTTCCAAGACAACCCAAGAGGGTTTCCAGAAAATGCACACAATGTGCCAATGTAAGCTGCAAACCTAGGGCAGAAGATAAGCTGCAACAAAAAAAATGAGAAGATATGGCTGAAGTTGATGTAGAAACTACAGAACTTATCCAATATATCCTCTGGATGAAAGAATAACTCCTCCACTGAAGAAATCACCTCTCAAAATAACCACTGCAACTACCCCGACAACTCCTCCCTAAAATAACATAGATCTGGGCTGAAATTGTGCTATAGGGGGTAAATACTACATATCCTACTGCTAAATGTGTTGATAAATCTCAAGGGGATTCTTTACAGGCCTTCCAATGGATGGAAACCTTCCTCCACTACAAAACTAGCTCTGATGACACCCAAAATGATCCTCCACTACCGCACCCTACAACACAACACAATATTCTACAAAAAATGTGTTGTAGCTGAAGAATGAAGCTTGGCCCTAATACTAAGAGTGGAAATAAAGTGAATTTATCTTCCAAGATGCCTCTCAAGGAAATAGATGGGATTCTCGCTCGGGAACACCCTATGCTAAACATCACTGCAAACTCAACTAAATAGTTGAAGAATGCCAAAATTCTAAACAGACCATATACAAAATAATAAGCCAAAACATAAACCATATGATTTCCATCCTATTCCTTATATAAGCTATGATATTTCTTACCGTTTTCACCACTCAATTAGGTCATTATATTCATGCAATCAATCTCCCTCCAAAACTGTGTTATTCCTCATTTAATGTCAACTCCTCCATAACAACGTTGTTGATTTGGTCAAAGTTGACCTATTCAACATAATCCAACCCCTGTTAATACTCAAAGGTGCTCTGTTTAGCTTCTTAGAAGGTCTCCTTTCACACTTGAAGTGTTTTTATTGCTACTAAGGATATTTATGGGCCTCCCTACCCATTTATTCACCTAGCTAGTGAGAAAATAATCTATAATATTCCATTTAGCTAAAAGCTAAATTTTAGGAATATTACAGTCCTCCCCTCCAAAATGTTGCTTGTCCTCAAGAAACTATAAAGGTGGATCAAAATTCCTCCCCTTCTCTTGTGGCCTCCTCATCAATATTTCCCACTATTTCTTTAGATATTCTGCAATAATCATGTCTCCTAATGGTTCCTCCCACATGTGGAAGTTGGCATTTTGTGAAATAACCAATTTTCTTTCATCATGATAAAGTGGAAGGTCTATATGGAAACCTTCTTGATGTACAATTTCCTTCTCAAGGTAGGAGTCATGAAAAACACAAGGGACCTCATTCCCAATGAGAAACTCCCATCTCCATGCTATCATCCTAATAAAGTGAGCCATTTTTGGTAGTTCATAGAAACAATCACCAAATCCCTTCTCATGCAATGTGTAGGGGCTGCATGGCTAAAAGTGAGAGGTAAGATTGTTCAACTTACACTACCTCTCCCTCCATTTATGATATATTTAGAGCTGTTGATCCTGGACTGCAATAATATAGTCCTCTTGAAGCCAAGAGATACTTGGAATCTCATGATTCCACTCATTGGTTCTAGGAAGTCTTCTTTCCAAATCCTTCATGCATATAGTGAATAGAGTATCATCACCATATGGGCCCCAGAATAAACATGGACTAAGTTTCATATGATATCTAGGATGGTGACAATTGTTACACCATTTCTTGGTCATCCAACCTATTGTTATTAGATGGACCCAAGTACACCATGTGAGACCAATTTTAACCTAAGTAAATTTGCATTCACTATGAAAAATAACTTACTAAACCACCTTTATTAAGTTGTTTATGGTCTAAATAGGAAACCCAATGAAGAAATATTAAATAAATCTACATTTGTTTGATTCTCCTCAAGGAATAATTAGTTAAACAACAATTTAATTAATATTCCTGCTTATATTTAACCCAAAACAGGGAAATTAATTAGATAAATAATTATTTATCTTATTATTTCCTAGGAATAATTATTTAAACCTTATTTAAAATAATATTCTTTGTTAAATATGACTAAATCACCCTTAAACAATTAAATAAATCATTATTTATTTGATTATCACTCAACCACATCCTTAAAATGATAAATAAATCATATATTTATTTATTATTTACAAATAAAGGGATTTGACCCAAGTCAAATTCCTTTTCCCTCCAACAAATATAATAAAATATTCCATAAAAGTTGGATCTTGATTTGGTTAATAATATTTTGATTATGCACCAATATATAGACTAACTCAATATTTTGTTATAAATAGAATGGTTTTCCTTTTCATTTACCACCTTTTGTTGCCTAAATATCACTATGGATCTATACTTTTGGTCTGACTATTGATCCACCATCATAGTCATATTTTGCTATCATTTTTTGTCTAGGTTTTCCACACCATCAAGAGAGAGGAATTTTAGATCTGAAGTGGTGAGGACTTACAAGAACCCATCCGATTGAGGAGAACAGGGAACACCCTCTTGTGTTTTCCTCCCAAGTGCCATTAATACAAAATTCATTCAACATATTCTTGTCTTGTCTATTGGATGCATGGAGTAAATCTTGTTTCTTCTAATGCATAGATCTATATTTTTCCAGCGTTTATCTTGATCACCTAACTACAGATATGAGGATATTAGCATCCATCTTTGTTGTTAGGGTTGTTTGTTATGCGCAACTAAAGTGGTATTTTTTCGTACACTTGGAATTAAGATTCATACTAACAATTGACAACTCCACACGGGTTTACGATTACAACTGCTGTTTTTTTCTGATTCTTGCATATCAAGCTGTTTCAAACCCTAGGATTTCTCTTCAGCTGCATATTTTTTCTTTTCTTGATGTTTTTTTTAACCTATAAAACCCTAAAAATTCTGACTTCTGTGTGTTTTCGTACCTATTGTGCAGGTGACAGACATTAGCCGCACTTGAGACAACAATTATTTTTGAAATCTGCCGCCGAGAGTGCCGAAAGTGCAGGTCACACTTTTTGTTACAAAACCTATGACCTGGACCCTCAGAACACACCTTTCAGCCCAAAAACTGCGAAACTGCTGAAAACAGGTCAGAAACTGCGACCTGAACTTTTTGCATGGATTTTTCTTAAATATTTCTGAGTTTTTCTGAGCCTATGTTTAGGGTTGTATGACCTCCATATTTTCCCATTTTGGACCTGTTATTGTTCTTTTTTTCTCAACTAAGTGGGAACCTAGCCCCCTAGGGCTTCAGTACCCTCCACTTTTCGTGGAAGAGTTTTTTCTATTGCAGGTTGTCTGAAATTTCAGATTCTTCAGCCATTTCTTCAGATCTGATACCTCACCTTTAGATCTACTTCAGGTCAACTTGTTATCCATCCAAATCACCTTATCTAGCTTTTTCTGGGTTTTCCTCTAGGGTTCACTTCGTTTCCCTTCAGGAGATAGCCTTTCACCACCTTTTTTACAACAATTTTTCCTTTGATTTGTTGCTATTTTCTGCACCACTTTTCAGTAGATTTTGTCTTTTAGATCCCTGTCCCTCTCAACCTTAGATCTATTGGATTTTTTTTCATGTGTTTTGATTATTTTTTTACTCACATATATACTAGTTTTTGAGAGACCCGCCTCCTTGGGTTTAGATTGTTGCATTATTAGCTATTTATTTTATATTTTTGTAGCCCAATATACTATCATTTGCAGGTTTATTTATAGCCGTACAACATAATTTTTCTTTTTCTCTACAAACGTCTAGGTTTACAAATTAAAATTTACACACTTTTACACACACATCCTAAGAGAAAAAGGGCTTGGTTAAATTCGCCAAGAAAAAACTCTAAAACATTGAAATCAATTGATCCTACACCTTTGTACCCTTGTTTCGACATTATAATCAGTTGATCTTGCACCTCCCTGCTCTTGTCTATCTCTTTTTCCTTTGTGTCGTGTTTATGTCTTTACCATTTCACCACCAAGGCATTTATCCTGGAGACTTCTTGGCCTTCATCCTTAGTTTCCGGTAGGAAGACTTACTCCTCCACATAGGATTCGAGTTAGTCCTTCACTGAGTCCGCAAACCAACTATTCTTCTAGTCCTTCGGGTTCTCCTCCTCGTTCCACCTTCGTTTCTCCACTTGACACCTTCACTATTTCTGTTGCATGACCTAATGCTAGTGGTAACCCCGGCCCTCCTGCCGGGAATAACACTAGTGGGACCATAATAGACACTACCCCAGCTGTGCCCTTGCTCCCCTTCAGGCAGGCCTTAGCCTCTCCAATTTTGACCAGTTGATAAATGACCCTATACACCATGATGCTAGTTGGCCTGCTATGCCAAAAAAGCTCCCTACAGACATCCCAAATTTTGAAGGCCTTGCTGGAGAAGATCCTTCAAATCATGTTCGATATTTCCACATGTGGTGTTTGTCTAACTCCATTACCGATGACTCTATCCATCTTCGGTTGTTCCAATGAACGCTTACAGGTGAAGCTTCCAAGTGGTATGTTGATCAGGCCCCTTCCTCTCATACCACCTTTGCGACTCTTGCCCGAGATTTTCTGTCTTATTTCCATCTTCCCCTTCTTTATGACACTGGTACCGAACTCTTGACTTCTTTCTGTCATTCGTCTATGACCCACCTATCCGACCATGTTCAAGAATGGCAGAGAAGAAAGAGCCTATGTCCAACCCCTACCTTCAAAGAATATGTCTACATGGACTGGTTCCTTAGATCTCTCTTTCCCCCTATCGAGAAAGATGTCACATCACACTTTCCTCAAACCAAATAATCTGCTCTCCAAATTGCGTTAAAATATGACCTGATCTACACTCAGTCGAGTTATCTTTATACCATTTTACCTGATCTTTCCAGACCTGGTGGTGCTAATGCACCAGGGGCATCTGATGCCGTCGAAAATATCGTTGGAGCTCTCTTTAATCTGTATGCTCAACTTCCCATGGGCTATGGTTTTCCTCAGGTAGGGGCTAGCACCTCCTGCAATTTTCCCTCTCCCGGTAGCACGTATCCAGGATACTGCATGCCTCCTATTTTTTCCCAACCTCCTATTTACCACACTATTAACCAACGTCCTCATTATCCATATCCACAGCTTGGTGCTCTAGCTCCTCCATCATTAGCACCTCCTCCTCGCTTGCCTTCTCAGCCCGTGCAACAGCAACCACCGCCCCCTCAGGGACAGGTTTATGCATAGCAGGGCATGAATAATCCTCCTCCCTCAAAAAGGAAGAGGAAATGCACTCAAAATCAAGATGCCCCTGGTAATCCTAGACCTAATCAAGTCAATTCTCCTAACACTACAAACCAGCAACAGGGCACTCAGCCTAAGCAGGACAGGCCTGTTCGTACGAACAAGCCCTCTTTGTATTGTGGTGTTTATGGTCATTATACACATGATTGTCCTATTTTTCCACATATGTGATAGTTTTGGGATTCTCAAGCAACATTGAGAGGACAACAAGTCATCCCTTCCATTCCTCCCAGTCTTGCACCTAGTCAACTAGTTCTCCTTATCGATCCTTTCCCTCAGCAAGGAATTGTGGCTACCCAACCACTTGAAGGTCAGGTGGCCACTCAACCTCTTCCATCTAGTACCTCTAATTACTAGATTCTCATGATGTCCTCTGATCATCCCTTCACCTTCAGTTGGTACTCATGAGCCTCTTTATCCTCCTGGAACGGTTCCTCCAGGCCTTAACCATCTTGGAGTCATCATGCCTGGTTATTACCCCTTTGGTCAGATACCGTTCCTAGCTCCCCCACCAGGAGTGTACACGGTACCTGTTATGTTCACCCTCTCTCTTCCTAACCTGACCCTTGGGATTCCCGTCTGATACCTCGATCCTCCAGCCACTACCCTGCCTGATTAACCTAAACCTTGTCTTTCTTTGACCCTGGTTCAATCGGTCCCCATGAATTCTCCTACTGCAACAGTTCCTCAGTCACCTCAACGGGAACCACCTCCCGTTGTGACCACTTCGGATAAGAAAGGAAAATATTGCAAGGGGTAATCAAAGGAAAAGGCTGTCCCGACAAACTTTTCCCCTCCTAGGCCTCCAAAGTGTACCATCCAGTGTTCTTTGTGCAATTTTGTTGGTCACGCCACCCATACTTGTCCGGATTTACCTCACCTTAAGTCCATGGTCAATGAGACGTTTCCAAAGTCTGATATCCCAGAGGTATATGTCACTATACCCGATTTAATCTCAAAACTCAAACCATTGCGCACAAATCACCCTTGTGCTTTGTGTGATCTCCATGGCCACTACACTCACCTTTGTCATTACCTCAAAGAGTATCATTCCTATTTAGAAGCCGTATGCAAATTCGATGCCAAGCACAATGAGCCCACCACTCCCTTATTTGTGCATTTTTCTTCGGTAAAACTAGATGACACGAATTCTCCCATTGACATTCCACCTTATGATGTTAAGATGACGGAACCTTTGTCCACAATTTACTACCTATCATCATCCATGAGACCCTTGGTGGAATTCCCCTTAGAGACTCCCCCTGATGTTTTGCTTGACATCCCTTCAGTGATCACCCTGGGCTCAACATCAGTAGATCCTTTATTTGCTTACTCTGATGTCACCACTCATGACAATGAGCATGTGAACCTCTCTTCTCATGATGATGAGTTAGGTAGATTCGCTGCGTCAGGTGGTATTTCTTCCACCAGTCACCCCATCTTCTATTACAATGATGAAATTATGGAAGTAGTCACCACCCCTGACTTTATCTATCCCCCCTTACATTGAACCCATGCATTCGAACCACATAATCCTTGTGGCCATTACACTGACTTCCAATGTTTGGGTAAGGGGGCACCCATATTTGAGAGACCAGGAGAAGAAATTCTCCACAACTCTCCTAGTGTATCTGGTCGTGTTGACTCTAGTACCATTATTCTTCCACATTTATAAGAACCTCTAGAGTCCTATATCAATTTAGATCACTCTAGGGATGATACCCCTCATCATTCCTTCATATTACATAAAAAACCCAGTCTCTTCGACATTGTTGTTGACCAATCTCTGAGTTTTCTGGGAGAGCACTAGTTCATTATCTCCAAATCCTGTCTTTGGGATAGTGACACCATGTATGCCCATATTGAAACTTAAATTCCATTTGATTCAAATATGCAGTACCAAAAGATATTGGTAATCCTCCATTCCCTTTCTCAAACTGCATAACCATAACGAAAACAAATGGTGCACCACATCATTAAAATGTGTTTAGATTTCCCTTTTTTCTAAATACATTTTGGCATGACCACAACATGCTTGGGGGCACCTATGCCCCTCAACCATAAAAATCCCAAATCTCAGCCGAAAATAGCACTAAAAACCCATTTCTTTGACAGGTCAAACTTTTCAAGTCATTTCCTGGGATAGGTTGTAGTTTTCTACCCAGTACCTGCTACCTAGGTCGTAGAACAGACCCCCAAAAGTGCAACTTGGCCTGTTTATGAGCTATGGGTACCTAAACTAAAATTTCAATCCACTAAAATGAATGAGTAGGATTAGGCCTCTTACTTGCAACTGATGGACCTCAATTCTAACGATCGGTTTGTCTGATACGATCTCCGTAAGATTTAGGGCCTTGTCTCCCCACTACATTCACCACAACTCCACCTGCAAATGAGTGAATTTGGAGGGAAAATGCCTTATTAAAAGGAAACCCCTGATTTTTCTTTCACCTAATGCGGCCAAATCGTAGCTCAGTTTGATGAACCGTCTGTACCATTGGAAAGTTCTCACCGAGCCCTCAAATGGGTATCTACTAGTTTTTAGTGACTTGATACTCCACTAGGACACATTTTTTCCAATAATTTTCACTTCACCCCTCCTCAAAATCGAATTTCTCCACTGGAAACACTCGTACTGAGTGCACCACTTTGCCTCCATACTTGTCCACGCTCGTGTCGAATTTCGTCGTGAGTCACCATCTTGTACTCATGTTTTTATGGTCCCCATTAGACCTTTTCTGCATGGCAGCACCATCGAGTCACCCTTGTTTAGAGCATCCGAGTTGATTCATTATTGCATTCATGTAGTCTATCCCAAGTCCCTTTGCATCCCACTATAGTCCTCCATCGTTCATTTCTTGTTCCCTCTCTCGTGTTTCACATTATGGCCTTTAGTCCCACTGTCCCCTATCCCTCATGATATTGTGTCAGCCACTACTAGGTCATCCATGCCGTTTCTGATCTAACAAGGGAATTCATTCATTCACTACTCAATACCCCCCATTTCATCATCATCATTGGTGTCAGGCTATTAGTTTCTCTACTATTTTCTCTCTTGCCTTAGTTGAGGATCCCTTATTGCATCACCTATGGCCGACCTCCTTTTTTCGACATCAGCTTATTCATTCCAAAAGACAGGTCTAGAGGGCGGTCTACCTTGGTTCCAACTTCCACTCTTGTTAGGTGCCTTGAATCAGGAAAAGGGAATCCTTATTTCCCTTTGAATTGATTGTTTCTCAGCTCCAGCTCCTTTCAGCATGATCAAGATCCATATACTTGATGGTTCAGTGATGAAACAGCTGATATCAGTGATTCATGGGTGTGTGTGAGATGTCTCAGCCCTATGAGGGGTGGCCCTACAGGTAGCCCCCCACATACCTGGATGACCTCTTCATCACAACCTTTGATGCAGCTCCATACATTTGATGATGTCAGCCTTAGCCGCTTGCAGCGCCTTTTTGTTTGCATCTATCAACCATATTTTCAAAGCCCTTTTCTGTTTTCAGGGGAATCTGGGTTGTATTTATATCTCATGTACTTAGATATTATTATACAAGTCCTGGCTATTATCCCAGGCACAATATGTATGTGGGATTAATTATCGTGTTGTTTATCTGGTGGATGTTTATGCTAGCATGTACTATATTGGCTAGTCCCGTGGTTTTCTAGATGCCTTATTGTTTGTACTTTGCCTTGGTGTGCATAGGTATGCCTCCCCCGCCACCTATAGCACAGGTACTCACTCATCTAAGAGACTTTTTGCACCTATAAGTCTCGCCTCCTCAAGGTCTAGTTCCTTCAGCACTTTTTTCTACCTTATACTTCTCTCTCTTTGACTTCCCCTTTGATGTCTAGTGATTGAGTTCTTACAACATACTTCGGTCATACGATTAGCTCCTAACTCTCACATGCTAGGGGGAAATCTGTTACACCATTTTCTGGTCATCTAACCTATTGTTATTATATGGACCTAAGTATAGCGTGCAAGACCAATTTCACCCTAAGTAAAATTGCATTCAATATGAAAAATAACTTACTAAACCACCTTTATTAAGTTGTTTATGGTCTAACCAGGAAACCCCATGAAGAAATATTAAATAAATCTACATTTGTTTTATTCTCCTCAAGGAATAATTAGTTAAACAATAATTTAATTAACATTCCTGGTTATATTTAACCCAAAACAGGGAAATTAATTATAAAAATCATTATTTATCTTATTATCTCCTAAGAATAATTATTTAAATCTTATTTAAAATAACATTCTTTGTTAAATATGATGAAATCACCCTTAAATAATTAAATAAATAATTATTTATTTGATTATCACTCAACCACATCCTTAAAATGATAAATAAATCATTTATTTATTTATTATTTACAAATAAAGGGATTTGACCCAAGTCAAATTCCTTTTCCCTCCAACAAATATAATAAATATTCCATAAAAGTTGGATCTTGATTTGGTTAATAATATTTTAATTATGCACCAATATCTAGACTAACTCAATATTTTGTTATAAATAGAAGGGTTTTCCCATTCATTTACCACCTTTTGTTGCCTAAAGATCACTTTGGATCTATACTTTTGGTTTGACTATTGATCCACCATCATAGTCATATTTTGCAACCATTTTTGTCTGGGTTTTCTACACCATCAAGAGAGAGGAATTCTAGATCTGAAGTGCTGAGGACTTTCAAGAACCCATCCCATTGAGGAGAACTGGGAACACCCTCCTGTGTTTTCCTCCCAGGTGCCCCTAATACAAAATTCATTCAACATATCCTTGTCTTGTCTATTGGATGCATGGAGTAAATCTTGTTTTTTCTACTATTTAATTTCTTCTAATGCATAGATCTAGATTTCTGTAGCATTTATCTTGATCACCTAATGAATCTGGTGATGCATATTACTTGATCATGTTTACTATTAGAGGAAATTTGTTTTTGTATTCACTTCTAAAGTGGTATTTTTTCGTACAGCTTGGAATTAAGCTTCATACTAACAACAATAGTCCCTTAATTGAGACGAGCATTGTTTTTCTTATTGTTGCCTCCAAACATGATATGATAAGTGGCCATCCAACCACTTACTTGCTTCGATAAGCTTCTCAAAAGCTTGAAAATAGTGGAAGACATTAGATGTTGGTTGAATATGAACCAAGAAAAACATGTCTTGCCCAAATTCCTCCATAAAGTGGTCATTCCCATCACTAAATGTAGTCCCAAAAGGATAATGAAATCCACAAAGACGTTTGCTCTCTTGTGGAGCAATGTTCTTCCAATTCATAGTAAAGGAGTGCAAATAGATTTTTAGTTGATAAATAAGCATCAAAACACAATATTTACCATATATTGTAGACAAGTTGGTGAAGAGGTCCATAGATGAGTCTTCCCATCTCTCCATCAAAATGGGAAGTGATTGAAACAACCTTGCAAGGTGGTTGCTTTCTTCCTCATACATAAAAGAAGCTACATATCTCCTGATATGTGGGTGCACATATTCTTTAAGATACTCCCAATATAATCCCTTCATGATGGTGTAATAAGACTCAATGGATTCTACATGTCCTAAAGAGAGTTCCTCATATGATGCATGTAGAATCCCCTTCTTGAGCTTGGAGTCTCTAGTCAAGTAGATCTGATCATGGAAATAGATGACTCCATCAACCAATCTATAGCTCCCATCTATCACTTTCCCATCAAGAACCTTACATGTGAAGAGGTTCTTGGAATATTCCACCAATATTTGGAACTCCCAATATGGATCTAAGCTTCCCAACAATGACTGTGCTGTAGAAATCTGAAATGAAGCACCTGTCATATCATAGTTCTCCTCTTTGACATGCCTAATGCTAAAGCCACATGTTCGAGTATTGGTACCCCACTTTTGCTGTATCCTTTGCAGCTGAAATTTCTTAAGACAAGATTGAAGTACATGGAATTCAACCTCCTCTTGGAAGGCATTTCCCCTCCAAAACTTCCATAGTTTGGCCAATGCATACAAGAGTGTCAATGACCCCTTGTCATATTCAGAAATATTCCTCATGTGTGGGAGTATCATTTGCTTCCCCAAGGTTATGGAGTAGCCCTTTGACATCATGCTCATGTCATCATAGGTCTCTGAATCATCATCTTTTAGCGCAAATAGTTGAGTGGGAGATGGCAATGTCCTTATCAGAAAATTACTCACCTCTCCTTTGAACCCATCAAAGGTTCTCTGCGCTATGCTAGCTTCTCCCAAGGATCCCTCCCTAGCCAAATATATCAATACTGCACCATGTTGAGAGAACTCTTTATTCATCTTCCAATTAAGGGGTCTCCCTGGTGGAATGCCTCCATGTAAAGAGACATCAAAATCTGAAGTGGATTGTATAGGTGAGTGGACTGATTTGTCCCTTCCTTCACTACATAAATCAGTCTTCTTCTTCTGTATATAAATCCCTTGAAATAAACAAGGGTGCATGCTCCCCATCCTTTGATGTTGATCCAACTTTTCTTCTCCTTTGATCAAGGTGTTATTTTACATTACTACGTAATCAAGTTGGATATGGGAAATTTTTACTGGCATTGAAAAAGCTCCTCTAATTGAAGCAATAGCTTCATTTCCATCCCCATGGGGTGATGGTTCTTCTCCTTAAGTGACAACGCTGTTACTTCCTCTCTACTCTTCCTTCTCATAAATATTTGAGAATACCTCATCAACAATGAGAGACCCTACATCTTGGTCTTCCCTTGAAGGAGGAATCTCCGTGTATTCCTTTTAAGAGGAAAGCTCTTCCTACAATGGGGATCTTGCTCTTGGCAGGGTATCATACAAGTCTCTATCCCCCTCAATAGAAATTTGGAGTGGAGTTGGTGTAGTAGATCTTTCCAACTCATGCAAAGGTTTTGAATGTTTTGGTTTGGCTAGCTCAATCAAAGATGTTTCAGATTGTTTTACATCAAGTATCTTCACTAATATCTTAGTGAATATTGCATAAGAAGAAATATTTGCATGATTAAATGAAGAAGATTCATAAAACCACCAAGTATGATCCTTACCTTCAAGATGCACCATTTATATCCTAAGGGCTTCCTTTTCTGAAACTTGATGTAGATGAAAATATGAGTCTAGCTAATCTATCCAATCCTTGGCTATGCATTTGGATGACACATCAAAATTTGGTAGAAAGAATCTACCTCTTCTTCTTCTGTTTTGATTGGTGGGTCTTATCTCCTCCTTGATTTGGAAAAACTATTGGAAGTTCAAGTGCTCCTTGAATCTCCAAGGTTGAGATTCATACTCCTGAAGATAGTCACTAAAAGTCTCCTCCCTTGGTGCATCTTCTTCCTCCATCTCTCTTGTAGTAAATCTAGGCATAAAAATGCGCTGTGAATCATAATGTTTCACTGCATGCTCACATCCATCATGCAAAAATCTAGGCCTTGCTTCATATTCAAAGCCCTTTGGAGATTATTTGCACATCTCCCTTCTCATCTTCTTGATATCTTCATGAATGCTCTGCATAGTTTGAAAAAGAAGCTTTGAGAGTCCCTCTTCCTCCTTTCCTCCAAATAATTGAGTCTTGTCTTTGTTTTTCTATACATCTCCTCTTCCTGTGAGAAGCTTCTCCTTATGGTGACATATTGGATGAATGCACAAGATGAGCCAAGATTATTCTCTGATACCACTATAATATTCACAAATGGGGAAAGCAGCAATATAGTTCATAAAATGAAATAAACAACAAATATTTAACACATGAAACCATGAGACCAATATGGAGTCATAAAATCATGCATTATATTAGTAAATCAATACAAAATAGTGAGGCATAAATCATATACAATGAAGAAACAAGCATCCCATAAGTAATCACTCCCAAAATGAACTGTTGTTACAATAAAAAATGTCGAAGAGAAACTACAACACAGTCATATGAAGCATAAATATAGCTAGAGATGATACAATGATAGTAAAATACTGATATAGGCCCTAATAGAGTCTAGAAATACAGATCTTGGCACTAGATCAGCTTTCCAAGATAACCCATGAGGGTTTCCGGAAAATGAACACAATGTGCCAATGTAAGCTGCATTCGTAGGGCTGAAGATAAGATGCAA
This sequence comes from Pinus albicaulis, assembly GCA_034641835.2. NCBI lineage: Eukaryota > Viridiplantae > Streptophyta > Pinopsida > Pinales > Pinaceae > Pinus > Pinus albicaulis. The sequence continues at coordinate 1,284,075,753 of CM076582.1, read as the reverse complement.
CAATAGAAATGAGAAGATATGGCTGAATCTTATGTATAAACTATGTATCTTCTCCAATAGATCCTCTGGATGAAAGAATAGCTCCTCCACTGAAGAAATCACATCTCAAAATAGCCACTGCAACTACCCCTGCAACTCCTCCCTAAAATAACGCATATCTGGGCTGAAAATACGCTTTATGGGATAAATAATCCACAGCCTAATGCTAAATGTGTGAATAAATCTCAAGGGGCTTCTTTACAAGCCTTCCAATGGATGGAAACCTTCCTCCACTGCAAAACTATCTCTGAAGACACCCAAAATGATCCTCCACTGCTGCACCCTACAACACAACACAATATTCTGCAAAAAATGTGCTATAGCTGAAGATTGAAGCTTGGCCCTAAGTTTGAGTGTGGAAATGAATTACAATTCTCCTTCAAGAGGCCTCTCAAGGAAAGATATGGGATTCCTGCTCAGGAACACCCTGTGCTAAACAACACTGCAAACTCAACTAAACAGCTAAAGAATGCCGAAAGTCTAAATAGACCATATAAAAAATAATAAACCAAAAGATAACCCATATGGCTGCTATCCACTTCCTTATATAAGTTATGAGTTTTCTTACCCTTGGCCCCACTCAATTAGGTCATTATCTTCATGCAATCAATCGACCTCCAAAACTGCGTTATTCCTCTTTTAATGTCCACTCCTCCATAGCAGGGTTGTTGATTTGGTCAAAGTTGACCTATTCAACATGATCCAACCCCTGTTCATACTTAAAGGTGCTCTATTTATCTTATTAGAAGGTATCCTTTCACTTTTGAAGTGTTTTTATTGCTGCTAAGGAGATTTATGGGCCTCCCTACCCATTTATTCACCTAGCTAGTGACGAAATAATCTATAATATTCCATTTAGCTCAAAGCTAAATTTTAGGAACATTACATAATTAATATTTTCTACCTAGTGATGAGGCTCATCAATAGGTATATTTTAAGGGGTTACAATCCCATGTTTCAACTAACTAGCTATCTCTCTTTCTCATTTATTTACATTTTTGTCATGTTATCATTAGTGAGAAAGGTGAAATATGTTTGTCATGTCATGTAGCCTAATCTGATTTAACTACAGGAAATGAAGCCATTTTTGAGAAATTTTGCACCAAAGGGCTCAGAGTAGACAACAAGGAGAGATTCTAAGAGGGTTTCCCACCTCCTTAGCTCCCTCAATCATCCCAATATCACACCTAATATCTGTTTCATTAGCTCCAGGTCAAAGGCATCCAAGAAAGTGGAATTTATCAAGTGCCAAACTCCACTCTTCTCGATATCAAGGAGGATATATTATTATTTCCTAGGAAGTTGTTGGTAGGTACCCATTTGTATAAATAAACATGTAGAATAAATCATTATGATTCGAAATTTGTATTCATACAGGTATCTATTGAACTCAGGATTAGTATTATTTTTTTACTATCATATGATGTATTATAGTTTTGATGCAACGATAATCAGAAGTTGTTTGATCCATTATTGGTTTAGTCTCAAAGGGATGATGATTTTGGGCTAGAGACCAATCCATTGGCTAAGTCCTTCTTGAATATTTATATTCCCTTTTTATGTTCCAACACTCTTTTTAGTTTTATTTCATTCTAGTAGCAGCAAAAAATATCAAAATTGTGCTTGTAGCCTCTCTTTCTCACCTCTCTCATGGGAGCATGAGAAGAAGGATATCCAACCACAATTCAAAAATAGTTTTCTTATGATTCATTGGAAATTTAAATAGTCTTATTATAATTTTCTTCATATTCTTACTGTAAGCTAGAAATTGGAATTTTTTCTTAGATCATATTTTAGCATAGGTTAAGTATAATTTATATTCAAGTCATCTTTTCCACTTTTAAACATGTCAGTTTATCAATGATCAATGCATGGATGCATGTAGTCATTGCAGGAATGTCTAAAAATATAAGAGAATGACCCCTTCCATCACTTCCATCTTGGAATTCATCCTTCTTCTCTCCAACCTTCAATTCTACCATCAAAACCCTATTTTGTGATATCATCTTCATCACCACCGCGAACAACCCTCCAAATGAAAAGTAGGACCTCTAAGGGATCTGAGCTTGGCTGGAGGTGTTGGTCACTACTCACTCACATGCTTCCACCTTATCTGACCTTTCCACACCTTCCTTCAATCCTTTTCACCCTTATATCCTTCTCATCATGATTCCTGTTGCATTTAAGGACTTCTTGTATAAATACAAAGATCTTGTAGTGGCTTCCTATAGCATCACTGTAGATGACCAATTCCACTCCATTTTTTTGCCTTGTTTCCATTTTAACCTAGGATGGGATGTATTTGACCCCCAAGTATGAATTCATGACCAGAAGAGATCCCTAGGCCACTCCAAAGGTCCTTCCTTCATTTCTATAAAAATAGATTAGGCATTACTGTATTATTTCATCTTAAAATTATATTGAATGGGACAACAATTCACATGAAAGTACACGTTAAGTGAAGGAGTAGATAGAGGTTTAATTTATGGTTTGATGAAGTGTGTGAAGATAAAATGGTTTTTGTACTACAAATGGATGGATAGTTAGATGAATTATTGCACATAACATAGTTTCCTTTTCTGCAATTAGGTTAGTTGTTTATGATTTGATTTCAATGTCAATTTCAAGTAGAAGTTGATAAGAACTCTCTTTGTCTTAGATTAGAAGTAGTCATCTGCATGTCATTAGCTAATTTCACTTTAATCCAGTAGGATAAATGTCCTAGAAGTAATATTGATCAAAATACCTAGTTGAGGGTGGCATGAGTAGAATCCATCTACTACGCATATAGAATTGTTACCTTTAGGTTTTTAAGAACCCTAGGTTGATAATTATAGTTGAGTGGCCCTTGGGAGTTGCAACACTCTTGGTGGAATACCAGGGCTCAGAACTATTTAGTGTCCTTGTTTGAGAGGTGTCTAATTATATGCTTATTTATGCTTAAGCATTGTTTTTAGCTTTCTGTTTTGCATATAGTTTTGAAAAAGTGAGAAAAACCAAAAAAAAAATTGTCTTTTATGCCTCGTAGGAGTAGCAACAACCAAGGAAAATTTCTACCAAAAACTCCCACATCCTAACATAGTTAACCTTCACTCTTCTTCAGTGATTTTGTGTTAGAATACCTTCTAGGTGAGCCCCATAAAATATTTGATGAAAATATTAGGGAAGAAGAAGAACCTACTTCCCATGTCCAAGCTATGGATGAGAATAGAAACCATGAGGTATTTCCCATTAGGGAAACCAATGGAGAGACTTAGATGAAAAAAATCAACCCTTGAGCCCTTTGAAAATTCCATGGCCTAACTTATGAGGACTCTGGCACTTTAATGTTTAAGTTTATTGTTATCTGTAGGACTTACGGCTATGCCTCAGATGAACAAAAGTTGAAATTGTTCCCCTCTACCCTCAAGGGTGCAACCTTATGCTGGTTCATTGGTCTATCTGGGGAAAACATCACTACCTGGGCCCAAATGGAAGAGTCCTTAAATATAAAGTATAGAGAATATTGTAGGTCTAAATAAAATAAGGAAGAAAAATTTGGAATGACCCTAAATCCTGATGAATCTTTAGAAGACTACGAGGAAAGTTTTCAACTTACCTACAAGAGGGCTAACTGCACCCTTGATCCTGGATCACTCAAGTTAGTCCTTATCTAAGGGGTTAGGGAGGAAGTGTTGGAAACCCTCATCATGTTATCTGGAGGAGATATCTATCAATTTTTCTATTATGACATCAAAACTGTGTTCAGAAACCATTCTAGGACAACCATTAAAAAAGGGTAGAAGTAACCAAGGCTTAGCCAATACCTCTTCCTCCACCTCATCCATCAAAAGTGACATAGGGAACATGTTGAAGGATTTCAAGAGTGAAAATTTTGACACCTTTTAATTACGAATGGATACCACGGAGATCAAGAGGAAATAAGAGAAGGAAAATATATCCCTAGCTATATTTTTCCCTAGATGCACTAGAAGACACCCTAGGAATGAATTCCCAATCAATGTCATAGAAGTCTGCTTAGCCTGTGAAGAAATCCATGCAATAGAAAAATTCCTTTCCTTACTAGGAATAAATTTTTTATACCAACTAGTACATATGGTCAATTTTACAACACTTTAGTTCCGACAGTTTTGACATATTGTCAGAAAGTTCCGAAATTTTTTATCAATTATTTAATCCCAACAAAAAGCGTTGGAATACCGACAAAAATCTCCAAATGTCAGAATAGAGAAAAATATCTCCACACATTGGACTTGCGACAGAACTCTCAAAATTTCTCTAAACATCAAAATATCGATGAATTTCTCCAAACGTCAGAATAATGACCAATTGCTCCAAACATCAAAATAGTGACGAATTGCTCCAAACAACATAATAGTGATGAAATTGTGTGAGGGTGAGGTCGGGTCGGGTCAGATCGATTCGTTTCAAGTCGATTCGGGTCATGTCATCTCGTGTGAGGTCGAGTCATGTGAGGGAACTCAAGGAAACACGTTTGAGCATGTCAAGTCAGGTCAGGTCACATCAGGGCACTGGAGGAAATGTGTTTAGGTGGGTCGGGTCTGGTTGAGTCATGCCATTCTATGTGAGGGCAGCTAAGGAAACACGTTTAGGTGGGTAGGTTCAGGTCAGGTTATGTGAGGGTGCCCAAGGAAATTCGTTTGGGTGGGCTAGGTCAGTTCAGGTAGGGTTGTGTGAGGGAGCCCAAGGAGACACATTCATGCGGGTCGGGTCGAGTTGTGTGAGGGCACCTAAGCAAAAAAGTTCGGGTAGGTTAGGTCGGGTCGTGTCTTGTGAAGGTGCCCAAAGAAACACATTAGGGCGGTTCAGGGTGGGTCGGGTTGAGTCGTGTGAGGGCACCTAGAGAAACACATTTGAGAAGGTTGGGTTGGGTCGTGTGAGGATGGTTGTGTAAAAAATTCTAAGTTGTGACCGCCCATGTGCATTTTGAATGTTTGTGTGATTTGTTTTCCATTTTCTCCCTCGTGCCTTCGTTTGGGTGGGTCCAGTCGTGTCATGTGAGGACACCATAGGAAACACGTTTAGGTGGGATCATGTGAGGGAGGATGTATACAAAATTCTAAGTTGTGACCGCCCATGTGCCTTGTGTGCATGTTATTGCTATCCATTTGTCATTTTCTCCCTCATGCCTTTGACGTTCGGACGGGTCGGGTCGTATCGGATCATGTCAGGTCATGTAAGGGTGCATAAGAAAATGCGTTCAGGCAAACCAGGTCAGTTATTTTTGTGTGAGGTTGCCCAAGGAAATGCATTTTGGTGGGACAGGTCGTATCGTGTGAGGGTGCCCAAGGAAACGCATTTGGACGGGTCGCATCAGGTCGGGTCGTGTCGTGTGAGGGCACCGAGGAAAACATGTTCGAGCAGGTTGGGTTGGGTCATGCAATGTGAGCATGCCTGAGGAAATGCGTTCGAGAAGGTCGGGTCAGGTCAGGTCATGTAAGGGCACCCAAAAAAAATCGTTCAGGCAGGACGGGTCGGTTCAAGTTAGGTCATGTGAGGGCACGCAAGGAAACCCATTCATCCAGGTCAGGTTAGGTCATCTAAGGGAGCCTAAAAAAACAAGTTCGGGTGGGTCAGGTCAGGTGATGTCATGTGAGGGATCCCAAGGAAACACGTTCGAGCAAGTCAAGGCAGGTCGGGTCGGGTCATGTGAGTGCACCTAGGGAAACGTGTTCGAGCTGGTCAGGTCGTGTGACAATACCCAGGGAAATGCGTTCAGGCGGGTAGGGCCAGGTGGGGTCAGGTCGTGTGAGGGTGGTCGTATAAAAAATACGAAGTTGTGACCGCTTGTGTTCCTTATGCACATTTATGTGATATGTTTTCCATTTTATCCCTTGTGCCTTTGTTCAGGTGGGGCCAGTCAAGACGTGTAATGTGAAGGTGCCACAGGAAACACGTTCAGTTCAGACTGTCATGTGAGGGATGTCATATAAAAAATCCTAAGTTGTGATCACTCTTGTGCCTTGTCAACGTTCGTGTGGCCCATTTTCCACTTGTTCCCTCATGCATTTGATGTTCAGGCTGGACGGGTCATGTTGAATCATTTGAGGGCACCCAAGGAATGCATCCTCATCTAGTTTTGTCAGTTTGTATGAGGGTGCCCAAGGAAATGCGTTTGAGTAGGTTGGGTTGGGTCCGGTGAGATCATGTGATATGCCCAAGGAAATGCATTCGGGTTGGGTTGGGTCGTGTCATACTATGAGGGTGCCTAAGTAAATGCATTCAGGTGGATTGAGTTGGGTTGGTTTGTGTACTAAGGGCATCCAAGGAACGCGTCTGGGTCGGGTCGTGTGAGGGCACCCAAGGAAATGTGTTCAGGTGGGTCGAGTCATGTCTGGTCGGATTGTGCCATATGAGGTCACGCAAGAAAACGTGTTCAGGTTGGTCAGGTTGGGTCATGTCATGTGAGGGTTCCCAAGGACATTTTTCAGGTGAGTCGGGTCGGGTCAAGTCATGTTGTGTGAGGGTGCCCAGGAAAATGTGTTCAGGCAGGCTGGGTAGGGTTGTGTCATGTGAGGGTGCCTAAGGAAACGCATTCATGCAAGTTGTGTTAGGTTGTGTGAGGGAATCTAAGGAAATGCATTCAGGTGGGTTAGGTTAGGTCATTCCATTTGATGGCACCTAAGGAAATGCATTTGGGTGGGTTAGGGAGGGTCAGGTCGAGGCGTGCAAGGGTGCCCATAGAAACGCATTCGGGCGGGTTGGGTCGGGTCGGGTCATGTGAGGGCACCTAGGGAAATGTGTTCTAGCTGGTCGGGTCATGTGAGAGCGTCCATGGAAAAATGTTAAGGCTAGTTGGGTCGAGTCGTGTTAGGGAGGTTGTATAAAAAATGCTAAGTTGTGACTGCCCCTGTTTCTTATGCAAGTTTGTGCTATTCATTTTCTGTTTTCTCCCTCGTGCCTTCATTCGGGCGGGTTGGGTCATGCCATGTGAGGGCGTCATAGGAAACACATTCTAGTCGAATCATCATGTGAGCGAGGTCATATAAAAAATGCTAATTTTTGAATACCCGTGTGCCTTGTGCATGTTCGTGCGACCCGTTTTCCATTTCCTCCCTCATGCCTTCGACATTCAGGCTGGTCAGTTCAGGTTGGGTCATGTGATGGCACTGAAGGAAACACATTCAGGTGGGTTGGGTTAAGTTGGGTCGTGTGAGGGCACCGAAGGAACCTGTCCGAGTCTAGTCATTTTGCGTCCTATGAGGGCACCCAAGGGAACGCGTTTGGTTGGGTGGTTCAGGTCGGGTCAGGTCGTGCCATGTGAGGTCACTCAAGGAAACATGTTCAGACAAGTCAGCTCGAGTCGTGTCATTTCAAGGCACCCAAGGAAACATGTTCGGTCGAGTTAGCTCAGGTTGAGTTGTGCTATGTGAGGACACCGAGGGAAACACATTCAGGAAGGATGGGTCACGTCGTGCCATGTGAGGGCACCCAAGGAAACGTGTTGGGGCAGGTAGGGCTGGGTCAGGTCGTGTGAGGGTGCTCAAGGAAACATGTTTGAGAGGGTCAAGCCGGTTCGAGTTAGGTCATGTGAGGACGCCCAAGGAAACGTGTTCATTCAGGTTAGGTCGAGTCATGTGAGGGCACCTAAGGAAACACATTCGGGTGGATCGGGTTGGGTCATATTGTGTGAGGGCACCTAAGGAAACGTGTTCGGGTAGGTTGGGTCGTGTGAGGGTGGCCATATAAAAAATGCTAAGTTATGACCTCTCCTATGCCTTTTGCACGTTTGTGCGATCCTTTTTTTGTTTTCTCTCTTGTGGCTTTGTTCAAGTGGGTCGAGTCGTGTCATCTTAGGGCACTACAGGAAACGTGCTCGAGTGGGTCGAGTCATGTGAGGGTGCCCAAGGAAATGCGTTCATACGGGATGGGTAGTGTTGTGTGAGGGAACCACATGAAACGCATTTTGGCAGGTCGGTTCATGTGAGGGCACTCGAGGAAACAAATTTTGGTGGGTTGGGTTGTGTGATGGTGCCCAAGGAAGGCTAGTCTATTCAATCCAAAGTGTCTATGAGACTATTCACACTTTTGTGGCAGTCTAATGTTCTTAGGAAATCCTGTGACAGAGGCGAGTCAACTTGTGGGTTCCTGTAGAATAATCAATAGAAAATTTTGTAGCAGAGTAGGGTGGATAGGTTCAAGTCTATTATAGAGGATTGAAACAAGATTAGAGTGGAAATTTGAAGCAAGACTTGGATATATTGAGTAGTTTTGGTTCCTTGTAGGGTTATAAATCAAGTCACTAGTTAGGATATTATTTCAATGGTTAAATTGGTTCTATCTGTTAAAAGTGAACCATATTGTATGGTTCTTTAATAATGTGCCAAATTATTGTATGGTTTTGACAAACACTACATTGTTTTGTTGAATATTTCCTTGGAATGTGGATTAATTGAACACTACTTTGCTTTATTCAGCCTATTATATCTTTGAAAAACTGATATTGTTCACTAAAGAATATATTAATTGTATTAAATTGACTACTATTTGGAAAAGTAAATTCTGTTAAAATCCTAGTAACCTATAAAACCTTAGGGAGGAATTATCCTAGTTCACTACATAGAGGGTCCCCCCACCCCCCTTGAATTTCACTAAAATTTGGGTGTGCAGAGAATTTTAGAGTTTTATTCAAACTATCCCAAATTCACCTTCTAACTTTCTAAGGTAAGCCAAATGGATTTAGCTAACCAAATTCTGATCTTAAGAAATCTTGGAATGTCAGATCTTGTTATAAGATTGGGTGGATGATTCAGGACCTTTGAAGGTATTACTCATGGCTCTGTTTTGTTAGGCATGATGCCTCTTTCTATATGTTTTCATTAATAAGTAGAGCCCATGAATATTGTAGACCCATGTCTCGTTATTTTATAATTAGTTCTTGTTGTTTTCTATGGTCTGACATATGTATATTAGGGCTCTTAGTTCCCACTCTCTGAGACATCATAGAGGAGGACAAGAAATTTAAAAATATTATGCTTCTTTTTCAACCTTTAAGGGGCATCTGACTCAGTATTGAGAGAGGCTCTATTCTAGAGACTCAGAAAATTAATCTTATGCTTCTTTGTCGACCTTTAAGGGGAATCTAACTCAGTATTGAGAGAGGCTCTATTCTAGAGACTCAGAAAATTATAATTTCAAGGACTCTACTCACTACTACCATGCATATATATGAATATGTTCTTGATCATCTCCACACACTGTGTAGACTATAAAATGTTAACAATTGAGTTGAAGTAGGAGTTTCCTTCCTCAACAAAATTGTTCAAGATACATATTGATGAACTACCATTCAATGTCGTTGTGGAATATTTCATATAAGGTCTTGACAAAAATCTTAGAAAACACTTAAAATTCCACTCAAAAAAGATTATCCCATAAGAGAAAATGGGATTTTATAAAGGGAAGTATAATCCTATAAAACATTCTAATGGTCCAAGAATACATTCATAGTAGCCAAATATATGGAAAGATTAGAATGGTCATAAATTTAAAAAATAAAGTTATTTTTTAATTTTGGACATTCTTTCTCATTTCTTTTGCTCCACCCATGCAACTCTTCTCTCAATTATGTAATAAATAAATCTAAAGACCTCCCTAGTAAAAAGAGCTAGATATGTATTGAAATAATGTAGTTAACAACCCATCCAAATCTTGATTAAGACAATAGAACATCGCTTGAATCTCATAATAAATGGGGCATCTACAGATAAGGTGATAAACACATCCTTTCTTGCACTATTACCAAAATAAATGGAACTTGTTAGTTCTGATACGTGCCATTTAGTGTGATTATCCAATATTATAATTTCTTGACAAAAATCACTAGCAACCATTTGAAAGTTTATCAATATATTTTCATTTTGGCGAGGCGAAGAAATATAAGGTCTTCACAAAAGTCATTAGCAACCATTTGAAAGTTCATCAACATATTTTTGCTATGGCGGGTCATAGTTTCTTCAACGTAGTGGTTTAAACAGACCGTGAGCTCCCGAGCTTCTTCGTTGTAGTGGTTTAACCAAAATGTGAGCTTGAATAGCGATTATTGTGGTCATATTAGGGCTAGCACATGGAGCCATAACCTCTTCCATTTCTAGGGAGTTATTTATCCTACCTTTTTCACAATTTCCCAATTTTATTCTTGATTATATCTCATTGAAGTTTACTGTAAAAAGGTTTTGAATGGTCCTTATATCTTTGTGAATGATGCTTGTATATATTTTTGGAACCCTAAAATTGATATCCCGAATTCAAGTAATGGAACACTAAAATTGATTCGGGGGTTTTGAATCACATCGTTGAACCCCATAACAATTAAATGAAGGTGATAGAGAAGATAGGGGATTTCCTTCCCTACCATGCCTTACTATAAGGTTAAATCATCTTCCCTTATTTATCGATCGATTTCAAATGCATTTTAATGGCCTTTCAGGTCTATTCCTCAATCAGTACACAAGGATACTTACCTCCAATTTAGCTATAGTTTCATCATGTATTTTATTTTTGTACAAAACTTTGTCATACTTGGTAGCATCATTACAAATTTGATTCTTCACTTCGCTGACAGATAAACTTATTCTCTTTGATCTGTGAATTCGTTTAACAATAGATGGACTTCCCCATAATATATGAGAAATTCTATGACTGAGGCATGATATCTCGGATCTCATCTTTCAAAATTTCTCTTTTTATTGCAATTCATTTTCGATTTGACACTTTGCGTGGATCCAATATGACTGTTGTCAATCTTTGGATTAGCATTCCAAATAACCAACGCCTTTGATAATAATATCGTGGCCCTGATTCTTCTATGTTATTGTTGGATTGGTTCCAAAAATTCGATGCCAAAACTTTATTCTATTGACAGGAAAATTTCTACCACTCTTTGCTCATTGCCCAAAATTCTTGCTATCTTACTATAGAATTGTATTTCCCATTGTATCAAAGAACTCTCTAAATGCAAAAAAATTAAAACAACAAATTACAACCAACCCCATAATTTAGAACAATTCCACCTCAGGAACCACAAGATACTCACATCGAGACTGAATCCAATTCTAAATTTCATATGACACCCGATTCTCATAAATATACACAGAGATTAAAAGAATACTCAATATAGATTAATATAATGGTGTAAACTTAGTCAAGTATAACACCATATGTTGGCTCATTCATACAGAAATATATACCCATGCACATAATTCCTCATAATCAATTGTCAATTCTAGTTTCACACTTACAAGTTGGAATTTGTCAACTGAATCTAACAAAGAATCAATAACACAATGAAATTATCCTGCAATATCTCTCGACCTCTCTTCCACGAAAAAACCCTCCATTGTATTGCCAATTATTCATTTTGCCTAGGCCTTTGAGAAATCGATTTCTTTACATTTGAAGATGAATTCAAAGCTTCAAATCCCTCCTCTTGATTGACCCCTTAAGTCAATAGATTAATACAAAGACATGCATAGAATCAAATATGCACAGACAATTATGGTACTATCATAGACTTCACACAATGTCCATTTATTGATCCACCAGATTGGTAACAATGTTCCAATACATAATTCAAACAACAATTCTGGGAATTTAATAGTTGTTATACGTTAATGAAATCATTCCAATCAACGTGTTAACCTCCATTAGTCTAGAACACTTTGATCCTTTTCCCATAAATAAATTTTCATTTAGCTACACAAACAATCCTTATTAATCTATGTTTTGATTTCAAAAACATGTATCAACTAACATTTTGAATGGAAGTATAATCACCTGAAATATAATTATACTTTTAAGGAATCATCATATTATAATAGTCCACTAACATACGACTTGATTGTACACAATATGTGTACACAAAAACCTGACCTTTTTCTTCATTCCTTCTCTACCATGCATCTATTTCAAGAATTTTTAATTCTTAAGAATAAGTCTTTTCTTGGCCTTCCTATGAATTCGGTGTAAAATATTTAATCGTTGCTAAAGCTTGGCTTTATTCATCCTAATTGAGCATGGATGGTTCATACAATTTTAGGTTTCTAAATTTACTATCAAGTAAATGCACATATAAGGTGGATCATTGAGTTTCCAAACATTATTTCCTACCTTCTCCAATATTTCAAAAAGTTCCATATCTCAAGGGCTTTAATTTTCTTCCCTAGTCCTTGTAACTTTTCTTTATTAACATGTAACCAAAATCTATCTCCTATCTGGAGGGCCAACATTATAGACACTTTTAGTTGTTATTCATATTGGAGTTCATTGTAAAATAATTTTCATTTATTTAAAGAACATTGTAGAGGCACCAAAGTTGTGAAGTAGATGAAATTTAATTTATTTTCCAAAACCAAAGTTGAAAGGGAGATATACTATGAATACTTTGGGGTTATTTATTTGGAAATTTGTATATAGGGTGTTTGTGAATTTTTGGCCCATGAAGAAGAAGAAATTAAAACTTCAAATATACTTATAAATCAAAATTTTGCTCCTAAAATAGTGAAGAATCAAATATCCCATCAACATATTGATAAAAATTATCATTCATAGTACTTTCCGTTTTGATGGGGGATATAAAGCATTTCTTTGAAGAGAACTTTTATATAACCAAAAGAAAAAATATGAAAAGTAGTGGTTATGTGCCATTTACATAGAAATCAAATTCTGCTCCCAAAATAATAAATAATCAAATCTCCCATCAACATAGTGATCAAAATTATCATGCATAGTGCTTGGCATTGTGATGGGGGATATAAAGCATTGCTTTGAAGAAAACTTTTCTATATCCAAAAGAAACATTATGTAAAGTAGTGGTCATGTTCCATTTAAATTTTTGTTGCAGCTATATCCAATTCCACATTTAATAAAAAAATTACACTAATATTAGGTCATGTTTGGTTAAACAACTAGGCTGCACATCCATCAATAGCCCAAAGGCCAAGAAAAAATAGTCTATAAGATGCTACAGTAACATCAGTTGGCCTTGCAATCTCTCCCACCAAACTTATTTTTCATCCATTTGGGTCATTCTAATATTATTTTTTAGAATTGAATTCTCTAGTAATCCTACCTATGAATTTGGTTCAAAATCTTTAATGGTTGGTAAAGCTTGGCCTTCCTATGAATTTGGTGCAAAATATTTAATCGTTGGTAAAGCTTGGACTTCTTCCTCTTCAATGAGCATGCCATGGTTCATACAATTTTAGGTTCTCTAAATTTACTATCAAGTAAATGCACATATAAGGTGGATCACTAAGTTTCTAAACATTATTTCCTACTGTTGGAACAGGGTCCCCTACAAGCTGCAAAACTCGTCTGATTTTGTATAATTTTGATTAGTCTAGTGCGGGGGTTTTAGGGTGGGAAAAAGCCCAGGAATTATTGTAATGGGTTAAAGGGTAGACCTTGAGTCCGCAAACCATGGTTTGTGGACCATAGGAAAGATTAGGCTAGATTGTTATAAATAGAGGGACATTTTGAATTGTAAGAACAGAAGATGATGAGATCTTGATGCGAACCGTGGCTTAGTAGATCTGTTTGGGTTTTTGGGGAAAGGACTCCTGATGGCTGTGTGCACAGAGATCCCAAGTCTTGCTTTGTGAGGACCCCACTGTTGTGTGCGCAAGTCGGGTTTGGGTATTGTAAGAAGGAATTGATAGGTTGATGAGTAAGAAAGGTTGTTTGAGTAACTGAATCTATGTGTAGATGTTTATGTGAATATGTGATAGCTGCTGTATTATGCATATTTTTGGTTAAGATGCGAAAGTATCATGTAAGTGTTTTTACTGCATCTAGAACTATTTTGTTATATGCAATGCGGGACTACTGTCTTAGAAGTATATGATTTATTGAGCACCATAGTATAGTTGACCTTGCGCACATGGATGCGAAGGAGACCTATAGATTTGGCTCTGAAATAAGAAATTTGGTCATTATAAAGACAGACACAACTCTGCTTGCCTTACCTATCCTCTCTCAGGGTGCGAAAACCTGGTTCCAGCACCCACCCATAATACTTCACATGAGACTTTGACCTGTGCAAGTAGGTCACTGCCGAAAGGGATAGTAGTATAGGGGTTTGTTGGCAAACCTTAACCTCTGAACCTGGGTCAAGACCCCTCGAGCCAACACCTACCTTCTCCAATATTTCAAAAAGTTCCATATATCAAGGGCTTTAATTTTCATCCCTAGTCCTTATAAATTTTCTCTATTAATGTGTAACCAAACTCTATCTCCTATTTTGAGGGCTGACATTATAGACAATTTTAGTTGTTATTCATATTGAAGTTCATAGTAAAATAAGTTTCATTTATCTAAGGAACATTGTAGAGGCATCATAGTTGTGAAGTAGATGAACTTTAATTTATTTTCCAAAACCAAAGTTCAAAGGGAGTTATACTATAAATACTTTTTGGTTATTTATTTGGAAAATTCTATATAGGGTGTGTGTGACTTGTTGGCCCATGAAGAAGAATAAATTAAAACTTCAAATATAATTAGAAATAAAAATTCAAATCCATGACCTAAATATTCTTAAGAAAGATAATGAAGAATACATCCATAGAGGAATTGAGTCTGAATATATTGGTTTTGAATTGACAGACACATTATTTTCCTCATGTTCAAATAAGAATGAAATACACCCTTAAGAACTTCTAGTAACTAATTGAAATCCTACCATTTCTTCCCTTACTGATGTAGGCCCTATGCCTCGAGAGAATATTGAGTGTTTACCTTTATTACATTCATATTAACTTGTTTTCCATCTATACATTCTGAGGTGGGATGATTCTGGTTTCATTCAAGTTGAATATATGTTCATCTCTCTTCTGAGATATTTGTTTTTTCTTTCTTTGTAAATCTATGAGTTAATGAATATCTGAAATCCTAGTTTGTCTAGGGTAATATAGCACATTGTGATAATATGGTTTTTTTCTCTCTTGTTCTTGTGAGGTTGTAAGTTTCTAAAATATCATATTTTAGAGGAAAGAGTTTGATCTTATTTTGTTTTCCTGGTCCCTTGTTTTTCCCATCTACCTGTGTTGTTTTCTAAGATTTAGTAGTCATATCAATTCACATCTTTACTCAGATTTATGCTCATTTATTTTAATCCAATTATGTTGATGTATTTGATATAATATTTTTGTTTTCAGGTTTTTATTTTGAAATCCCCTAGCTGAGCATCGGAACAACACTGAAAATGGTAACATTGGGCATGATTTGTGCATAAAATTGTTGATTTAGTATAAAATTTGTGGTCTGATATAGGTGTCCCTTATTCGGGTTTCTACCAATATGCTGATAAGATAGATAACATGATGAAGTCACATACCTTTTTCTAATTCTTCCTTAATTAATTTAAGAGAGAGGGTGAGAATTCTCAGAGTTTTTTTAGTGAACTTTTTAAATTTTAAAAGTTTATATGTACAATGTTAGGGTCTTGTGATTTGGCAGATTGGTAGACAAAATGACAGGGTAACATGGAACCAAGCTTTGGAGTTCGAGGACCTAGCCTTCCTAGGCTTAGAGAGGGATCTCTCTATTGGGTGAAAAGGATGTATTCTTTTTGCTCTAGGGTTTTGATTTTAGGTTAGTTGTTAAGTGTAGGGTTTGTTGATTGCTCTGGTTGGGAAATATGGTAAAATGAAACAAGTCGAGTAAGATTATGTCAAAGCCATTAGGCTATGGAGTCAAGTGAAAGTCAAGAGTCTCTAAATGATGGAACAGAGTGTGTTGCAGGGCTGATTTAGCAAGGTCAATGGATCCTTAAAGTGATGTATGATGTGTAGTGAACATTAAGTTTGGGAAAGACTAAGAGGTCTTAAACATATAGAGTTCAAAATTTAGAATCCATGAGGTAGGGCAAACCATTAATCTAAATTAACCATAATCTAAACTAATAAACATCCAACAGAAACATTCCAGTGATACATAGAGAGAATTAGAGCTTCTAACTTTAGAAAAGCACCCTGAGATTTTGGGAAAACACATAAGACAATACAAAAAACTCAATTTATGGAGAGGGAACTCCTAAAAAACATATATCAAGTTATTGGGAACTCTAAAACAAATTTTCAAGCATGGAAAAAGGGAAAGATCGAACGAGACATCTTTGACTTAACCTAACAATCAATATTTCACAGAAAGGCTTCAAGATAGGGTTTGGAAAACTTCAAATAAGCAAGGAATACAATGAACCTTACTTGTAAGCTAGCATTCTAACCATACATGAAACAAAAAAAAAAATTTGGTGGACCTAAGGAGCAGTAAAGAATTCCTTAAGATGACAAAAAGAGAAAATATAAAGGCTATAACAAATAGGAGGACTGAGGTGCCTCAAGGAACATGTCTCAACCTATAATTTTCTATTTAATGGTTGCTAAGAAACATGAAACATAGTGATAAAAAAGGAAAAAATAG
Organism: Pinus albicaulis; assembly: GCA_034641835.2. Lineage (NCBI taxonomy): Eukaryota > Viridiplantae > Streptophyta > Pinopsida > Pinales > Pinaceae > Pinus > Pinus albicaulis. Next base: position 1,284,059,274 of record CM076582.1, on the reverse strand, counting down.
ACAAATTAGGAAAAAATCACCATTTACCAAGCTATGGAATCCTACAAACAAGCTTCTCCATCATCAAGGCAAGCAAGCCATTCATCCACTTTAGAAAACCAATTTCTTCTCCAAGATCATGAAACCATGTATATTTCTCTTCAAGCTCATAAAAAGACAACAAAATACATAGGGGCCTCATGCTCTATTTATGGATAAAATGAGGACTAAAATCCTAAATGTGGTAGGAAAATGTCAAATATAGTCATAAATATCATTTATAGCCAAGAGACCATGCAAGGCCCAAGGCACATAATATCCCAAGAAATAAAGGCTAAAATAAATATTTGCACCTAATTATAGTTTAACTTCCCTCAAAAAACTCAAAAATATCTATTTGCAATAAATGAGTGTGTTTTTTTTACTTTTGGTCCAAAACACACTAGGCAGCCTCTGTGCATAGTGCCACATCAACAGAAAATGGGGTCTCTTGCAGCTAAGTTTTGGACCCCTTCCCGACACCGGATTTGGCTCCGTGATGGCCTGTTGGAAAGCATGATGAGTCTAATTTCTAGAAAATCTTGATTTGTGCTGAGTGGATGCTAGTTAATTATCCAAAAATGAAATCTCCCACCACTACTATGTGAGCAGCGCCTAGTCTGAAAATGAGGCAAAAAGGTCAAATTGTTTATGTTTTTTGACCTTTTGAGGGGGTAAAAATGCTCCAAATGATCTGAAAATTGGTGAGTAGACTATTGGTGATGTGATAAATCCAAAAATGAAAACTTTTATAGCTTCAAGTGCACCAATTGTGTGCGTAGCACCTAGGGTGCTGTGCTCCGAGGGGTCAAAATTTGTAAAAAAACAAAAAGTTGTCCAATTTGCCTCAAAATTTGTGGAGAGGTCCCTCAAGAGGTCTTGGACACCTGTTGAGAAGCCTCAGCTAAAATTTCAAGGCTGTCCTGCACTTTGGCTCTTTTTAGGTCTTCTAGCTTAATGAGGTCCTTCCTTAGTTTGGCACATGCAAGCATGTTCTTCCTTGCATAATGCTTTGTCATTTTCTTTTGTAGGGAAAGGCCTCTCTTCACATCCTCAAAATGCTTATGTACTTTTTGTAATAGTGGATGACATTTCGTGCCATCTAAAAGTCTCTTTCCCACTCCTGAAGCTGAGCATATTTCTCCAAGAGAAGCAATTTTCTGTTCATCTCCTTGTCCTCAGTGTCACTATCTAAACCAATGAAATGAGGCCCTTGAGAATTCCTCTTGATCTTTTTGTTTCTCCTCACCTTGACCTATTGCTCACCTTTTTCCATATTTTCCTTGCCTTTGTATTTATGCTTGATATCTAGAAGAGAGATGTCCCTTTGCATTTTTGAGGTAGCAAACACATCTCTTTTGCCTCTGTGGTAGGTGCATGTGAGAGGAGTGATGAGGGTGCCTTGATCCTGGATGAACTCACAAGCCTTTTCATCTTTTTCATGGCTTTCATGTGTGACTTCATACTCCATTAGGTCACTGATTTATTGACATTCAACCTCATCATCATCCTTGCTTTCCTCACTTTTTTTCTCACTAACATCTTGGATCTCAAACTGACAACTATCCTAATGACTTGCCTCATCTTGGCTTTGTCCTTCACTAAAGTTTTCTTCTTTTCCACTTTCTGCACTGTCACTTTGGATTTCTTGGTCATTTGGAGGCTAATTATTGTCATGACAGTCATGACAGCTATCATGACTATCATGACTATTTCCTTGCTTGTCACTGACTATCTCATTTGTATCATTGTCTTGGTCAATGCCTTCATTTTCATACTGTGTTTCAGCCTCATCAGTTATTTTCTCTTGGTCTTCAATTTCTTCATCCTCTCCCTCTATCTTTTCATTTTCATTTTCTTCATTCATTTCAGCACTGTTGTCACTGTGATTGGGCTCACTGTCATTTTCAAATTCATCATCCTCTTGGCTTTCTTGTACATTTTTCTTTTCATAATCCCCTTGGTTGTCATCTTGTTCATAATCAACACTCTCTTCTGCATTTGACATTGTTTTATGATTCTTATCACTGTCACTATTTTTCTCCTCTCCATAACTGCCTTTCCTTTCAGGACTGCTATGTTCATCCTCTTCCTCTATGTCATCATCAATTTCTTCATCATTAGGCTTTGTTTCTGCCCCATTGCTTTCTTCACTTTCCTCATCATCTTCTTGATTAAACTCTGTATTTGTATCACTTTTTTCTGCCCTTGTCTCATCTTCTTCACTCTTTTCCATGCTGTCATCATCCTCTTAGTCTTCCTCAATGGATTCTTACTCTTCTTCACTGTTGTTTGTTTCTTTAGTATTGTTGTCCTCTTCTTTATTTTCTTCATCTACCTTAGTTTATACCTCATCTTCCTCATTTTCATATGTTTTCTCCTCATTAGAGCTACTATTAGCCCCTTCATTTGATGCATTAGGATAAGGGAGAGGAGGTTAATTTATTTGTGGAGAGGGCATATGTGGAGATGAAGGAGGAGTGGAGGTAGGTGGATGTAAAGTGGAAGGAAAATTTTGCAGAATGAAGGCTTGGGGATTGACAAACACATCATGAGAGATAAAAACCTCCCAAGGGATTCCTTGCTATTCCAGCTGGCGTAAAACAATCATCTTGACCAAAGAGTGGTGAAAAAGGCTCTACATTTGGTGGGAATAACTCCTCTTTTTTACCATTGAAGCCATTTTGTCAATGCTCTGATATAGGTAGTATGGTAGGTTCAATAAATTAACCCTGGTGAAGTGCATCAGAGGCCTTATGTGATAAGAGTAAACCATGGAATAAATCCCCTCACAGGTTAAGTACTTGACAATTTGCTTCATTAGCAGGGCATACCTCTCTAGCAGGTGGGAGAAAGGGAAGACGGCCTTGCAACCTTGCTGACAGCTAGGTTTGAGGTAAGGCTCATAATAACTCAAGTCCAAATTACTTTGTTTAAACCATCTCTCGCCAATATCTATAATTCTTATGGATTTAGCAATGGATTCAGATGAGAGTTCAAATTTTACTCCTGCTAGGTTGACATGGTGATTTTGAAAACTAAGGATGAAAAAACTAGTCAAATTTGAATGGCTTTGGACTTTCTTAACCTTCTCACAAAATTGATAACACCCAACATCTTGAAAATAGGTAAGTATCATTTGAGAGGAGGTAATTTGAATGGTGTCCAAGGGTTCCAACCTATTAACCCTTCCTCCTTTGTGCTTAGGTTTGGTAGGCCTTTGACTTTTATCATTGTTGGTATGGATCTCTTCTTTAGACATGTTGACTGGTTCTTTAGCACAGAAAGCTTTTTAGACTTGTTTGCGGGCCTTTAGGTCAAAGGATGGCAATGCGTGATGTGAGGAAAAAATTGTGCAAATGAGGGTTAAGATGAAGCTTCCAAGGAGTGTGTTAAATTTTTTAGAGGTTGGTCTGCTATCACTGAGTGTATTTATATATATATAACCCTTATATTTTCAAACCCTAACCTAAGAGGTCAAAAAATTAGTTTTTTATTGAGACTAGGGTTTGGTTATATTAGTCCAAAAATTCCTTTCTTGATTATGAGAAAAACACTTGGAAAGTGAGGGGAAAGAGCCACCAAAATTGTTCCTTTGATTATGGGAGATTCGGAGGCAAAAATATAAATTTTGAACCCTTTTGGAGCAAATATGGGAAAAAATTGTCTATGCGTAGCACCTGCCCGACCGCACGTTCAGGTTGGGTCGGTCTGTCAAAGTGTAGCGCTGGTTCAGAGAAGGGCCTGCCGGGCCCGTCAGAGCGCAGTGTTGGGTTGACTCGGGCCAGAGATGGGCCAATCAGGCCTATCAGAGCACAACGCAGAGTCGGTTTGGTGGGAAGTCAGGCTTCCTATGTGCCTGTGCATAACACCCGCCTAGGTGCATAGCGCCAGGCTCTCATTGCATAGCACAGTGTTAAATAACACTATGACCACCTCGTTTATGCACAGAGCCAAGGGCCATTTGTGTAGTGCCTGCAAATGTTCACCAACTTGCACAAAAACCCTCCAAAATCGCTCTCAACAGCGTCTTCTACGTTTTAATATGACAATGATATGTAAAAGAGGCCAAGGAGGATTTATAGTCTTTCTTGACAATGATTTGATGCCAAAACCCTCTTTATAAGGTTTATTTCCCTCTTTATTTCTCTCACTGTGCATTTTTGGCTTTTTAGTCTTGTCGGTGTCAGTTTGATATAAAAATGGCTTTTTCTTTTGCAGGAGTAGCTTGATGTCTCTCTTGTGCTCATAAAAACCCTTGAACCAATTTTTAAACAGGTTCCTTAAAACTATTTTGAACATTGAACCTTTTTATGATGCTTATCACTTGCAAAAAACATATTTTTTTGATTTTAGAAATATTTTCTTTGACTAATAATTCTGTCAAATTTCCTCTTTAAAATAGTGAAACAATGTTTTAATATGAAAACCCTAATATTAAGCATCAATATTCCTTTTAGTCTCCATGTGGGACGTCATGGTAAAAGAAATTTTGTTTTCTTATCTTTATCAATTTTCCTGTAGCTAGTATATCTTGACAGTCTTGCAGAAATGTCATTTTATGGCTAACCTATCTTTTGTAGAATATACCTTGATAAAGAAACCATTTTGGAAGCCTTGCTGCTCTCAAACCAGCTATATATCTGTTCCTAGTTTTCAAATGATGCATGTTAGTGAGGGAGGTGAGGTTTCTAAACCATTTTTTGTGCTTTTACTGGCCACTTCTGTTCTTGCAGGTGCCTACACATTTTCTTCCTTTGATCATTGTCTCTCTTGAACTTTGGACAACTCATTTTATCAGTAATGACCCATTTTTTCCATAGTTTGCTCCTTTGGAAATTTCTTCCCTCATGCTTACCTCCTTTACTTATTTGAATATCTTTGTGTCCTTTCTTTAAAGAGGACAAGCCTTGAACTGATATTTCTGTCTCTTTCAATGATACCCTTCATCATCATTCTTCCTCTAGTCTAGTGGAGCACTGGTTTTCATGTTTGCTTCTTTTGATCCCTTTCGCTTTCTGATTTCAACTCTTTATGATGTGGAGTCAATGCCTCTTTACCAAATCTTAGAGGGCAGCTTGAAACCCTCTGAAACCCTCTGCTGTTATGAAGGAGGTTCTGTTATCACTTTTTGACCAGTTTTGTCAACTTTACCAAACTATTAGGTTTTAGGGCTGCTTAGGAACAAGTAAAAAGTCTTATCTTCTAAGCTCTTGGAAACTTCTAAAACTCATTCATTATTTCTAAAATTCTTCAAAGTTCCCTTGATGAAGTTTGAGGTAAAATTTTCCCTTGTAACCCTAGTACTAATTCCTGCTTGGTCAAAAAAACCCTGCCTTTCATCAAACATATGCTTGCTGCTTTCTTCTTGATACGAATGGTCTTCCTATGATGATATTTCTCTTTACCTTACCTATTTCTATCTTTATGGCCATTTTATCCTCTTGCATAAATGTGAGCAAAGGGCAGCTGTCCCTTTGCAAAATTCATGCTTTTTAGGCCAAAAACCTTCCTTGAATAACCTTTCTGATCAGTTTGGACAAGATCACCCATCCTTTTCTCCTTTGAATGTATTTTCTTCATACAATAACAACAGAGTTTTTAGGGCACCAAATCGACCCTATGAGTTTGTGAAAACCCTAGGTGACCTAGTGGAGGTCTTCTTGGACTTGGTTTTTGGATTGACACTTAGAATTTGGGATCATCAAGTGCAAGATAGAGTTTATGATAGACTGATGTATTGAAGATCCAAAATCCAATGTAATTTATTTATCTAAAGAGTCTACAGATATATTTTGATACCATCAGTGTTTGAGAGTGTTTTGGGAGACACAAAAAAGCTGTTTGATTGGTGGGCTTAGGTAGTAGTTGTAATGTTCCCAAAATTAGCATAGAGCTAATTGGAACATTAATTTTTCCTATATCAGCTAGGAGTTGAATAAATGGGTAAGGACGCCCATGATTAGAAATAAAATCCCTCATAGTGTGAAAGGGATCACCAGAGTAGCTCTATCTTGCACCCTCAAGTGTGAAAAGGGGCAAATGCATGAGGACAAGGTCAAGTTTGACCAAGTCAACAATGTTGCCATAGTGGGAATGGATCACCTTGAAAGACAGCGCAGTGTGAAAAGGGAAGAGATAATTGGGTGGAGGAAACCCTAAATGTGTGGGGCCAAGGTAAGGAGGCTTTCATTTTTATAAAGGGAGGACAAGGCAACCATATAAGGATATGTTGATGAATATAGAATTTGGTCTGTATGACTATTGGTTGTCTTCAGTTGTTTAATTGAGATTGTTGTGCTACTTAGCAAAAATGATTTCCTATTTAGGAATCCTTCTTCCTTATTGAGAGGCCCCTTGAGGAATTTTACTTCATTCTCCACATTTCAGGCTCAAGGCCAAGCCACTTCCTTTAGCTACAACGTTTTTCCTATAGTAGGAAACGTTGTGTTGCAGGGTGTTGCAGTGGAGGGTTCCACAAAACCATTTTCTTGGCTCATCTTTTAGAGGAGGGAGCTTATTTTCCTCTGGGAGGTTAGTGAGGGAGTTTCATGAGCTGATTGTAGATCTTTGGAATTAGGCCAAGCACTTCCTATATCTTACAGCACAGTCCATCTCCTTGACCACATTATTTCTGAGTATGTTTGCAGTGGGGGATTGCACCACTATTTTGGAGGGTGAGATCTTCGGTGATTGGATCAGCCTTTCACCTAAAATATCCTTTGGAAGAGATTCAGCCATCATATGCAACATCATCAGCTATATTCATCCCTTTCTAGTTTCTAAGTTGCAACTACTACCCTGCAACTCCAACATTTTTGAAGATTTTCCATTTTGTGCACATTTCAGCCAATCCTTCCAAGGATTGTGTATTGTTGTTTCCAGGGGTCAAGATCTTTCTCCCCCATTTTATTTGAGTTGTATATTGTCATATTTGTGTTTTGACATCATTTCTCAGCCATAGCCTTGGGCTTTCCATATGTATAAGTGTATCTCATATTTCTTGTACATGTTCCTTGAAGGTTGATTTGCTTAAGCTTGAGTGATCATTTCATCAAGATCCTGTACACATTCTTCTGCTATAAACATTAATAAGATAGCTATGAGATCTTATTGCATTTTCTCAAGTTGATGTATCACTGCTACACCATTGGTATGTTTATGTTTTGATGGATCTCCGCATTTGGAATATCTTAAGATATTTCCAATAGTGTAGAATTTCCCTATTTCAGGATATTACAATGGTATCAAAGCATGATATTTGGCTCAGCCTATGAGTTTCAGCCATAAGAATATTTGAGAAGTCAAGATGATGAGGAGGATGAGCTTGCTCTCATCAGTTTTTAGATCCAAAAACGACCTCTCCAAGGAGGTCAAGAAGATGGAAGAAGGAGAAGAGGAAGGACCATGCACTTCCTATTCTCAAAGAGAAGAAGGCATGAAGCATGAAGAACACTTAGAATTCAAAATTCTAAGTGAATACCTTGACGAATACCGAGCTAAACCTAGAGCCTTCAAAGAGACTTTAGCTTTACCACAATTTATTTAGCTGAAAGAAGAAAGAAGACCCCACAGTTATGGGATGATGAGAGGCAATAGATTTCTATTGTCCATTTTTGATGGATCACTCAGATGTGCAGCAAAGGCTTGGGTAATGAAGATAGAGGCTATCTTCCTGCTACATCCAATAGTAGAGAGAGAGGCTGTAGAAATTGCAATGCTACACCTTGAAGGTGAGGCAAAAACTTGGTGGTTTAGCCATTGGAGCCATGAAAGGGTATCTAATCTTGCGGAGTTTTCTCAAAGGATGATTAGATGATTTTTCCAAAGGAGGGAGGAACCCTCACCACTAGTTAAAGAGGCATATACCAATGCTGTCATAGTCATGGAGGAGCAGCCTTCATCTACAGTAGTTGGTGAAGCCAACACATTAGAGGAGGAATCCCTTACAGTCATAAAATATGCTTCCAATATTTCTAAAGGTATGCCGGAATTTCCATCTCTTATCATTTCAACAAACATTATGAATGGGTCTACATCATTACATGATGTTGATTTAGAGCAACAAAATTTCACTACGCTGTGCAACCTTGAATAAGTCAAGGGAGAGATGAAATATTATCCTCATGAGCCATTCTTGATTTACACACCACACTTTAGGTTGGGGTTTGAATGCTTGGAGGAAGAAGAGATAGATGGTAGACATCTTGAAGTGAGAAACACTTTCTCCTTTCAAGATGACACTCTCTCAATGAGCATGCCACAACTGAAAGAGATACTTCTACTTGCAACATATCCAAGGCCTATTTGGTTTTGGAAGGCCATGCATGAGGGGGAGATCTCATGGAGAGATTTCATTGGAGGTGCACTCCCACACATCATGGAGTGCAAGGTTCTTCAACAGCTTGAGAAGGTTCTTCTCTTCTCACACTTGGATCTTTACGGATTCAAGGACCAAAAAATAGATGATGGAGGACATATTTGGATGGATAATATCTCTCATGGTTGTATTGGACACTTCTTGAGCCATATACATCATGATGGGCGGTTTTTTCCTACCACCTATTTGGGTCCTTATGGGATCAAATTGATCCTTGGGAAGATTGCATTTCAAAATCCCATGAAATGCAAAGACATAAATCTGGTTTGGGATGATGGTAGCGCTCATGGAAGGAGTACCAAGATGGAGGATGGAAGGAGACATCCACAAGTGGTTGAGTGGATTTGTATGGAGAGCAAGAAGATGGTGAGCTACTCACAGATTTATGATACCAGGCAACAGGAGGCTTGGTTGTGCTAGTTACTCTTGAAGGAGTTTGGCCATCACTTGGCATATACTCTTCCCAAGGGTATGGGGATGGAGAATATGTAGCTAGGTGCTTGCATCATTGAGCAACAAAGAGTATGGATGCATGGTTTTGATGTGAACTTCATATCAATCATTATTTTTTCATCATATGATATGTATGATGGGTGTGTGAGGAGGCAGCAAAATTTTTTGTTGCTTGGAGAGCAAGGGAAAATTTTCTCTCACATGTTGTATGATGTTGTAGAAGTAGGAGATGGCACTATCATGGTGCAAAGGAGATACTCCTTCACCTTTGATGATCAGTGATTACTTCCATATTGGGAGGAATTCCATATTTGAAGCAACATTATTGGAGGAGTCTTTGATAATAATCATGTCAAAGAATTGAGCTATGGGTCGGCAGGAGCCTATTTGCATAGGCCAAAAACACTGTTCTTTGGGAGCATGGATTTATTCATGTATTCATGCACCACTTTAATTTTAGCACATGGTGATAATTTTTCTTTTGCATCTATTGATTATGTAACACAACATTTTCATTTTCTTACCATTGTCATACAGTGCATTGCTCCACAAGAGGGCAAGTTTATTGTTGAGCCCCATGAGAAATATTTTGCCAGCTATTATGATGGAGATAGCCATCCTTTGTATAACCATGTATAAGTGTTTTATTATTTCTTGTATGCTCAGTTGACATATTCACTCATTTTCTATCCACTAGTAGATATGATGATTCACACAACTAGCAATTTGTCAAAACACCACTTGCCATGCTATTTTCTAAATTTGTAGTGGGGGAGACTATTTTGTGTCCACTTGGGACATTGTTTTTATCATGCAGCATCATGTAAAACATTCAAAAAACTTCTTAGTTGGATACCCTATGATGATCATGTCCTATTCATCATGGATGGGATGTTTTGGGCCAGCTTGTTCTTCATTGTTGGAGGATTATTCGTCATTTTTCCACTTGAGGGAAATAATTTTGCAGCCTAGGATCAACATATACTCTACCCTTATCATAACTGGAGAGCAAGAGAGCATGGGGTAGGCTACCTTGTTTACCATGACCAGATTTTCAGCCCACCTACTTTGCATGAGCCAAAGGTGGAAGAAGACTTTTAAGAGTTGCCATGTCAGAGGGTAACTCATTTTGTATGGATGATTTCTTGGGGATGGGAGATTCATATGGGGATGGAAGATCCAAATTAATTTCAGCCCACATGCCTTAAGAAGGCCCTTCAATTCTATCCTTGCAGTTGCTTGAGGACAAGAAACATTTGGGAGGGGAGGACTTTCATGTTCCCAAAATTAGCATAGAGCTAATTGGAACATTAATTTTTCCTATATCAGCTAGGAGGTGAATAAATGGGTAAGGAGGCCCATGAGTAGAAATAAAATCCATCATAGTGTGAAAGGGATCACCAGAGTAGCTCTATTTTTCACCCTCAAGTGTGAAAAGGGGCAAATGCATGAGGACAAGGTCAAGTTTGACCATGTCAACAGCGCTGCCATAATGGGAGTGGATCACCTTGAAAGACAATGCTTTGTGAAAAGGGAAGAGATAATTTGGTGGAGGAAACCCTAAATGCATGGGGCTAAGGCAAGGAGGATTTCATTTGTATAAAGGGAGGACAAGGAAGTCGTAGAAGGATATGTTGATGAATATAGAATTTGGTATGTATGACTATTGGATGTTTTCAGTTGTTTAAGTGAGATTTCTGTGCTGCTTAGCACAAGGGATTTCCTGTTTAGGAATCCTTCTCCCTTATTGAGAGGCATATTGAGGGATTTTACTTCATTCTCCACATTTTAGGCTCAATGCCAAGCCACCCCCTTCAGCTACAACATTATTCTTGTAGCAGGAAACATTGTGTTGCAGGGTGTTGCAGTGGAGGGTTCCACAACACCATTTGCTTGGCTCATGTTTCAGAGGAGGGATCTTCTATTCCTCTGGGATGTTAGTGAGGGAGTTTCATGAGATGATTTCAGAGGTTTGGCATTAGGCCAAGCATGTCCTATCTCCTATAGCATAGTCCATCTCCTTGACTGCATTATTTCTGAGTATATTTGCATTGGGGGATTGCACCACTATTTTGGAGGGTGAGATCTTTGGTGATTGGATCAGCTTTTCACCTAAAATATCGTTTTGATGAGATTTAGCCATCATATGAAAAATTATTGGCTATTTTCATCCATTTCCAGCTTCTGAGTTGTAGCTACTACCCTGCAACTCTGACATTTCTTCAGATTTGCTATTTTGTGCATATTTCAGCCAGTCATTCCAAGGATTGTGTATTGTTGTTTCCAAGGGTTGAGATCTTGCTCCCCCATTTTATTTGAGCTATATATTGTCATATCTGTGTATTGACATAATTTTTCAGTATTTACTCTCTATAGACTGTGCAGCCATAACCTTGGGCTTTCCATATGTAGCAGTGTATCTGATATATCTTGTACATGTTCCTTGAAGGTTGATTTGCTTAAGCTTGAGTGATCATTTCCTTAAGATACTGTACACATTCTTCTGCTATAAACATTAATAAGATGGCTATGAGATCTTATTTCATTTTCTGAAGTTAATGTATCACTGCTACACCATTGGTATGTTTATGTATTGTTGGATCTCCACTTTTGGAATATTTTAAGATATTCCCAATAGTGTATAATTTCCCTATTTTGGGATATTACAGCAGTGGGGGTTTTTTAGGCAAAATAAAATAGAGGATTTTGGCAAAAGGTGAAAGCATATAGACAGGAAAAGTGACATAAGCCACTAATGGGTTTTCTAGGACTAGTAAGCAATGCTAGACATGGTGGAAAGATGAAATAGTGACAAATTATATCTAAGGATGATGAAGGCAGTGAGATTTATAGAAATCACAATGTTCAAGAACATTTTTTCTAGAAATATAGGGAAAACATTTAGTCATCTATGCTGGAAAAAATTACTAATGACTAACAGTGGCTCCACTTGGGGAGGGCAGCTCCTTTTCAGGAGGTGTCTAGAACTTCAGATTTCTGGCTTTATTGAGACCAGTTCCTTATCCATTGGGTAGATTTTTTCCTCTTTCTCTTGTTGATGCTTGCTCAAAGCTTATGATCTCAATAATTTGAAAGACATGATTAGCTTAAATCCACCTCTACCTATGCAACCTACTTGCCTAACATTTTTTCTTCTTCAGGTGCATTTGGACTAGCAACCTTGACATTGTTTTTTTTTTTGAAAGAAAAATAAAATATCTAATTCTACCTTATGTCTTCCTGGAGCTCAGATTAGGCTAGTGAACTCCTTTGATTCTATACCTATACTATTCAAATGTCAAGGTTAAACTGTTTGACATGATTTATTCACTAGGCTACAAACATGAAATTGAAAACATGGCTAAATCAGGATTAGACAATATGATTTACCATGGGTTTGTGGCATAAAAACAAGCTGCACACAAATGTTATTTTTGTACAAAACAAGACTTTAGAAAAATCAGGGCTAGGATACATTGTTTGTTATTCATCCCTATTTTTCTCTTTGGTTCCATTTTAGGCATGTGGAACCAATATCTTTCTACCTAATCTATCTTTTTACAAGTCAAGCTTGAATAATTTGACCCATTATATTTCACTAACTTATCAACAAATAAATTTAAAACATGCTTTAGCCATGATTAGGCTAGATGACTAAAACACGACTCCTTTAAGCACTAGTAGTGGTATTTATACTTACACACTTTCAGCAATTCTATTTTTTAGGTATGGTGCTTTACCTCTTTTCAAATCTGCCCTCTTTTCCATTTTTTTTGGTTTGTATTTTTTTGTGATTTCTCTCAATATCTTTTCATCAAACAGTGATATGTACAATGAATGAAAAATTATAACTAAGACTCTAAATGGAAATGGTATTTTATTACTCTGTCTTCCGCAAGATCATCTACCAACACTTTTCCATTCAGTTCTTGCAAATAAGGAACATGACTATCTATTTTTGAGGGCATTGTTTGGTCTCAATCTAGTCTCCTAAATTGAGTTCATTTAATTGTCAAACAGGGTTGGTAAACTGTTGAAGTGAACTACACCATATGTGCCTAGGTGTTTTGTCTCTTAATGTGTTATGTTTAGTGTTTTATGATGTTTTTGGTCTTTTGTGATGATTTATGATGTTTTTGGTCTTTTGGTAGTTTTATGTTCATAGGGAAAATGACTAGAAAGCTAGTGGAAAGAAGCTAATGATTAAAACAGAGTGAAGCCTGATTGGTTGATGACAAGTGGTGAATGCAAAGGCAACTACTGAAACAAAATCAAATCTAAACTATGACTAAATAGAAATAAAGCTTGATAATGAATTTTAAGCAAATGACTCAAAACATAAACTCAACTTGTCCAATTCTTTCATCAAAAGTATTTTGAGAGAAAGCTTGAGAAGTGGTCAGCTAAATATGAAAATTATCATAAGCTAAGTATGCAAACTCTCCTAATCTAAACAATTAAACAACTAGCTTGTAATGATGCAACATTTTATCCATGATTAGAGATTTGTTGAAGCATATTTGGAGGAAAACATTGATACCATCATAAGATCTTTATTCTAAGACTAGTTCTTAACTCTATTCTGCAACTTAGTTAATCATCACTAAACCTCACCCAAGAGTTATATATTTCTTTTTAAAGTAGTCTTTTTGAGAAAAGGCTCTGTTTATGAAGTAGTAAAGAAGTTGCAAATGTACCTCAGGCCTTGAAATGATACTGTCTACTGTTCCTATGTTTATGAATCAATTATAGATTTGGAACAAGAAGAGGTTTGTAAATAATGAAGGTTGTTTTGTTAAGTTTAACAACTGAAGTAATATAATATGCAGTGGATGACAACTGAATGTGGAGTGCAATTGCAATGAGTTAAGCTAAAACTGAACTTAAGATGTCACTAGTCTAAAACAATGCTGAACTAACAAGTCATTATCAAACTCAAAACAAAATACAGAGCATGAGTTAAATGCAATTAGACTCCAGAGCATTCTAACTAAGCTATCATGCATTATTCTATGGGATTATATAGCCTGATTGTCCATCATGATTGGTATTTTGGAAGAGTTTCTTGGAACAATCCTGACTGTACAATTCAGTGCAAATGCAAACATAAAGACTAAAAGCAATTCAAAAACTAAGATGTCACAGCTGTCTCCTACCCATAATTATGATATTTTGGAAGGGAGTTTTAAGAGCAAGGTCAGCCATGTTACTTAGTAAAAACAAACAACTAAAACATTCATCATCACAGTCATGCTTTGGACATCATAAGTATTTTTTGGAAGAGTTTCTTCTTTTGGAAGAGTATTTAGAACAAATGTAACTATGATAGTGAACAAAAGAAACTACAATTAAATCCTACAACACTATAGCCATTTCCCATTCATTATCATAATCTTTTGGAAGAGTTTCTTCTTTTGGAAGAGTTTTTAGAATGAGTATAACTATAGTGGCTATGGAATTAAATATGCACTCAAACTTCAGAAACGTAAAGGCAACTAAGATACTTATCTAATTTACGCAAGTAAAACCGTGCAGGAGGCAGGGGCCCTCTACCACCAGACGGGATCTAACACCAAATCAACTCAACGCTTTTGAAAACAACACTGTCTTCTTCATTAAAGGAGAAATAACTTGAACAGAGAAATCTGCGTCTTCAGAAATGTAGCACAAAATCTAAGCAAAATCTGGAACAAAATCTAGCCTAGCTCTCGGTTTCCCAAATGTTTTTATAACAAATTTACATAACAAGACTTGCAACAATTCCAGGATCATTGTCTTTCCTTATCGAAATCACATTAGGACTCTTGAAGTGGCTGCATAAAAAGGAAAAGGACATATGGACTAAGACAGTCCTATTAGAAGTCTGCTTTCTTAAATGTGTTCCCACGTACCAAAACCATATCCAGAATTCGGTTTTTCCTTCATGGTGAGCAACAAACAATGTAGACATGACGTGGAATATACCCATATGCGGTTTTTCTTGAGAGGCCACCTGGAACATACCCAAACGTGAAGACAACTGCAGAATTTCTGGTTAGCTACGGAATGTCTGCATTCTGCAGCTAGTTCTGGTCAAAATGCATTACAATGACAAAAATCACAAAAATTAGCAAGTCAGTCATGTCAATCATTCTAAAATTAATTTTAACTAAATTCATTGATCAATTGGGTCTGGGATAACAATGGAAAAAGGAAAATGAGGTAAAGTAAGATGAAAGAAAGCACAATTTTGAGGCTCAACAGGCATGGTGCAAGGTTTCTACCAAGGATTTTCAAATATGCCAAGTTCTCCTTTACATTGCCTCTTTGAGTTTTTTTTCCAAACCTTGTTTCTGTGAAAGAAACTATCTAGATGAAAAAGGCTATCTTAATAAGCTCCTAAACTAATGACAAAGTCATCAATGTAAATCATAGTGAAAATGTGGGTAATAGGAGCTGTGGCCTCTTGGAAGGTATCGTTAGCTTTCTTTATTCCAGGAAAAATTTGGTCAAGTATGTAGTCATCCCAAGGAACTTTGAAAATGTCTTTGTTTTCATTGATTTGAAGTGGTATCATCTCATGAAAACCTGAAACACTACCAATCAAAGTCATCTTATTAAAAATTTCTATTTTTGGCATATGATAACTCATTTCGGGAAAAGGGTGTTTGTATTCCATGGAGGGTTTGCCTAAGTGTCTAAGGTCCATACATAGTCTGCATCCTTTGGTTTTCTTAGTTAGTAATGGGATTTTCCCAAAGGTTTCATAGTTATTCTTGGAAAGAGGTCTCTTTGGAACAATGCCCATGTTATTGGGTTTTGAGCTTTTACTTCTATAAACAAGAGCATCCTAAAATTTCTTGCATAACATCAAGTATTTGATTTTTGTGTGTAATGGCAAGGTTTTGGATAATTTAATCACCTTGGGTCTTCTTAGACTGCCTATATTGTATCCTTCTATATCAATTTCAACAAACATCCCTTTAGGATTGATGTCCACATCAGTGAGGGTCAACAACTTTTCAGGAGGAACAAGACTCTCTGATAATGAGGTGCCTAGATAAGGTAAGAACATAAGATTTATTTGTTTAGGATCACCTAAGATTTTTTTTCTATGAGGGCATCTTAACATTTAGGAATAGGTAAAAGGGAAGGGTTGGGTTTCTGATTTTTTCCCTCCCTTTGAGCAACTTGATCTATATGAAAAATTGAGCATTGGTTCTAAGGTTTTATTGTTAGTTTGCAGAGAGTCAAGTTTGATTTTTTCATGATGTGTTTATTCAAAATTGCTAAAGGTATGAATACTGAGTTCTTTATGTAAAGACTGGGTTGACTATTGTAGTGTGTCTTGATGTGTTTCAACTTCATATACCTGCTCAACATTATCTTCCTCATTATATAGAATGAAGGAATCAAGATCTGAGTGAATAGAATAGAGAGGAGTGTTGTATGGCCTGTCCTGACCGCTAACCATATATTTCATATGAGATTCTCAATATAATCTTCTTGTCTAGTTGAAAACAGGGATGGTTGCATAGGACATATATAGTTGAAGGTTCCCCTGAAGCTTGGCTCCCTAAGATCTGGATAAGAGCATGCCATACTTGGGAGGAATATCTGCCACTATTATGTCCATGACTAGATTCTTTGTGGGCACTTGTGCCAGGTTAACACAAATTTCCTTGATGAGGCCCAAACATTTGACCCTATGGGAATCGAAAGAGTACAAAACTTTGTAGGGTTTATTTATTTTTAGGCCTAACCTCTCCATCACAACTTTGGGCATGAGATTGTGAGAGGCACCAGAATCCAACATGGAATTATGTAATATTTTTTCATGTATGTTTAGGCTGATATAGAAAGGGGGAATGGCTCCTTCCTAATACTTTCCTTCTATTTTTGGTCCAAACAACAACTCATGTGTGTCATCAGCCAAGTTTAAGGTGTCAGCATCATTTCCTATGTTTAGTTCCTTCAACATCTGATATATATATATGTGGGTTGAGTAACCAGTTCAATGAGGGGCATATTTATCTTAATTTTGGCAATATCTCCCTCAAAACTGAAAGGAAATAATGTTTTGAACATATTAACATCAACTTTATCAACCATGATATTTTCTATATTCTTGATTTGGTTATCTTGATTTGGAGTTTTAGACAAAATGTTCTTCTCACTGTAAATGGTGGAGGTACTGGGACAACTAAGGTCATTGTTTGGCTAGATGATTTTTCCTTTGTTTGCTTCATATTTCTTAACTATAGTGTTGTCATTTTCTATTGTTTTCTTAGAGGTGGCTTCAGGTACTTTCCAAACAGCAGCATCTATTTGGTCTTTCTTGGCTGAATCTAGGTGTTTTTTTCTCCTAAGATCATACTGCATGTGGATTTCCATAATGGAATTTTCGAATCCCAGGTGGTAGTATTCAGAATCATTATAGTTTGTGTCAGTTTGGTCTGAGGAAAAGAAGCTTTGTTCCTATTTTGTGAGAAAACCATCTTCTTCATTATCAAAACCTATTAGATTTATGTGGTTTTCCTTGGGTTCTATAATTTCTCCTTCTTCCTCATCTACACAGTTTTGTTTTAAGGGAGGTCTGATTTGTTGGTCATTTTCCCTTTGTTTGATTTGAGGACTATCTCTTCTAAAGTTTTGAGTTTTGTTTCGGTTTTGGGAGTTGAATTGGTTGTCCCTAGGAGGTGCCCTCTCATTCAAGTTTATCTTCTTTATCATTCTCTCCATAGTCCTCATTAGGCTGTCTAATTTAGAATCAGAGGAGGAGGTTGAAGGCATAGTTTCATCCTTATAGGTTACTCTCTTCTCTGATTTCAACCTAGCTCTTCTTTCAATTAAGTTTAACTCTTCACTAATTGCTGCTTTTTTTATTTCTTCTTAGGTTTCAGGGTCTCTTTCTCTTAATTATAAAGTCATGTATGGGTCAAAACCTTCAGGGAATTTTACTAGTGCTAGGCCTTGTGGGGGTCTCATGTGAGGCAGTAGAGCGTTAGACACACTATTAAATCTAGTGCAATAGTCTTGCACACTTTCCCCTATATTCGTTTTAAGGTTTTTGTATTCAGACATGATTTGGAGGGGGGTTTTTCTTGATTTCCCGTTTGTTTATAAAAGTTTGGTAGAGGGAAGGGAGGTCATGTATTGAATTAGGAGTTAATGATTTGAACCATTTTTTGGCCTCTCCTCATAGGCTTTGTGAAAATATTCTCATCTTAATGGTTTCTTCCTCTATCTCAATGTAATGAAAAGCATCATTGATTCTATCTACATGTTGTTGAGCAGTGATGGATTCAACCTCGGTGAAATGAGGGATCTTAGATTGATAGTCATTGGGTAAAGGTATTAGGGGATGTGGTAAGACCAAAGGTACATACCAAGCTACCATGATGGGAGCTTGAGGATTTACAAGAGGTGCGTTTGTGAAAAGGGGTGTAGGAAGAAGTGTAGTGGTTTTCATAGTGGTGGTACGGATGGGTGTGGTGGAAGCACTTAGACCAAAAAAATGATTTTGAGTAGACTTGGTATGGAAATATTTGAAGTGATGGAGAAGCTGAAAGTCAGGTGGTGTGGAAGGAGAGGCTTCTCTGCTCAAACTATGGTGCAAATCTAAAGGTTCAAGGTTAGTTTGGTCAATATCAATTTGAGACATCTTTCTGAGGAGGTTCCTGGTATGGTGCAAGTCAAACTGGGGACCTTGGAAAGCTGTGAGATTTTTAGGTACAAATATTGTTCTATGGATGTTCCTAACAGCGATTGTAATATTCCTAATTTAGCTTCAGCTAATAGGAATATTAATTTTTCTTCTAAAAGTTATATAAATGAATAAATGGGCAAGGAAGCTCATAATTTTCTCAAGAATGAATAAAAATCCCTCCTAATGTGAAAGGGGATAATGAAATAACCAGTTCAAGCATCCACATGTGTGAAAAAGGTCTAAAATATCAGGACAAGGTCAATTTTGACAAAGTCAACATGATTTATTCTCAAAGAAGTGGATCCTAAATCAAGCCCGCTCAATGTGAATAGAGATCAATCCAGCTAGACAAAATGAAGGCACCTTGAGTGTGAAAACGGATAGGGCATGAATATTCAATCATGGTTGAATAAGTCAACAAATCTATCTAGATACATTGAACCATGCTGATGGATAGCGCAGTTTTTGTGGAGGAGCCTTTTGCAAGAAACCTCATAGTGAGTGGGACCCCAGGTGAGAGAGCTCATCAATTATATAATGAAGGAGATGGAAAGTATAGGGAAATATTGGATATTATATTTTTATGTGGTCTTCTTAGAATTTCTTCATACTTGGCTATTTAGCTAAGTTTCTGCACTGCTTAGTGCAAGGGTTTGCCTGGGCGGGGATTCCCTACTCTTTCTTGGAGATCTTGTCTAAGAAATCTAAGAGGAGTTTTTTGATTTCAATTTTACACTACCTAGTGTTGGGCCACACATTTACCTCAAGAAAAAATGTAGTCCCTTCAAAAAACTGTGTTATTTCTTTAGGCGTGCAGTGGAAGGGGTGAAAGTCCCATTTTGAGGAGCTAGTTTCCTAAGAGAAGGATCAACATTTCTTTGGGAGAACTAGAAAAGGAGTATACAGCAATTTATTTGTATTTTCAGCCATTATTATATAGAGCTACAGCCATACAGCATTATTCAGCCACAAATCTGCAACAAATTTCTCTTGTATATCTTTTTCTGTCAATAACCCCTTGCCGGGTCTTCTTGGATCTGTATAAAAGAGATTAGATCTATGTTTTTATGCCTCATTGAGTAATGTAATAATAATATCAGATATATTTCTATATTTTCTAAGTTTAACCTCCATTATATTGTGTAGTCTCTTATGGAGCAACTCCGGTATTTTGCAGTCTTGGGGCTTTGCTAATTTTAAGTTGTTTTGAGCATGGGAGGCCTGTTTAACTAGTATAAAGGCATTTGTTTCTGAAAATATTTTTCATGCATGTCCTATATTGTATAATATAAGGGACACAACCATTATTTTTTCACTGTTATAACTCAATATTCAGAAAATAACATTTTTGGGGCCAAATATGTTGCTTTTCCCCACTCCGTGACATTGTAAAAAGGCATAGTTTGTTGCTGTGATTGTTCTATGGAAGCCATATGATTAAATAAATTATATGATATAATCAATTTCTTCTCTCCAACTTCGTAATACCTTAAGGTATTCTTATTGTTGTAGAAAATTCCAGATTTGGAATATTACAGTGGTATTAGAGCAATAATCTTGGCTCAGCCTATGAGCTCAAGCATTATGGATTATTCTCATAGGGAGAAGGAGAATTTTAGAAGAAATCAGAGCAAACCCTTGTTTTCTGTAGAAAAGAGGTTCTCAAAACTTCTCTTTTCAAATCTCAGGGCAAAGGAAAGGGCATCAGAGAAATGAGGAGGGAAACATATGAATATCCCTCACACAGATCTATACAGGAGGAAGATTATAAGTACTAATATTTTTGATATGAGCACTCAGCCATATCATCATATATACAATGTTATATCAGCAATTTCTTCGTGAAGAGGAAGAAAGGATATGTGCCAAAGAAAGATACTCTTGGTGATTATTTGCAAGAATATGAAGCTCAATTTGAGGAGTTCAAAGATCACTTGAATTTCCAAGGGTTTTTCCAAATGAAGGAGGAAAAGAGCACAAGGAGCAAGAATTAGGGTGACGATATATTCTTTCTATCCAATTTTGATGGATCACCTCTATGTCCAGCTAGGGCTTGTGTGAAGGAGCTAGACACCTGTGTGCAGCAACATCAAGTTTCAGAAGTTGAAGCCATCAAAGTAGCGACATTGCATTTTGAGGGTAAGGCATATGTTTGGTGGTTGTTTAAATCATTTTCCTTAAAGAATGAAAATACATCTACTTATGAAAAGTTAATTCAAATATTAGTAGAGACGTTTGATGAGATTTCATGTGAAACATCTTCTATGGAAACTATCATATCATATCAAATAGAGCTTTTGCATGAGTTGGGAGGGTCTATAAATCCAACTCCATTTTTGAAAACCAATGAAGGGGAGGTGAGCTTGTTTCACTAGTAAAAAATGATGAAATTAATGACTGGGTGACTAAAAATGTTAGTCACTACAATGATTTCAAGTGAATTACTACTAAATTTGAGCAATTTTAAGTGACCAAACTAAAAATGACTAACTTAAATGACTAATTTAGTCTTTGAATAAAATATACGACTAGATAATAAGTGACTAAACTAAAAGTGACTAACTTAAATGACTTATTTAGTCTAGGGATAAAATATATGACTAGATAATAAGTGACTAAAGTAAAAACGACTATCTTAAATGACTAATTTAGTCTAGGATGAAAATATTTGACTAGATAGTAAGTGACAAAATTAATAATGATTAATGTAAATGACTATTATAGTCTAAAAATAAAAATATGGCGCCCAAATAACAAGTACAACAAGTATATGAATTAGTCATTTATGTCAGTAATTTTTAATTGTGTCACTCCATATATGGAAAATTTCACTTTTGGTACTGAAGTGTTACATTTCACTATAGGTGTCTCTGAATCCATTTGAAGTGTTAAAATTTAGAGACAAAGAGGTCTCTGAATTTACAGTGTTAAAATTTTGAAAACCCTTTTGTCTCTAATGTTTAATAGTGCAGACAGATTCATCTACAATTAACATAATTGCATGTATCATCTATCAAATTTACACTAATACCTTCATTATAATTTTAGTAAAGGTAATATTAATTAGATAGCCAAATTAATATTTATATTTATATTTAATATTTGGCCATAAAGTTAAATTTTTAAACTTCATTGATTTATGTTAAAAGTGTGAGTTGTTTTAAATCTAAGGTTAAATCTTCATATTTACATTCAATAAATAGATAAATACAATATTTATTATGTTAAACATGTGATTTCATTTAAATCTAGTATTAAATCGCCATATTTATGTTTGATAAATACTAATTAAATAGATAAACCTAAAATATATATTTATAGACCTATTTAGTAAATAGGTATGAAAATCTATCTATTTCTCCAAAGAAACAATCGAACCTGTCTATTGATTAAGTAGAAGGTTATATAGAGTATATGCATAAGCATTCAAAGAACTGCATTTTTCCTTTCTTTTGAAACAAAAGAAAAAATGGAGTTGCAACTGATGAGGAGATGTATCTATCAATCCTCTCAGCTTTGTCAAAAAAACAAATATTTTAAATGACGTCTCCGTTTAGCCCCTAGGCTTCCACTTTATTGTGGAAGAACCTGAAACAGGGATGAAAGCAAACTGTATCTATTTGAAATCATCAAAAGGATGAAAAATTGGTTGGTATACACTATTCCAATTTTGAAAGTTTTCAAAGGCATAATGTTTTAAGCAGAGAAAAGACCAGTCTCCCAGATCTCCTAATGAGGAAAACAATCCGAAATAGAGACAAAAAGTATAGACATACTCAGATATTTATACCAAACAGGAATATACAAAAATAGAAAGTATATTATGATCAGAAACATCAGGGGCAGGAAGTAAGAGCGGCTGGAAATTAGCGGGCAAAAGGAGGTTGTTCGATCCCTCAGATCTGACCTCCTTCAACCGCTACAACGACCCAGTGCCCCATATCTTGACGAGCGCCCTCCTGTTATAGGAAGTATGCTTCACTATTTCATTCCCTGTAAATATGACAAGCAGATATCTGGTTAAAATAGGGTTTTACAATATTTACCTCATCAAGCAAAGTAGATAAAATGAAATTTTGTCATCTCTGTGTTCCATTGAACCATTTCATGATGTTCGTAGAGTCCCCGAATGTAGGTATGAAAATTTATTAATTTAAGTATGAAACTTAATTATTTTTTTAATTATGTATGAACCTTTGTTTTTTTGTAAGTCAATGTTATATTCATGTAGGAAAAAAGAATTACATATAGCCAGTTACAAAACAGGTGGCCTCACCTCGACTTGGTTTGTTGATAAAAAATTGCACTAGATGCAAAAAAATACAGAAGAGGGACTAGGCACATTGTCCATAAACTGCTGGGCTAAAGGCACCAAAACACATATAAAACATAAAGAACACCAAATAACATAATAGTCATCCAATGTGATGGATGTAGGGTTGTTAGGGGTTGTTCCTAGATGTGGTGGATCAGGACAGAAGTCACGCTGACCACGCCCTTCAAAGTGTGCCAACCAAGTCTTCAACTTTTCTACTTTTATAGTGAGTTGATTTTGGCCTTGCCAAACCAATACTAGTCAGAGAGACTTGGCACTGTAAATAGTGTATTTAGTCTAATGTTTCCAACTGCTCTGCATGCTCCTCACGACAAAATCTCTCAGTTGTGTCCACTCTTTCCATCAGGCTGTTGATAAGTGCACGACAGTTCTATAGGCATAAATGTTGGATAACTTGCCCCTCATTTACCTCAAATCAATCAAACCCACGATTCCCCTTGCCACCACAGTCTCCTGTGCCCCAACGACTCTACTTTTGAACCCTCAAACCCCCACCTCAGCTATCCCCCTGCTTACCTCCTCCATGGCCCCCATGCGCACCCAAAATAACAAGTTTCACATGCCCCCACATTCTTTCCACCTTGGCATGGAGCTACCATGATAATTTTATGAGTCTGCCACCCCTACAAGGCCATGGACGACAAGGGAGGGACAACACCCACACCACACCGGGGGCTTAATAATTCGCTAAGGTCGAGGAACCCTGCCATGTGCAGAGTCCAGAGACCAGATCCCCCACTATAGAAAACAAACACCACCAGCGAAGGAGCTAAATGTCATCTCCCACCACCATAGAGAAGCACAGAGACACCTCCCACTGCTTATACATGGGAAGAAGTTTCCTTTTGGAGGAATGATGACTTTGGTACATTGATAGAGGAAACCAAATATGTATGATAGCCAATGTCTTGAGAATTCCATTTCTCTATCCAGATTTATTCGTCAAATACTCATAATGCCCCTTAACCCGACAATGTGCTAGGCTTATGTACCCAAGGTCACCCAATGGACTAGAGATAAGATAAAAACCCCTACAATGTCACCATATTAGAACTCGAAGGTGTGATCGTGAATTGGATACAAGGTCAAAACCCCTACAGCATCACCATCTTAGAGTTTGAAGGCTTGAACTGCAATAATGAGAGGGTTTTCAAGCTTAGCATCATGGGATTTGGCCTCGACAAAACAATATATCTTTCCTTTCATTTTCAACTGCACCAACTTAGATTCCCTCGACTTGTTGGAAAATTGTTTGATTGGCAAGATACCAATGAAGCTCCAATATATGGTCAATGTAATATAATTCCCTTGTCGTGAATCCTCTGCTGTTACATAAATAACAGGCTCACGGGAAAAGGTGGCAAACTTTGGATATTCAAAGACTGGATCCAAAGGTAGTTTTGGCCCTTGGGTACCTTGATCTTTAATACTTCAAAAGGCAGCAATTGACAGAAAAATCTGATGTGTATTATTTTAGAGTAGTGTTACTAGAGTTCTTGTGTGCAAGGGAAACACACTGGCAGAAAAAGGGCAAGCTTGAAAAAATCATTGACCCTCACCTTTTTGGGACCATCAACCCTAGTTCTATGAAAATGTTTAGGGAGACTACCGAAAAGTTCTTGGAAGAGATGGGCTTCGACAGGCCTTCCATGGGAGATGTTCTATGGAACCTAGAATATGCATCTCAACTCCAGAAGATATCCATGCAAAATGATCTAAATGAGAATAGTACAAATCATATTGCAGATGTTCCTTTGCGCTACCTAGATCCTGAGCCTTTTGGTTCAAGTTCAGTATGACTTCCAGTCTTGTACAAAAGTTCTCAATTTATTGATTTCATAATTAATGAGCATGTGGCATTTTGGAGTTCTCAAAATCCCACAAAGGGATAGTTGTGAGAATTTACCTATTGTTTCGAACATGTTCTCCTTCAGTGGACATGACACATAATGGATCCATACCTTGGTGCAACAGTTCCTTACCTCAGGATGTTTGCACAAGATTCAGGGCAAAGTGAACACCCAACACTAGTGGCTTTGGTTTGGGAGGAGATATTCAAGTATGTAGAAGAGATTGAGGGCGCATGCATTATGTTTCTTTTCGCTGCCTAGAGCTTGACACTTTTTAATCTAGCGTAATTGGATAAGGTGTTGGTGAATCCTCATGGGAGGTGATCAAAAAACAAGACTCCTTTGCCATGTTCCAAATTTACCAAATTAGCAGATGTAGACAAAACATTGGTGAGTGTGAAATGGTTAGGTTCGGTACTTGTTTTTTTCATATCACATTAAAAATCCAGTGCCTCCTCGTAAAATCCTCTCCTCGTATAATTGACCACCATTATAGACGATTACAGCACATTTGGTTTAATCGAACAAGATGGTGGCATTGGTTTTGAGTTTCAAGGAGTTTGGGAAAATATGATTTTTGTGACCCCATTTTCATAATATACCTTGAAGTTTTGGTTAATTTTAAAGTAACACCTTCCACTACCCAAGAATAACCCCAGGGAGTAGGAGTGTTTGTTACACTACTCATGGTTAAGGCCACTCTCCTTCGATAAGGTTAAATAATTACACTTCAATGCTAAGTCGAGGCCTCGCAACACAACAAATAGGGCCATGTAAAACCCGCATAACAAAAAAAGGAGCCCTACCTTTAGTTCTTCCCTTCTCTAATTATGCCTTGTGTTCTTTAGTCAAACAAATTTTTAGAATTATTTCAGGTCCCCGAACTTGGTGAAACCCCTCATTGATTTCCAATCCCCATTCACTTCAGTGTTTACCTCCACACCAAGTGCCCCTAACTCAAGAGGCTTCATATTGCCTTCCATTGGACATCACTTCCTTACACTCAAGTGTGGAAAGGTTTTGTGCACCCAATTCACAGGTCACAATGCTTTTATGGTAAACAATTCTCCATGGTTCTCCTCCTGTTCCCTTTGCATTATTCTTTAATCTTCACTTTCTCCCTATTTTTTCCCAAAATTTCTTCTTTTCCCCCTTCCTTATTCCTCAATTTTGTCCCTTGATTAATTAATTTAGTTAAATAGAAATTTTTTCCAATCCCCTCACAACTTTCCCTCAATGAAGTTTCTCTCCTAGATATCGAGATTCATATATATTTCTCCCTTCAATTTCAGCAATACATACATTTGAAAAAATATTTACATCATATTAAAGTGTGGAATAATACCCATACTGATTATTAAATATTAATAATCTTAATTATATTTACAAAATTAATGGTTTAAAAAATGTACCTTATAGCTTTTCTAATCAAAGAAGTTTGAAAATTACCAACCTAAAAAAACCAACACACACCATATGATAAAAACCGACATGCACCTTGGAAGAAAACACTAAATATTTTATATACTGTTTAACTTCAAATTAAATAATATATATCATGGCTATACAATATTAAATGTTTTGCTTCTTGTGTACTGATATAGAATTTAAAATATATAACATTTCTTTTTGGCTACTTTAGAAGCAATTTAAAACCAACTCATATCATTAGGAGACACCACTTTGTGGCATTAATTTCATTTTAAATAAATAGCGGGAAGTGAGCGGTTTCACAATTGTGGTTTATAAAAGGAGTTGGTGGGAGTCTGGACGATTTGAACATTGGTGGAGAAGAATTAAAATTTTGAATTGTAACTGGCACCAACTTTCCTCCAAAAATTTTCCACCCCTCCAATATCTGTAGTCTCCTTCACACAACTACCCTCTCTGTTCTTTCAATCGCTCACAGCCTTCTACCACCAATGGAAAAATTCACCAGGCTTACCCACAGCGGGTCTCACAAGCTGCTATGGGAAATGGGAAAATCTGCTGAGAAATCGCTTGCAAAGGCTCAACAATGGCGGATACAAGAGAAAGATAGATTTTCTGACTTCATTAACTGTCGAAGAATGTTTCCATTTTGCACTAAAATGCCGAAGGATCTTGCAAGTAAGAAATGGATTTAAATTTTACATTCAAATTGTTTTCCATTTTTTGATACTTAGTTCAGATATCGCTAGCCACAATATTCTTGAACATGGGCATGGTGCAAATGTTTCCAGCATTACTTCTTCATACATGGAGCTAAAATGACTAATAGGGTTCTTCACACAACTACCCTCTTTGTTCTTTCAATCGCTCGCAGCCTTCTGTCGCCAATGGAAAAATTTGCCAGTCTTACCCACAGCGGGTCTCACAAGCTGCTATGGGAAATGGGAAAAACCACTGAGAAATCGCTTGCAAAGGCTCAGCAATGGTGGATACAAGAGATAGACAGATTTTCTAACTTCATTAGCTGTCGAAGAATGTTTCCATTTTGCACTAAAATGCCGAAGGATCTTGCAAGTAAGAAATGGATTTAAATTTTACATTCAAATTGTTTTCCATTTTTTGATACTTAGTTCAGATATTGCTAGCCACAATATTCTTGAACATGGGCATGGTGCAAATGTTTACATCATTACTTATTCAGACATGGAGCTAAAATGGCTAATAGGGTTCTGTCCAAAAATTAGTAGCAGTTTAATGAATATGAACGAAATTCCTGAAATATATTAAAAAAAATTCCATAACATGTAGCTTTGGAGTGAATTATTCTTTGATTCTCCATTTTCTACATCATTCCATGTCTGGGTCGCTTTATTCTTTGAATTTTCTATCAAACCACCCTTACATTGGAGGCACTGAGCCATATTCTGACCATATTAAGTTTAGCTATTTTCATTTTAATTTCGGCGATCTACACAGAATGTTTCGCTTTGAAGCTTGCCAAGATAGGATATCCATGGTCGATTTTGTCATTTCTCTACAAGTCACCCAAACCACGAACAAAATCCTTTGTCTACATGTCAATCTCCCCATCGTCATGATAAGCACACTCGACCTTCACGTCTAATTTTCTTAGGCTAGCATCAAGATTCAGTCAAATTACACGCTCTGCAATGCATCTTTGATGAAACCCCAAAAATTCAGGCTGGAAAAGGAAATTTCTCCATAAGAAACTCCATGAAAGAATGAAAAGGCAACTACACCATAGTTGAAGGTTCTTTGGAAAGCTGATCTGCTATATTTAATTCTTTGAACACATAATGAAAAGAGTCAATCTCCTATTTTATTCAATTATTTGAACTTCTTGAAAGACAAAGGCTTCTTTGAAAAGATGATCTACTAATATATGTAATTGTTTGACCACACTGTGAAAAGACCAGCGTTTTTTTTATAGAAACGGTTAATGGATAATATTAGATACTTGGCCTAAATGCCAAAATTCAAATTACAGAAAGTGGGGCTGAATCCCCGAGTGTCTCACCACCCAGAAAGGTCATGGCACTTATGCTTAGTTCACATCTCTTTTTAGTTGTGACTATGAGATCAATTTCATTGATTTTCTCAAGCTTGTGGATACACACGAACTGATTTAATAATAAATAGTAAAACATGACAGCTAGCTAATTTAAGGAAATGGATCCCATGTTTCTTCTCCATCTCTAAGCATGACTCCAGCAGAAAGGAGGGCTGATTTGTTGGCTTCTAGATTCGTGTCTTTGTTGTTGACTCTCAACACGTGGAAGAAGTTCAAATTCTGAAATGAGTCTCCCAGATCTTTTATTCTAGAGATCAGCCTCGCAAGTCTTAAGTCCAACGACAGAGAATTTGTCACAATAGTGTTAATAATAACCTGAGAGTCCCCAAATACATTAGCCTCCCTGATGTTCAGCCCTTTAAGAAACTTAAGGCCTTGAAAAAGAGCCAATGCCTTTTCTTGAATGCTGGAAGTGAGGCCCAAACCCTAGGCGAAGTTGTGAACCCAGATGCCATCTAGTTTCATTATGACACCTCCTGCTCCAGCCCTTCCTGGATTGCCCTTTGCTACCCCATCAAAGAATAGAGAATTTCTTGATTGGTTTGCAATCCAGCCCTGAAACTCCTTTACTGTAGCCCTTATTTGCCAAAATTTGAAGAGAGAGATAATACTTGCAGCTTTTTGAAATCGAAGGTCGAGAGAAGAGTCCCAAATTATATCTTTCTGTCTTAATCTTGAATCGTCTTTTTGCTCTCTCAGACACTCTTTTAATTGGCATTTTATCTTGACTCCCACAAGCTTGGAATCCTGCTCATAATTTCTGAAGATCCTTTTATTTCATTCAAGCCAAATCTACCAACAAATTATTTTTGGGAGGGAGGACCAAGCAGCTTTGATAACCTTGTTTTTTTGGAGGGGGACCAGAATAACTATGCAGCCAATTTGTGAACAGTTCAGGGATGGAGTTTGGAAGAGCGAAGTTGGAGTTAAAAATACCCAACATCTTGAACCAAATTTGCAATGTGAATTTGAATTCAAGCATGCGATAAGTAATGCTTTCCTCTTTTTCCCTGCACAGGCTGCACCTTGAAGGGCCATGGAAACCTCGCTTCTGCAAGTTTTCAACAGTCAATATTTTGCAGTGGCATAACAGCCAACTAAAGTGTTCAATTTTGGGTAAAGAGGGATAGTTCCATATCCATTTCCATGGTGCAGGGTTCGGAGCTACATGAGGACGCTCACATAGTTTGGCATAGCCTTGTGCCACGGTGTAACCTCCAATATGCGATCCCCATCCTCTAGTGTCAATTTTTCGAGTTAGCGTTGGAGCCATACTGCGAAGCTTGGAAAGTAGAACATCGTGGTCATGCAGGAGCTTCGAGGGTGTTTGGATGCGTTTCCAACTAGCCTAGCATGAGCCATGCCAATTTGAAATGCCCCACAGAGAGCGCAGGCTTGCCTCGTTCATCCATTTGCGCAGCGACTGGAGAGAGCTGCAGTCCTCCAACGGATCATTGTTCATGATTTTGTCAGTCCACAGGTTGATCCTTTTACCATTGCTGGGAACCCAATATGCATGATTTTTGATTAAAGGGCAGGCTTTGACACAAAGTTTCAGGAAAGGCGAATTTGATTGAGGAAGAGGTTGATCTAAGCAGCGAGAATGCTTGCCTTTGAAATATTTACGCCATAGAGATAATTGAGCCTAGCCTGGATTAGGGGCTATGATTTTCCAGATTATTTTAGCACCCATTGCAATATTCTGGTTACAAATATTTTTGAAATTCGGACCCCCTTCCAACAGAGGTTTGGAGATGGATTCCCAATTGACTAGCAGGATCTTTTTCTCGTTTTGTTTGCCACCCTTCCAAAAGAAATGGCGAATGATCTCCTCCATATTTCTGAGAATGCCAGTGGGAGCAAGGAGAACAGAGAATTGGAATAAGGGGAGATTGTTGAGAAAAGATTTGATGAGAACAATCTTTCCAACAATGTTGAGCCAGGAGAATCCTCAGGCCTGTAGCTTTTTCTTGAATTTCTCCAATTGGGGAATCCAGTATTTGCTGTAGGCTCTTTTGAGGAAAATAGGAAGTCCCAGGTACTTGAAGGAAGTCCAAGTAGAGGAGGCAGTGAAACCAAAGCATCTAGAAATGGAGTTAAGCAAGATGGGTGAAATGTTCAAACAATAGATGTGGCATTTACCATTGTTTAATATGTTTCTTGAAACCCTACAAAACTCATCTAGAACTCCTTTAAATCTGGAATCCATAGGCATAGAAGCAGTCCCTAGCAACAGGGTGTCATCAGCGAAGAGGGAATGATTGATTTTTTAAACTCCTCTTGCTATGCAAAGCCTAGTGATCTCCTGTTCCAACAACTTCTTGTCTAAATAAAAACTGAGGACTGAGGCTTGAAGGACAAAGAGCAGAGGTGAGAGGGGGCACCCCTGTTTGAGTCCTCTTGTGGCTTTGAAGAAGTCGGCAAATTTGCCATTCACTAAAGGGGCAATCCAAGGCTTCGAGATGTAGGCTTAGATCCAATTTATAAAGCTCACTCCAAATCCAAGCTTATGCTATACTTTCAGCAAGAAACTATGCCTAACTCAATCAAATTCATTTACTAAATCAATTTTGACAACCATACCTTTTTCGTTGCGACGCGGACTTGAGTGGATTGCCTCTTGGACTAATATGAAATTGTCCACAATCTGCCTTCCATGAATGAAGCCTCCTTGATTTTCCAGAATGATTTTGGGGAGGATGAGCTTTAATATGTTAGCAATTACTTTGGAAATAAGTTTGTACCCAATGTTGCAAAGTGAGATCGGGCAAAACCTGTTGAAGGAGTTGGCTCCTTTCTCCTTGGGGATGAGGGCAAGGAAAGCGGAGTTAGTGCCACCTCTGATTTTCTAGTGTGCTTGGGACTTTAGGACCATTTTGAAGAGGTATTTTTCCACAATTGGCCAGCAGATTTGGAGAAACCTGGTTGAGAATCTGTCCAGCCCAGGGGCTTTTTCGGGGTCCATAGCAAAGAGGGCATCCTTGAATTCATTCTTAGTGACTTTATCTTCTAGAAGGTGATTCATCTTGGCTGAAATCGAGGGGGGAACCACGTCCAACATGTCAGAGTTTTGATCCAGATCCATATCCTCGCTATACAGGCTTTTGAAGTGAAGGAAGGCTGTTCTTTTGATGTTTACAAAGTCCTTGTGAATATTAGGACCTTCCTTGATTTCAGTAATAGATTTGGTGCATTTCCTTGCTTGAGCTTGCTTGTGAAAATAAGAGGAATTCCTATCCCCTGCTTTAAGCCAAAGACTATGAGACTTAAGTCTCTAGTATTCTTGTTCAACTAGGTAGGCCTTATGGAAATTTTGCTGGAGATGGGCCTCTTTGTCTAGAATCTCTTTTGTAATATCAGCTTCTTTAGCCTGGAGATGATGGTTATCCAGAATGCTTTGGGATTTTTTCCTTTCAGTGGCAGGCTTGGGCAGAGATTTGGCCCAAATTTTCAGAGCCACTTTCACTCTTCTGAGTTTCTCCTCCCATACAAAAAATGAGGAGCCTTTGACAGGTTGTATCCAAATGTCCTTGACTATTTGCATGAAGTCAGGCTTCTTGGCCCAAAGAGGGCTAAATCTTAAGGGAATAGGCCCAAGATCAAGCTGAACCAAGAGCTCAAGCTTGATGGGTTTGTGATCAGAGGTGTTGCAGGGGAGAATATGAACTCTAGCCTCTAATCCAAGCAAAAGGAAAGAACTTTGGATGAAGAATCTGTCAAGCCTAGCAGTGATATGACCAAGACCTACTCTTTTATTAGTCCAAGTGTACTTACCGGAGATTGGCTTGATGCCCAGCAGATCCCAGTCCTACATTAGGTCCTCCGCCCATTCCCTTGCCGGATCTCGAACAATGCTGCCTCCTGTCTTATCTACCGAAAGAAGAGTGAGGTTGAGGTCGCCAGCAATGATGGTATTTTCCAGATTCACAAGGTCTTCTTGGTTTCTTATGGAGTCTCAACAAGCCTTTTTTTTCCCAGCATTAATTGGGACATACACATTGAAGAGACAAAATATCTCTTTTGTGACTAAATGCTGCATTTTTAATAAAAACCAATGAGATTTGGGGGTCTCAGAAATAATTGAGAACTTACTAGTGTTCCAGAGAGTGCCCAGCCCACCGGAAGCCCCTCGGGCTAAGATTGCTTTCACTTCACATTTGTTCCGGAGTTTCTTACTTGCATGCAGGAAGACACTGTCCTCCATTTTGGTCTCCTGAATGAGGAGTATGTCAGGAGATTCTATCCTTATTAAAATTTTGATAGCTTCTTCTTTGATTATGCTCCCCATACTTCTACAGTTCCAGGAGACGACCTTCATCATTTATGTTTTTGGTGGGCTCCCTTGGAGCCTTGGGGCTAGTTTCTCGCCATCTTTGGTTTTGTTGCTAATAGCTTATCAAGGGTTGGCTCGCTGCCTTGAAGCTTATCTTTGTATGTTTCCTTCTCTCTTTTTTCCTGATCTATCTTGCGGCCTCTTGTGGATCTCCTCACCGAGGCTTGGGATCCTGCTATTTCCCCTTCTTCCTCTGAGACTTCTGATTCTTGCTCTTCATCCTCAAATTCTACGGTGTCTCCTTTAGAGATCTCTGCAGCACTTGTCCCCTTGGGAGAAGAAGAGGGGGTGCCTTTTGTAGGGGAGACTGTTTTTTGAATCCCGACTTCTTGAGTCTCCTCTATTTGCGAGCTTAGCAAAGAAAATTTATTTTCTTGCTCCATTCTGGGAGGGGCATGTTGAGCAGGGTCCTGTTGGGGGCCTTTACCATTTGGACCCCCTGGCTTGTGAGAATTGTGAGAATTCTTGGAACGTTTAACCTGATTCTATCCCTCCTCCTTACATTTTTCTGACTCAACATTGGACGAGCATCCTCTAGCGAAGTGGCCATAGACATGGCATTTCCGGCATTTGAAGGGCAGCTGCTCATAATCTAGGTTTTGCACATGAGTCCAGCTATCAACATTGATTTTGATGGCTTCTAGGAGACCCACCTCTAGATCCACTTCTACACAGATTCTGGCATAGTCATATTGATATTTGTTGTTTGCCTGGTCTATGAATTTCCCAAGGGCATTGCCGATGTGCTTCAAAGAGTCCTAGTTCCAAGAGTGAATTGGAAGGTTTGGAAGCCTAACCCACACTGAGACCGTTGTGGGAAAATCGACTGCAGGATCGAAATCTGACGTCCAGTTGTTAAGATAAAGACCTTGGGGGTCCATGAAGTAGGGGCCATTCTGGAAAATTAGATCCTTATCGTCTTTTGAGGAGAATTCAAAGAGGAAGAACCCTCGTCCCAAAAAATAATATGTGACACTGTTCTTAATCAAGGGCACCCAGTTCTTGTTGACCCAGTTTTCAGTGGATTTAGGAGAAGGCTAGAGTTCGGTGAACTGGCCAACGAGGGCACGCTCAACCAAGGACAAGGTTACTTGGATTGGAGTCTCTAGAGGTAGGGAAATTTCAGGAATGTCCTCTAGCTTCTTAATGAACTTGTCTACTTCACTCTTTTTCTTCTGCGACAATCTAGCCAGGAGCAGGTTGAAGGCATCGACAGATGATGGTGGAGGAGGGGGAGGGGGAGGTGCTTGGGGCATGCCTAACACCTCCATGGGAGCAAACCCTAGCTTGATCGAGCTGCCTCACTGCAGAAAACGCAACGTCACAGCGCTCTCAGCGCTCGCTCAACCCGTCGAGAATTTCTCATGAAAAGACCAGCATTATTCCTTAAGAATTTCTCCATTATCAACTCCATGAACGATTGCTTCCTTGTGAACTTCTCCAAAGGAAACTACACCATAGTTGAAGAATGAAAAGATAATGAGTACAAAGGACTGAGCGTAAGGTGGAGTGAGTACTGCTACAGAGCTAAAGGATTAAGTTCCTCTCTGCCAGAACAACAGGAAACACATAGTAAAGATGAGTTTACAGGCACACAACTATTCGCATGAGTCTTTTCCGCAAATTTCACCGTCAAATTCGAAGGAATTTGTGTAATTTTTGGTGCAATTCCACTGTCAAAATTGAAAAATTCTTACGCTTTACTTCTTGATCATTGACATTTGTGTAAGTTTTGGTGCAATTTCACTGTCAAAATTAAGGAATTCATAGGCTTTATTTCGTGATCATTGAAAATTCAAGAATATAGTGTGTGTAATGTTTTGAAGAGCTAAATTTCGTTCTTGTAAGAAGTCGCAACTCTGTGAATCTATTTTGACAAGAACTTAGGGTAGAATTTGATTGATATTTGATTATGTAAAGTCACTAAAGATTTTTGTTTATACTAAATATTTAGTACACTGTTTTTTTTCTTTTTTTAACACTTTGATACCCAAATTTACCATCGGCACGCTGCTTGACACAGAAAACGTTGTGGATGAAGTTCTGAAGGAGTTTTTAGCCAATTATGGCAAGAAGTGGGATGGAAAAGGAGATGAAAAGCGCTTGGGCAAAGCCCCACTAGAAGCAACGACTCTAATTACAGAGGACTACCAGCTTCCTTGCACTCCCCAACAATTCATGTCTGAAATATGGCCTTCTTTTGAAAACATGTAATTTCTTAACCTTCATTTGTTAATACCTTCGCACTACGAATTGGATACTTGATTTATTATCCATCACTGTAACCATTGACAGACTGCCTCTAATTAGTTATCAAGGAATTTAGCTTTCCTTTAAAATGCAATGGAGGATTAAGGATATGCTCACCGTTTTCTTTTGTCGAAGTTAAAATTAGTTGTCACCAATTTTAGTGGTTTGTTTCATTTCCCACATTTACCTGGTTTTAAGTGGGATCCTGAAATGCCAGTGCCTCGCTACAATTCCATATAATTTGAATTCATACCAATGACATGCGAATCTTTTCCAATGCCCTGGTCTTGCATTCTTGTTTAAAACCTATATCCACCATGTTGTTGGTATTGAGTTCAATTCTAGGGTCATGAGCATTGTTGTGAACGAAATTTAAACTGATAGACCATGATTATATAAACTTTGTAAGCAATAGGTATAATATCCCAAGCCAACCTTCTATTTTCAGTGTTCAACTTCATCTTTGTCCAAGCCAACCTTATTTTTTCAGTGTTCAACTTCATTTTTGTCCAAGCCAACCTTCCCTTTTCAGTGTTCAACTTTATCTTTGTCCATTGTAGCGGCTGGTTTCATTTTCCATAGTAAAGACATATCTGGTCATCGGCACCGCTGTGAGTTAAGCCTTAATGCTTGTATTTGGTTTTATTTATTACAAATTAAACACTTTCAGTCACCAACACCATTACGAGGGAAATCATAATTGTAGTGGTTGGTTTCATTTTCTGCAAATCAATCCCTTTTGGGTTGCCAATGAGTGAAAGAGAAAATGGATAAACTGCAATGATGTAAACATCATAAGATCTTTCAAACAACAATGAAAACATTGGTTCGTAACAAAATTAGAGCATCGAAGTGATACTAGGGCAAAACATCAACAAGTTTGACTAGGGCTCTTCATCACTTGCAGGAGTTGAGGCCTTTCTCGAAATTTAGAAGTTGACTTACCCTTCCTTGCCCCTTCTTTGTATGAAGAATTATGAGTTAGTCTACATTTCCATGGAAATTTGCCTGGTTCATTCGATAAGCCTAGTTGACTTCACTTGCTTGGTTCAATTATGGATAGATAATTGGGCTCATATGGATCTAATTGTACTATGCAAAGAACATGTTAAAATTAACATGGTATCAAAGCACAGGTGAGGGCAA
Source organism: Pinus albicaulis (assembly GCA_034641835.2). Classification (NCBI taxonomy): domain Eukaryota; kingdom Viridiplantae; phylum Streptophyta; class Pinopsida; order Pinales; family Pinaceae; genus Pinus; species Pinus albicaulis. The sequence goes on along the minus strand of CM076582.1, from coordinate 1,284,023,297 downwards.
GCCCAAGTCAGTATCAGGCCCAAGGGAAAGCTATCAGTCAACAACATGGAAACAATTTCATCTCTCTCTGCACGTGCAGTAATTTCTTCTTCCATCTACGGTAGGAAGGGTCTTGATCTGTGTAAGTTTCAAGCATTAACAACCTCTTTAATATTTTTGAAGCAACTTCTTTATCTTTGCATCCATTTCCTATGTATTTCTTATTACTTGGTTTGGTTTCATAATTCCGAGGAGTAGAATTTCGTCCCCTTAAGGATATCATCTTTTATACAAGGATTTCCTCTACAACCAATATGTTCATTACTAAACAGTGCGTAAGAACTAGGGCTACAGAAACTAGCAAGAGTGATATAAAAGGCTCATCCATGCAAATTCAAATAACTCCCTGCAACATAATTTCTGAGCAAAACCATTGTCTCTGTGATTAATATAAATCGATGAATAGTAAGGATTATTAACGATCCATTCAGGCTTGTTTGGAAACTTTTTATTTATATAATTTCAGCCCTCATTAGGACTTTATTACTAAGCATGACAAGTTTGGTGGTATCACATTTCACTGACAGTCTGGCTCTAAAAGAAATTGCATGAACAGTTGATGATGTTTCTAGAATTGTAGCATAAGCCCTCATCTTTGTAGAATATCACTCTAATCCTTGAATTTCGGCATATTTTCTATCTTATGAAGTGAGGAGCTATTTCAATCCACTTGGGGCTACAAATCAATCAGCAAGGATGAGTTGTTAAGATATGAAAGTATTGAAGTTCCTTTTATATTGTCTTTTATTTAAAACTTACACCAATGATCCTTTTATCTTGCGGACTATTTGAACATTCCCCAAAATATTGTTTCAAGCTCCTTGAAGCATTTCATTCATCTCTGGTTAGGGCAAGGGCATATTACCTATTTCAGATTTGAAGATAACTGTTTTACTGATATGTCTGCAACCCCTTTTAGATCACGATTCTTTTGCACTTTGTTGGTCATTAATTTAGTCATCTACGGCCCAACACCATTATAAAGATGAATAATTTAAACAATTGATTCAGAATTCTAGAGTTTGAATCTAAATATTTCAAGGTCTATTCATACGTATTACATTTTTTGAAACATTAAAACTCTGCAATATGCAAGGTATTCAAGAAGAATTTTGTGCTTAAGTTGGCTTCAATACAGCATCATTATTGGGAATATAATAATTTTGTCAAAGGCTTCCTTCGTATGTAGCATTATGAATAGACAGAGGACTACTATTCATAGTTCTCACGCTGTAAGCCTTTTATCTATATTAGACAGAAGTAGCATATAAAAGGCCTTGCAAGGTTTTGGATTGATGGTAGTCATGATCTTAATAAGCAATAAAGACTATACTTGACAACTACATATGTTGATGTCAGAATCCCTCACACCAAGATACCTTGTAGGCTTGAGCAGATATGTGACATAGCAACTACAGTAGTCTTATATAAGACAATGATCTGATAGTGTTTTTGTTGCGACACACTTTGGAGAAGACATTTTGAGATACCTTAAAGAGTTTCAGACCTAATCCGAAGTCTAGGATTTGAAGAGTAATAACATTCAATATTTGAAGATGTTTTGAATATGTGCAACAATTTCATCACCATTGAATATGGGAAAAAGCTTAATTAGTTGACCTTGTATATATATTTCAAGTTGGTGCAATGAATCCTTGAAATTGACAATTGGTTGACAGTAATGGAAAAACATTGGCAAGACAATGAATCGGGAAGGTGATTGTAATTACCTCTATCTGTCTATAATCTATGATGGGATGATGTATTAGATTCAACATAGTGACATATAGTGATAGTGAAGTGTCAATGATAGTTAAGACAGTGTTGATTGTATAGTCACTAGTACATATGGTCAAAATTCTGACACTTTTGACGTATTGTTGGAAATTTCCCCAATTTTTCTCATTTTTTAAAATCCTGCCAACAAGTGTCGCAATAACGACGTTTTTGGAGTATCGTCGTAACAACGACGTTTAGGACAATCGTCGGAATAACGATGTTTTAGGACAAACGGTTGGAATACCGATGTTTAGGAGACATACGTCGGTCTTGCGACATATAGGAGACATCCGTCGGTCTTGCGATGTTTAGGGATACCGTCGGTCTTGCGATGTTAAGGGCGAAACTGTCGGAATACCGGCATTTAGGAGAAATACTTCGGTCTTGCGAGGTTTGGGGATACCTTCAATCTTGCATCATTTAGGGCCAAGTGTCGGTCTTGCGACTTTTAGGAGCCAAAAATTTGGTCTTACGACGTTAAGGGAAAACACATGGAAATTTTATTTGGTGGCTACTCTAAAATTTGAATCGACCTATTCAAATTTATTTTCCCGCTCCACTTGTTTGGTGCTAATTCCACTGAAGATGTTTTTTTATGACAGTCTACAACCGTTAAGTTCGCGTCCTTTGATTTAGAGAGCAGCTGCTTTGAGGTAATATAACTTTGCGCAGTTACTTGTGTTGACACAACTATGGCTGTAACAATGATATCCACTGGTTCTGACTTCTCACTAATATTGGCATTTCTCTGCAGAGATGACTTGCAGAAGTTTGGGTACTGTGATGCCTCGCACGCTAAATCTAGTTTTTGGCTGGAGGAAGATTTACGAACCGAGATCTCTTCATAACCACTGTCGGCTGAGGGATAATAAGCTGAGGATAATAATAGCTACGCTAATTCCGCTGAAGAATGCAGAAAATCGAAGAGGTATATCCACGAACATACCCTGCAATTGTTTTATCCCATGGTAAAGAGTAATAATAGGCACTAGCCTTACATTTCATGATCTGGGCCTCTTTTACAGATTTATTACACTTGTATACATTTAGATTCCACTTGGTTTTACACTTGTATACATTTAGATTTCACTTCCAGTCATGACGCTTTGGATTTATTAAAGCAGAGAAGGGGTATCACACAGATATCAATGATTGCTGCATGTGAGAGTGTGGGATGTGTTTATTTGTCCAGTTTATGCACTGATCCACATTTATACTAATGAATTTTCTTTTGTTAATGTTGATTTAATGTTGTGACTAATTGTTCAGTACTCTGCCCTAGTTTCAGATTTTAGATCTCTCCAGATATTGGGATTGTTATTCTGAGTTTCCTTCAATTATAATAGCGCATTTTGGGTTTGCCTTGTAATAGACTAGGATTAGAAATCACTAGACATGTCAGTTAAGCATATTATTAGTGATATTTGGTGATACATGATCCCAAACATTTTCATCTGCGTGCTTTAAACAAATAATGCATGAAACACGATGTTAACTATGATATCTGAGCAAACCATTGATTCAAAACATAATCACATTCAGTACTGAGTGCCCTCGTTATTCCAATAGCTTAATCCATGCACAGCTAATATTAGTAAAATAACTGGGTACGAAAATTCTTCTTGCAACACAAAATTTAAAAATACTAGGCAATGAAAATTTATCAACTCATAACAGAAGCATCATGTAAAAGACTACTCATTGAATATAAAACAAATATGGAACATGCTACTCTTTAAGAGGAGCTTGTTTAGGTAAAAGAATCTTTCAAACCCAATTCTATTTTACAGCAAGTTTGGGGGGCAATGCATAAATTATACAAGCCTAAAGTTAAAGTTAAAGCAAGTTACAATTAACCTGATGATTCCCATGCCTGGACCCAATTCAAATCCAAGGTGGGCCAATTTATTTATCAGAAGAATTCTCATCATCGTATATCTGGATGAAGTACTTTCCTTGCAGCCATTCATTATTATCTTTTCCTGGTTATTAGTTCCTACTCTAGAAGAAAGTTCATGTGAAGCAGTTACAGAGATATGGGGATAGCTCAAAACTAACAAAATGGTTTGGTATACACAAACTGTCATCCAACATAACCTACAAATTAGGATCTCTCTTTAACCTGTAGCCACTCAATCAGATTGAACATTTGCTTCTAATACTGCATGACATTTACCAATTGAATCACTCATCTCACTCTCCCTATGCTCATCTCTTTGGCTAGAACTCGAATTGCTTATTTTAGATAGAACTTGAGGATAGCCATTGCCTCCTTGATGCATAAATTGTGACTGTGTCTCTCTAGAACCATATATTTCTGAATCTCCTACTCTATCCTCTCCTTGAAAATTCCTCAACATTACCTGTTTCACATAATCCAACAATGTCAAAAAAGTTTCAAATCCTAAGGCCAATAAACTAGACTGATTTGTGTGCGCTACCATGAAGATATGTTACCTATAGTGATTCATTCTTGGAAGAAATATTTTCAGATTCCTCTGTTATAAGATTTATTTCATTTCTAAGTGTCATGTTCTGAGAAGCCAGTGCCTCAACTTTTGCAGTCAACTCTTCACATTCCATCTGTTTCATGGAAGTCGGTGTTAGCACAGCACAACAGACAGGGTATCAATTGAACAATATTTACTGCTTTCATAAAAAAATTACAACAGACTTTGTCTATTCATGTCTCCCAATTTTCCCTCCCTATCTCTGGAAGCCTCTGAAAAAAATATTAAGAACAAGTCAAATATTAAGAAAAAAACTATGGCATGTGATGGATACAACTTTTGGACAAGAAAATATAAACAATAGTCTTTCTTGGCACTCATGATGATATATGATAAGCTTAGAATCCCATCAACTTTAAGGATTCCTTTTGCTAGATGGACCCCCTCGTTCGCAAGGTGGTTCACCTTCTTGTTGTTGTTCCCATGGACAGGAAATAATTTCAAGTGAAGGCTTCCGAGCATATGATAGATCCTTTTTACAATAGCTTAGAGTTTGATGTCAGAAAAAGAAGAGTCATTGATGAGGTGGTGCAAAAGAATGGCAGGGTCACCATTGATAATGTGATCTTGAATGTTTTTTTTTGCAAACAGAAGGACACCTTGCAGAAGCATGCACAATTATGCTTGGTTTTTTATAGAGATTCCTAGACCCCATGGCATGGTAAGCAGATTCTACATTTAGAAATTTAACCAAGACTTTTCATCTTTGGCATCACTTGGTCCATTCTTTGCCACAATTGCACATAAAGTTGCTAGCGATTGTAGTGGATTGTAGGCTTGAATTTCTCTCACTGAAACCATGATATATGACATATATATGATGCATTTGAATAGTGACCTTACTAGCTATAATTTTCAATTTACAATGGAAGTGGCAGTGATAATTGTTGACTGTGATATTTAACAGTGAAGTTTGGGCATTCATAATCCTTATGACGGTGAGATTACATGACTGTGACCTATATATCTGTAAGGCATGAATGTGTTCATATAAAATTAACCTGTATATGCCAATGACATTGATATGGAAGTACATATATATGGTAGAGTCCTCTATGGATGATAATGACAGTGACCTGTGAACTAGCAGCAATCTTGTATAACAGAGTCTGATGCATATGGCAGTGATTTATATGTTAGTGACACTCTGGCTCATACCCCTATAATAGTAACTTAGATGATAGTGTTGTAATATAATAAGGAACCTAGCAAAGTAATATAATGGTAGACATCAAATGAACCTTATTATAGACAAGTAATATAAGGTAGACATCAAATGGGAAACCACAATTGCAGATCTAGTCCATAACAAGGGATTCAAAATAGGGTACCTCAGTACACTATGAGCCATCGTTGGGATGAAGAGGAGGTTCTGAGTGTCATGCTAGGTTAGGTTGTGTATGGCCAAATGAACCATGATATCTGATGGGATATGTGTGGTCGTGGTGTAGAAACCATACATTACAGTTTTATCTTGTGGCGAAGTGTTGATTGTCATTTGTTCTTTTTTACTTCCTTCAATATTTCCTTTTTCCTTTTTCTCATTAAGACAATCCATCCATAGTTTTCTAATTCTTTCATCTGGGGCTATTATACTACTGTGTTTTTCTCCTAAAAAAAGAGAATTCCAGGGTTCTAGCTTCCTCTTCTCACTTGGTTGGATTTTAATTTTTTCTGATAAATACCCTGTACATTCCTAAAACATGTGGAAATTTTCCATCAGATGATGATTTTTATACAAGGAAATCAGGTTTTTCATGCTCACTTTATAAGGCCATATCTTCATAAATCAATTCTACATTGTAGATAATTTTCCTTACTTTTTCATGCTCCTAATCCTTAATATAGGTAGGCTGAATCTCTACAAAACCAATTAAGGAAGAATAAATCTTGTGCAGTCTTGAAATATCTCGAATTTCACTCATCATCTTATCATTTTCTACAACTTCCAAGTTCTCAAAAGAAGAAAAATCATGTAATTCTGCATCAACATCTAGTTCTTGGTATTATCCTATATTAACATAGGTTTATTATGAAAATAGATCCCAATAACTCCTTACATTCCTTGTTCCTTAATGTGCTTGTTGTAGGTTTTCCATGAACTGTTGTAAGTAGCAGTTTCACTTCATCTAGAACCAATTATTTTGGAGCTTTGCTTCGAAGACCAATGAGAATAAAGTTTAAACCATATTTAGTAGAAGCAAGACCAATTGCTAGCAGGATGCTCATTCTGCTCCTAATCAATCTTAGGGGAACAAGGAACAAAGCAACGAAGAGGATGAATCTCAATTTAGGCTAGTGATGATTAAGAAGAAAATACAATTTTTACAATCAAAGAATCAAAAGCTCCCATGATTGATACTTCTAGGTCTAGTTGATTTCATGTTGTAGGAGTCTCAAATATGTAAGAAGAAAAAATATCATAATCTCAACCAACTGGAAAAATTCTGGAAATGTTGGAACTACTTATTCATAATTTTCCACATGATGGGTGAATGTCAAAATAAATGTCTCAAGGCTTGGAACTAGCTTGTTGGACTGCTAGAGATCTAGATTTTATTGATTTCCGATTGACTGCCTTGGAATTCTAAATCTATTTTACTTCACTGCTGACTTTCCTCCTTCAAATCTGGCAACTACCCTTTAAACAAGCAAGACTTTTTACCTATTTTCTAGTTGTCCCTTTGTTCAATTCAGTTACAATTGATAAAAAAATTTCAATTTTCAATTTTTATTCCATTGACAATACTTTGATCAAGAATAATTTGTAGACACATCCCACACCCCTCAATCTGTGTCCAATTCTGCATATAACATGTCATATGATATGACTATGTCACCACTCTATATATCATAAAGTTGAAAATGAAACCCACCATCAACCAATTTGTAAAATATACAACATTTGCTAAAGGAAGTTAACTTGTGGCTCCAATATGTACTTTTGATCCATATCCTATAACCTCCTTTATACCTACTATTATACTGTGAACATACACATTCCTTCATATAATAAAAAAGAAGCTTCCTTTTGTGTCATCACCCCTGTACATTCCTAAAACATGTGGAAAATTTCCATGAGAAGATGATTTTTATACAAGGAAATCAGGTTTTTCATGCTCACTTTGTAAGGCTATATCTTCATAAATCGATTCTGCATTGCAGATAATTTTCCTTAATTTTTCAAGCTCCTAATCCTTAAAACAGGTAGGTTGAGTCTCTACAAAACCAATTAAGGAAGAATAAATCTTGTGCAATCATGAAATATCCCATATTTCACTCATCATCTTATCATTTTCTACAACTTCCAAGTTCTCAAAAGAAGAAAAATCGCATAATTATGCATCAACATCTAGTTCTTGGTATTCTCCTATATTAACATAAGTTTATTATGAAAATAGATCCCAATAACTCCTTACATTCCTCGTTCCTTAATTTGCTTGTTGTAGTTTTTCCATGAACTGTTGTAAGTAGCAGTTTCACTTCATCTAGAACCAATTCTTTTGGAGCTTTGCTTCGAATACCAATGAGAATAAATTTTAAACCATATTTAGTAGAAGAAAGACCAATTTCTAGTAGGATGCTCATTCTGCTCCTAATCAATATTAGGGGAACAAGGAACAAAGCAATGAAGAGGATCAATCTCAATTTAGGCTAGTGATGATTAAGAAGAAAATACAATTTTTACAATCAAAGAATCAAAAGCTCCCATGATTGATACGTCTAGGTCCAGTTGATTTCATGCTGTAGGAGTCTCAAAGATGTAAGAAGAAAAAATATCACAATCTCAAACAACTGGAAAAATTCTGGAAATGATGGAACTACTTATTCATAATTTTCTACATGATGGGTGAATGTCAAAATAAATGTCTCAAGGCTTGGAACTAGCTTGTTGGACTATTAGAGATCTATATTTTATTGATTTCCGATTGACTGCCTTGGAATTCTAAATCTGTTTTACTTGACTGCTGACTTTCCTCCTTCAAATCTGGAAACTACCCTTTAAACAAGAAGGACTTTCCACCTGTTGTCTAGTTGTCCCTTTGTTCAACTCAGTTATAATTGATATAATTTTTTCAATTTTCAATTTTTACTCTACTGACAATACTTTGATCAAGAATCATTTGCAAACACATCCCACACCCCTCAACCTATGTCCAATTCTGCATATAACACGTCATATGATATGACTATGTCACCACTCTGTAGATCATAAAGTTGAAAATGAAACCCACCATCAACCAATTTGTAAAATATACAACATTTGCTAAAGGAAGTAAACTTGTGGCTCCAATATGTACTTTTTATCCATATCCTATAACCTCCTTTATACCTATACTATTATACTGTGAACATACACATTCCTTCATACAATAAAAAAGAAGCTTCCTTTTGTGCCATCACCCCTATACATTCCTAAAACATGTGGAAAATTTCCATCAGATGATGATTTTTATACAAGGAAATCAGGTTTTTCATGCTCACTTTGTAAGGCCATATCTTCATAAATCAATTCTGCATTGCAGATAATTTTCCTTACTTTTTCAAGCTCCTAATCCTAAATATAGGTAGGCTGAGTCTCTACAAAGAAGAATAAATCTTGTGCAATCTTGAAATATCTCGAATTTTAGTCATCATCTTATCATTTTCTACAACTTCCAAGTTCTCAAAAGAAGAAAACTCATGTAATTCTGCATCAGCATCTAGTTCTTGGTATTATCCTATATTAACAAATGTTTATTATGAAAATAGATCCCAATAACTCACATTCCTCGTTCCTTAATGTGCTTGTTGTAGTTTTTCCATGAACTATTGTAAGTAGCAGTTTCACTTCATCTAGAACCAATTCTTTTGGAGCTTTGCTTCAAAGACCAATGAGAATAAATTTTAAACCATATTTAGTAGAAGCAAGACCAATTGCTAGCAGGATGCTCATTCTGCTCCTAATCAATCTTAGGGGAACAAGGAACAAAGCAATGAAGATGATGAATCTCAATTTAGGCTAGTGATGATTAAGAAGAAAATACAAATTGTACAATCAAAGAATCAAAAGCTCCCATGATTGATACATCTAGGTCCAGTTGATTTCATGTTGTAGGAGTCTCAAATATGTAAGAAGAAAAAATCTCACAATCTCAACCGATTGGAAAAATTCTGAAAATGTTGGAACTACTTATTCATAATTTTCCACATGATGGGTGAATGTCAAAATAAATGTCTCAAGGCTTGGAACTAGCTTGTTGGACTGCTAGAGATCTAGACTTGATTGATTTTTGATTGACTGCCTTGGAATTCTAAATTTGTTTTACTTGACGGTTGACTTTCCTCCTTCAAATCTGGCAACTACCCTTTAAACAAGCAAGACTTTTCACCTGTTGTCTAGTTGTCCCTTTGTTCAATTCAGTTATAATTGATATAATTTTTCCAATTTTCAATTTTTACTCTATTGACAATACTTTGATCAAGAATAATTTGCAAACACATCCCACACCCCTCAACCTGTGTCCAATTCTACATATAACATGTCATATGATATGACTATGTCACCACTCTGTAGATCATAAAGTTGAAAATGAAACCCACCATCAATCAATTTGTAAAATTTAAAACATTTGCTAAATGAATTAAAATTATGGCTCCAATATGTACTTTTGATCCATATCCTATAACCTACTATTATACTTGATCCATAAGCACTTTCAGAAACTGGGAGAAATGTAAAAGGATTGTATTTGATTGCTCCCCATATCTTTATGGGGAGGGAAGCTACCTATATGGAGATAGATCCCTCTTGTGTTGTACTTCTCTACCATATGAGTAAAGCTGCAGCTTTTGATTGATTACAAATTAATCATTCTGATTAGTTTCTTTTTTAAATAAGGGACGACTATATAAAATTAATATACCCAAACAACAACTCGGCATGTAAAATTTGTAAGGTAGAGCTAGATAAATTAACACAGCCAAAAAACTATTTTTGTGGGACTCTCCGTGAATGAAGTGTGTATGGTCTCAATAGTGTGCTCAAGAACCTGGCATATATCAGGAATCCTTGACATTGAAGTTCGGAAAGTGCATTGAATTCATTATTTTATTGGGCTAATTATACTTGTTCAAGTATCTTGGTAGTGAGACATTTCGTTGAGCTATGGATAGGTAAAATAAAAAAGTAATGTATATTGGATTCTTCATTCCCCAAATTGTGAGTGATTATTTTTTTACGTATGAAATCACTAGAATGGCCATCTATTGCATCGAGGTTCAACATTAACATAAAATCACCATAATAGCTGGCGATTGCATCATCAAATATAAAATGGGCTTGCCAAATTTCAACATCAAAATTACACTAATAGTAATATAATTCTTCAGATAGAAAATGAAGAGTAATATCATATGCATTTTGAGAGACAGACTAGTCCACTTCAATCTTAGGGCTAGCGCCTCCACCACAAGACGAACCATCCTTGGGAGGAACACCACCAAAGCCACCTCCATGCATGTCACCACTTGCACCTTGATACATCTTTGCAATTATTGGATTGCAGATGCTCTCAAGTTCCTTCATATTATCATCAAATTCATCAACCTCAGCCAGCTGGTTGTTATCCAATCATTGAATTCCTTGTTCGATTGCATCATCAATCTTCTTCTTGTCAGATGGATCCACCTTGGCTGCAATTTTCTCATCCTTGATCGTGTTCCTCATGTTATAAGCATAGTTCTCCAACGCATTTTTGGACTCAACCTTCCTCTTGTGCTCATCATCCTCAGACTTGTACTTCTTAGCTTCCTGAACCATCTTCTCAATCTCTTCCTTGCTCAACCTACCCTTGTCATTGGTGATTGTAATCTTGTTCTTCTATCTGGTGGATTTTTCCTTAGCTGAAACATTCAAGACACCACTGGAATCAATGTCAAAGCACATTGTGATTTGAGGAACACCTCTGGGAGCAGGTGGGATACCAGACAATTCAAACTTGCCCAAAAAATTATTCTCTTTTTCGTGTTCTCTCACCTTCATACACTTCGATGAGAACATCGGGCTAGTTGTCCTAGTATGTAGAGAACACCTGCTCTTTCTTTGTAGGAATAGTTGTATTTCTAGGAATCAAAATAGTCACTACACCGCCTGTTGTCTCTAGACTGAGGGATAGAGAAGAACATCAAGAAGTAACAGGTCTTGAACCTTCTCATTTCCTTCTCTGCTTTGAATAGCAGCCTGCACTACAGCACCATAAGCAACAGCCTCATCAGGGTTGATGCTCTTGCAGAGCTCCTTCCCATTAAAGAAGTCCTGCAACAACTGTTGTACTTTTGGAATTCCAGTAGACCCACCAACCAAAAAAACATCATGGATAGAGATTTTATCCATCTTAGCATCTCTCAGACACTTTTCAACGAGCTCCATACACTTTCTAAATAGATCCATATTCAGTTCTTCGAACCTAGCTCTAGTGATTGTTGAATAAAAGTCAATACCTTCATACAAATAATCAATCTCTATGGTTGTCTGAGCAGTGGATGAAAGAGTCCTCTTGGCCCTTTCACAAGCAGTCCTCAATATTCTCAAAGCCCTAGAACCACCACTAATATCATTCTTTAACTTCCTTTTAAATTCTTGTACAAAGTGGTTAACCATCCTATTATCAAAATCTTCACCACTCAAATGGGTGTCACCAGCAGTATAATTCACTTCAAAAATATCCTCTTCAATAGTCAAAAGTGAAACATCAAATGTTCCACTGCCCAAATCAAAGATCAATACATTTTTCTCACCCACACTACTAGCCTTCTTGTCCAAACCATAGGCAATAGTAGCAGCGGTAGGCTCATTGATTATTTTCATCACATTCAACCTAGCAATCACTCCATCCTTGGTAGCTTGCCTCTGGGAGTCATTGAAATATGCAGGAATAGTAACGAAGACAATCTTTATTGTGACACCAAGATAAGCCTCTACAATCTCCCTCATCTTCATCATCACCATGGATGAGATCTCCTCTGTAGCAAACTACTTCACCTCACCCTTGTAATTAACAATAATCTTGGGCTTGTCACTTGGCCCTAGAGTTAACTTGAAAGGCCACAACTTAATGTCACTCTAAATAGTAGCGTCACTGAAACACCTTCCAATCAATCTCTTGGCATCAAAAATGGTATTGGTGGGATTCATGGCAACCTGATTCTTTGCGGCATCTCCAATGAGGCGCTCAGTATCAGTGAAACCCACATAGGAGGGAGTGGTCTTGTTCCCTTGGTCATTGGCGATGATCTCCACTCTATCATGTTTCCACACACCAACACAGGAATATGTAATGTCAAGATCTATACTGATCGCAGGGCACTCTCCCTTGTCTGCCATTACAAAACTCTAAAAAAGAAATCACCCCCAAACTCAAAGAACGATTAAATAACACAGATATACGACAGATCTGCAATTCAGAGGCAGAGCAGCAAAATCTCTCCCCTTCCACATTTTTGTGAGTGATTATGATTATGGTATGGTTGGGAATACATATAGATACACACACACACACACACACACACACACACACACACATATATATATATATATACTTTTTTTTTTTTTTTTTTGGTATTTCGACGTTTTTTTTTTCTTCTCTTGTGTGCCGTCGATATTTCGACGGCTAGTTCTTTTAAAAAACATTTTGAAACGTCACTCTAGCGACACTTAGTTTCTTTTAAAAATGTTTTGTTTCATCGGTATTTCGACGTTTACCTTTTTATTTTTAAAATTTCTTTCTGTCGGTATTCCGACGTTTACTTCTCAAAAACATCGTTCTA